>VDFB02270651.1:142198538-142661745 GCA_007258455.2 Sequoia sempervirens | reverse complement strand
TTTTTCACCTTTCTGACGGGCCTCAGGTACCTATTTGACTGAAATTTGAATGGCCATAACTTGAGTGTACGAGCTCATTTTGACCTCGTTCAAGTTGTGTTGGATTCAACTTTCTAAGCTCTTCACAATGATGCTGAATTTTGGAGCATATGAGACACTTCAATTTTTAGTGAAAAAGTATCCCCCATATCAATAAATTATGATAGTGTAAAAGTTGGAAATAGAAGTGACTATGATGGGTGGGACTCTTTGCATGAAGGAGGTGTGTTGCATGTCAAGTGGAACCATTTGTATGCATGCAAACAGCTTGCATGTCGATATTGGAGCCATTTTGCATAAGCTAGTGAAGATAGACGTCTTGCATGTTCATCTCCAAGTTTGCATGCATGCAATAAAAAGGATGATGACATGTGGAATTTATAGGCATCCAACTTGCAATTCTATAAATATGGAATTACAAGATTATTTTGTTGGATTTCATCCAAGGAAGCAAGATGTAAATATCCATGTTAAGGCTTTGAGTCTGCAAATAAATTGTAACATGTTTTTTTGTTATAGATTAATAAATTGGTTCAATTTTTTGGAGTGAGGTTTTTTACTCGAAAGGATTTTCCCCACGTATATTTTTGTTTCTTCTCTTATTTCTATCTTTATTTTAATATAATTTCATGTTCTTAAAGTGTTGATTTACATATTATTATGTTGCTAAAAAAATTCGCAGATTTGTAAGCTACAATTTCTTTCCTTAGGTTAAATGTGATGAGAAATCAACTGTCATTTTTTTCTTTAAAGGTATAGTATTATGTGCTTGTATCAAGTTGTTGAACATATTATTAGAAAAAGCATAGGATACTGTAAGGTTTATATTGGGTTCATCTTTCATTTTCAGGAAGAAGGGGTAAGTGAATGTGAAAAAGGGGAAAATACCTAGGGTGAAAAGAAAAAGGAAAAATAATAAATTAAACAAGAAACAATTAGGAAAAAGGGGATTTGTGATGTAAGCAAGGTGATGGAGCCATAGATGGAGGGTACAGAAAGAACTGTCCAACCATGCAACTTAGAGTCAACATAACGGAAACAACATAAGGAAATTCTCAGTAAACAAAGATCTTTATTGAATCAACAATTGGAAATCTTACATCCAACATATGCCTCATATGCAGAATAATTAGGGCTCACTGGCCTGGTGCAAGGGAATTGCAGATATTACAATTGGGTCAAGGCCTTATTACATCCCACGACCTAGAAGGTTGGTTCAATTATGATCTATTACTAATGATCTACTTGATTAACTACTGAACTGCCTTCCAAACGATTACAAATGATCTTAAATATGGATCTCCAGCTCCAATAATGGTTTGTGTCAGCCTCAACGGTTTACAAACCCAATGAATGATCAAGTGTGTAGGTCGTCCTTAAAACATGTGTTGATGTTTTTAATTCCCAACCAAATCTCACAAACAATCTATAGGATTGCTAGTCCTAATGATCAATTATTTGGAGGGATTGGCCAATGAACAGATGAAATTTTTGGAATAACTTTCCCTCTACACTTTGAGCTTTGCAAAACCTGGGAGGGTGGTACCTTAAAACATTTTTAAGATCTCATGTGTTGGATTTATCCTAAACATTGTAAATAACATATATTTTCTTTGCAGATTTGCTTGATGATAATGAAAAGTTAAGGATCTGGAAAATCCCTCAAGCACACAATTCATATCCAGAGAACAAAAAAATACAATAATTCAAACAAGAATTTAAAATATTGTGTGTTCTTTGATTTAAATGACCCTCGAGTTGTAATTTAGATACAAACATAAAAGATTGGTACCTTAACCTAGGGGGATGGAGTCAAAACCAATGTAATTAAATTTTTATAATAGTATTTCACCTAAACATTGCAAAGCTTTACAATAATGCATTACACTATTGTACTCGAAATTCTTAACCAACTCTACTTATCAAATCCTTGCATACATTCACACAAACCTACACCTCCATTAAAGTATTTGCCTCATTCTTTGAACAAGAGAATTAACAGAAACATACATCCAAGGGAAAGACAATGGAGACAAATTGAATGATCTTTGATCAAATTCATTTATAATCTATGTAAGGCATACAATGGAGATAATTGGATTCAAAATTATGCCATTATACTCAAAAAAATTCTAGTATTGTTATACAAAGCTTGCTAATTACAAAACTCAGACTCAATGACCTAGAATAAAACTTAAGCTCTATTTTCTGCACTCTGCATTACAAAACTCTCCAAAATATTTGTGTAAATGGCCCTAAATTCCCTTTTTATAAGACAAGGGAGCAACAAGATTCATGCAAGGTACACACATCACTTTTTCATTTGACATCCTATTACAATACAAAAGGGACCCTAACTGCCCATGGGGGAATATCTTATATAAGACAAAAATCACCTTTCAAGTAGTTAAAGAATATTCCCACGCTTTACAAGAGGCACACGATGAAGGAGATAGTTGTACTTTGAACCGAACATTCATTTATCTTCATCTTCCTCTACCTACCAAAACTTTAGGACATAAAGCATAAAATAGAAAAATACAAAGAGACACTTCCACATTAGCACATATGGACAAACAACTTTCAAACCTAGGAGAAGACAACATTAAATTTTTTTATATGAATGGCTTAATCTGTAAACTTTTCAAGCCATGTGTTGTACCCCTCCTCCATTGGCTACTAAGTTGTAAGTATCTTTTGCACCTTTGAATTGTGCATGTTATACCTTGAATCTATTATGGCTTTGGCCTCTCTTGCAAACACATCCAAATTAACTTCCATCTCAAACAAATCATGAATGGAATTGTTTAACACTAAATAGCCAGCCTTTCCTGAGAAGTAAATAAAAGCAGATAGAGAAGGTACAATGCTCCCAAAATCTTATTTCCAATTAGTGAAATCCTTGAGCTCACCTACCTCATCTATAATTTGAGGCACTCCTTTTTCCTCCATATTCCTGAACATCTTCAATTTATTCTTGAATTGCATGTCCAACTTACTTTGGAAAGCTGAAATTTCTTCCAACAATCCAATTGCTTGGAGTAGTTGGGGAAAGTTAGTTGGTGCCTCAGGATCATTCTCCATATTCTTCATCATCTCTTTTAAGGCATTTTCCCTTGTGCCCCATTTTATCCACACATTCTAAATTTTTTCTTGAATTTCAAAATGTTTCTTATAAGCTTCATGAACATTTTTGTATACATTCCACACATTGTCAAGCTTATGAAGTATGCAAGCAGGTCTATGCCCCGAGACATCATCAATGATTTCAATCACAAACCTTTTGGTTTCCTCCTTGTCTTTTAGCTCACTCTCACTTACCATATCCAATTCTTCCTTTAATCTCTTAATTCTGAGAGATAATGTCTCCCTATCTTGTGTGGAGGTGGGGGTGGAAAGTATTTCATCTTTCGTGCTACAAGTTTTTCTCGAGGGACACTAAAATTTATCTTGTTGTATTCTTCCTGTAGTCTATTAAACTTTGCAAGCAATTGATCATATTTTTCCCGAGCCATCTTTGCAGTGTTTGTACTTAGCATGGCAACATGTACAGTCAATTTGGTTGCTTGTGTTGGGGTGATATTAGATGCTCTTTTCACAAAAACTTCAGTTATTTCCCCAATTGACTTGATTACCCTTGGTTTTCTTGTATTTGGTCCCATGGACCAAATTGCTAATGTGTGCAACCTTGGGCTAAATCCAAAGAAAAAAACTTCATTATCATATTGTTCTTCTGATATGAATGCCTCAACATCATTCTTGGTTGTGTCTAGAGTGATTGCAGAGGTCAAATCCCATCCAGGCAATAAAAGAATACCACTCTTCTTAACCCATAACCTACCTTTGGTAGGGGAAATTTATGCGATCTCTATTTTTCCATCCTCTTTCCTCTCAATCTCTTCATGTAATGAAGGATAAACTCCTTCCTTTGATTTTTCAATCATGTTCTTGAACTCTTTACCTTTTACTTGAATCACATATTCTTTAAATTCCTTTGTTTAAACAAAGGATTCATCATCCATAAATTCTACACAGGATTTTAGCTTGATATCTTCATCAACAGGATTGTTTTCATCATATACAGTGGCCACAATTCTGTTGGTAGGAAAAAAGCATCCATTACATCATTTACTTGGGGAGAAGGAAATCTCTGCTACACTTCTTCTTCACCAAGAACATGCTCAGTAGATTGTTCCTTAATAGTATCCTCTCCCCCTTTTATCAATAGAATAGTCAACAAGAGGTTGAGCCACTAGTACTTCTTCAATTTCCATGGGCTGAATAGAAAGACCCTGAGCAACAGATTGAGCGGGCCTACTTTTAATTTTGGCCACATGCTCCTCCTTTTTCTTTGTTTCTTCCTCATCTTGACTTATCATGTTAAAAAATGTGTCATTTTTATATGCTTCCAACATCATCATGGCTTTTTGGAAGGCGTCCTAAATTTGAGTGTATGGGCTCACACATCGTGGATTCACCTTAAGCCTTGCATCCTCAATCTTTATAATGTGCAGCCATGCTTTCTTTCTCTCATTAACCTCTGCATTAGATGCCAAATTCATGATCACATCTTTAGTGTATATAAACTGATGTTGGAATCTAGACCTACTTCTACTCTTTCTTTCTCTATCAATGAATCCTTCCGCATCACAATTCCTCACCTTCTCAACCTTCATTCTATAGGCTTTCAACATATCAATTTTTTTTTTCCAAACCCTCCTTAGATGTGACTCTAAAATGAGAAAAAAACAAATTGGCCAGGGTTGAGTGATTTTTTTTTGCACCCCTAAAGTGCTCCTTATCTATTTTATCTATTTGGCACATAATTTCCATAAATGAAATCCTACCTCAAACTTAAATGGGCAAACAATGTGGCTGCACCAAAGCACCATAGACCCTAATAACTATACATGAAGTATAGAGATACCAATCTCCCCAATTTTGGTCAAGCTTGGTATTGGCCTTGAATTGTAGAGGCCTTAAGATCTCCTTGATACTTCTTGAGATCTTATATGTTGGCTGCATCCCAAATTATCCAATATTATATACCAATCCATTATAGAAAGCTATATAATTGGAATCAAGGCAGTTCTAATCTCAAATGTGTGTCCATAGCTACACAGGAAAATCATTGCCTTGTTCATCCTTTTTCCTCAAGTCCATAAATTGGACCATGCCTTCTCACCACTCCACATAAACATATGCATCAACACATAATAGTGTGTGAACCTCAATGGGGCATTGGGCTCCTTCAAATCCTTTAATTGTTTATGGATTTGTTCAATAGGATAGGAAGCATAATCAAAACCCCTATTAGAATATTTATCGTGAATATCCATCACCATCATCATCAAATGAATATGCATGATCCTCAACTCATAAGTACTCCCCAGCACTTGGAATAAGAAAAATTAAGTGTTCCTGAAGTAACCTTCAAACTCATCATAGTTGAAAGGATCAAATTCTTTTAGGGTAAACCCTACTCCTTTCTTGCCTGTATATATTTTTCTATGCCTTAGCAATACATGATGTCTATATCCATATTTGTCTCTTTCATATTCCTAGCATAATGCATTGAAATAGACAGAGACTACAACATAAGGGTTTAATCCTAAAATTCTCACAATCTGACTTCTGCTGATATCCATCAATGGAGTCCCCTTTTTGCTCCTTATAATTATTGCCTCAGGGTCATAACACTCTGCAGTTGTTTTAATCAAATCAACTTCTACAAAGATATTTGGCACTACGATCCTTCCCAAATCACACATCCACAAATCTCTGGCTGGATGGGGGTAACCTGACCTTCTGTATGCATATTGGAACAATTCCATCCACTTTGTGGCACTGTTATATCACCAATCTATTTTTCCCGATCTTTCAAATGATCTGAGAGGATACCCTCACTAGTAGCCCTCTTTCGAACTACCTTAGCTACTAGGAATAATTCCATGAGGTCATCTTCCATGAATTTGGCAAAGTCCCTCTTAGCCCCCTTTATTTTAGGCTTGTCATCCTTGGTTTTAGGATTGGCCTTTGATGAACCATTGGATTTACTCATTTTTGTAGAATTTGATAAACTAGGTTTTATAATTCAATTCAAATGCTAGGGTTTAACAAATTGATACCCTACCAAGATTGTGCAAACTTGTAGCTCAAATTCTACAAAAACCCTATAGATATTTCCTTAAAACAAACTAGGGCTTTAATGATTTCTCTTTGAAAATCCCACATAGAAAACCTTGGCAACCCCAATTCACACCAAAAGCAGGTATAACCCCTTTTCTCTTACACAATTGAAATTATATACAAAAGGATGAAAAATCCACTTACCCAGGAAAATCCTAGTCGTTCTTTGCCTGAAATTGTTCGTTTGGAGCTCCTTTCATATGAATGCTTGAAGACTCTTGAAAAGATGACGAAAAATGAAGTAATTCAAAACTTTATTTCCTTTAGATTTGACGGATACATCGTTAATTGTAGAGAGATGGCTCACGCGAGTGAAATATTTGTTCTGTCAATTAGTTGTTTTCATTTGAATGTTGACCATTGATCAATTTTTTTTAAAACAAGATTGGCGATCATCGTGCTTTCAAAGCATGCCACTTTTTTCTTTAAAATTTTCCTCCATAAGATGTGATGTGAAGGGAACTGGTGATGAACTAAGAAACTGCCACGTATCCTCCTTTCCTTTAAACCTTGCCGCCAACTTTTTTTCACGGCCATCGCATATCACATTTTGGATTCATGCTCAAAGAGTTGAATTTGTGATACAAAGGATCAATGTGACGAGCTAAGATGTTGAAACCTGGAACATAATATTCCCTCGATATATGCCTTTTCCTTCCTTTATTCATCGCACATCATATTTCTTCATACCTCCTCTTCATTCATATTTGCGATGCATTGTGGTTGTGTGATGGAGCAGGATGATGACACGTGTTGAAATATGAGAAGCTTAGCGCATATTGCACTTTCCTCTATCCTCCATGAAATGAAATGAAATGAAATATTTTAATAACGTCCACGAGGCCACAGCAGCCTATGGGACCCAGGAACAGCACAAGACCACCACCGAAAAGAGAAGACCCTAAACAGCCTGAGATCTTCGCTCGAGATTAGCTCTACGACAGTGAATTTTGATGATGTAATTTGCAGATTTGACCAACCTTTCCTCCTCAAACAAGGTATTTAAGTTGTCCACTTGTAAGATGTCCCCATAAGTGACCCGAATATCTTTGTATGCTGAGCACTCCATAACAAAGTGCCACTCTGTCTCCACTAATCCCATGTCGCAAAAACGACATTCTTTCTTCCCACTCTTCTTTAGGAACCATCCATCTGCCCGTCTCACATCTAAGACGATGTGAGCTAGTTCGGAGTTGAGCTATCAACATCTTTGCTCTCCATTTAATATTTGCTCCTATATATGCCTTTTCATCATGGTCCCCCTTAGGATTGAATTCTTTGATATAATAGTCTTTTTTTCGCCCTGATTGTTTTGTCCATAAAGCTTTTTTGAATTTTTGTTTCACATATTTTTTTATTTCTTCATTTGAACTTGGACAATCTTGCATATTCACACCCCACTTTTCCATCCATTTTTTGTTTTGTTTCATCCATGTATTCCTTCTTCTATCCAACTTTTCTTTTACGATTAGCTTAGGCCACCGATGGTCGTCCATGTTTTGAACCTTTTGAAGGTAACATAGTAACCGAATCATCGCGAAAGCCTCCAAGGGAAAGGTGCCTGACTCCGCTAGTAAAATCTCATAAGGTATCGTGGTTTTGAGTTTAAGGCTGCTAACAATTAGATGCTTTTGAATTCTTTCCACTTGCCTCCATTTCTGATCTGACACGCTGCTGCCCCAAATTTCGCACCCATATAGAACCACCGGGGTCACAAGTAAGCCAAACAACGTTCTCTTGGTTTTCCAATCCCATAGCTCAGCATTTCTACCTATCTGAATATAAACTGTGATGAGAAGAGACCTTGCGATGTAATGAGGAGTGGAAACCTATCTGGAATATTCCCTGAGCATATTCTTTTATCCCTTCCCTCCTCCTTTGTTCTCATTGCACATCATGTTTTGGATATATGCTGTTCATTTCACAAATGTGATGCAAAGGAAGCATGTGATGAAACAAGATTCAGCCACGTGTTTCAATCATGATTAACCGCACATAGCACATTTAGCAATAGGCATAGCATTGTGACACCTGTCCTCGTGGTTTTGATCAACGGTGTCATCACATATCGCACAAAAGGGACTAGCGGGGAATGAAGAAAGATCGATGTAAAGGAGGCAAGCGATGCAATGAGACTCTGCCACGTGGTCAAAGTTGAGCAAGGATGGAGCAACTTAAGTGAGGTATTTTGCACATGCGCATAAGTTGTTTTAAAAGCAGGTACATTGCCTAGGTAACATAGATGAATGAAATTTTGATAAAAGCATATATGCATAGCTCAAAAATTAGGACATCAACCAAGTATTTCATGGAAATGGGAAATTTTGAAAAGAACTCGGCCAGAGATAATTCAAACGCCCAAATGAAAAATTAAAAGAATTCTGCAAAGCGAAGGACTAATCGGTATCACTAGGTAGAGAGGGTTGGGTCAATATGGAACTAAACCAAAAGACAAAAGTGACCAAAGAGTTAGGTTTTTTTTAGGTTTTTCAAGCCAAGATAAACTGTAAACACTTTCAATAAACCCTAATCCATACACCTTGTTCAAAATCTCAGAAGAAGGGAAACTAGATCAAGAACCACACAATTTTTTAAAGGTCCTATCAACATGAAAGATAATCCTTCATGAAATGAAATATATTATGGGTCTCTAAGAAATATGCCCTTGGACCCAAAATTATTATATGATGTCCCATTAAGCTCTGCACGCTCCAGAATATGTCTGCACAATGAATTTGGACCAGGTTGGTCACAAATGCTTTGATTGAGAATGATAGTGAAATTTTGAGAGCAATAACTTTCTGCAAATGAATGAAAATCTCTTGAAATATGGATATGATGTAGATGACCTCATGTAGATGCTATATCCTACTTCATGAGTTGAGAAATGACAATGCAGTGAAATGCAGAATGAAATGTTGAAATTTCTATAGACTGAAATGAAAGAAAAGAAATGTTTTTGGCTGATACAGGATTGCTTTACAACCAGGGATGCTCCCACATCACAAGGTAACAATATGATTCAAGTTAGACTAGACAAGTTCCTCATCTCTAATCATTGGAATATCTTACCATGTTTGTCCCTTTCAACCCTTCCTAGGACTAGTTTTTGATCACAATGCCATTTTACTAAGGTGGAATGATGTTGTGCCTAAAGGCCCATATCTCGTTAGATACAAAATAATGGACTTCTCATCTTGATTTCAGAAGTCTTATGGAAGATTGGAGTCATCCCTATTTTGGTACACCTATGATTAGGCTCTCTAAAAAGCTAAAGTTATTCAAGGAAAAAGTTATAGGATGGAACAAACTGATATTTTGTATATCTTTCAAAAAAAAAAGACTAATAATATACTTTTAGAATTTTCAAGATGAAATGGAGAAAGGATCAACTGATATAGACGCTTGCAACAAGGAAAGAATCTTAAGGTCTGAGTGGTACAACATATTGAAAAAGGAGGAGATTTTTTTGGAAATAGAAGTATAGAGTCCAGTGGTTCTCTAAAGGGGATAAAAACACTAAGTTCTTCCATCAATCCACTCTAAAGCATAAAATTTGTAATGTTATTAGATCCTTGAATCTTCAAAATGGTGTTACCATCTCTAAAGATGAAGATATAGTTGATGTTGTTGCTTCTTACTTTCAAGAAACCCTGGTTGATCCCTTTTAGGACTTGTCTAGTCTTGAGGAGATCATTGGTGTTATCCCCAAAATTTGGAATGACCAGGATAGTAAAGTTTTTGAAAAAGAAACATCTTTAGAAGAGGTTAAGTTTTTTGTCTTCTCCTTTGGTGCTTATAAATCCCCTAGACCAAATGGGTCCCCCCACTCCTTTCAAAAATTTTGGGATATAATATCAGAGGATCTTGTAATGGTAGCTCGGGATTTCTTTAGAATAGGTAAACTCCTTGGGAAACTTAATGCTACTTTCATTGCCTTGGTTCCAAAAAAGAATGAGGTTTCAATCTATGTTTGACTTTAGACCTATCAACTTATGTAATATAGTCTATAATATTTTGTCTAAGTTGATAGTTAATAGACTAAAACTTGTGCTCCATAGGCTGATTGCTATCAACCAAAAAGGATTTATGTCAGGACACCAAATCCTTGATGATATTTTTTAGCTCATGAGTATATTAATTCTATGGAACACAACAAAAAACTTGGTATGGTGATTAAACTAGACATATCTAAGGCATATGATAGAGTGACCTGGTCATGCTTGTTTGTTGTCTTACAAAATTTTGGGTTCAAAGGAAAACTCTTGAAGCTTATCACTCCCTATGTTACAACACTCCTAAATATTTTTGTGCTAGTTAATGGGGTCCCCAAAGGTTTCTTCTCCAGTGGTAGGGGTCTCAAAAAGAGTGACCCTTTATATCCTTATATGTTTATTTTAGTTGTTGAAGTCTTGGGAAGAAACTTCCAAAATTTGATCAATGATGGGTCGTTGAAAGGGATAAATAT
This sequence comes from Sequoia sempervirens, assembly GCA_007258455.2. Taxonomy (NCBI): domain Eukaryota; kingdom Viridiplantae; phylum Streptophyta; class Pinopsida; order Cupressales; family Cupressaceae; genus Sequoia; species Sequoia sempervirens. The sequence continues at coordinate 142,651,049 of VDFB02270651.1, read as the reverse complement.
TGCTTCCTCCCTTCCACCTCTTCACACCAACAATTTATGGATGACACTATATATTTTGGCTCCTTCTTCCTTTGTAAAATTTAAATATTGAGAAAACCTCCTTCATGATTATGCTAAAGTGTCAGGTCAGTATATCAACTACAACAAAAGCATGCTATATTTTTATAATTATGACCCCCCTCTAAAAGAAAGGATTATGAGAATTCTTGGATGTCAAACTACTTACCTTCCTGCTACTTACTTGGGTCTCCCATTATTCACTAAAAAGATTCCCATTCATTATTGACTCAATATTATGGAGAAGCTACAACATAAGTTGGTTGGGCTGAAAGGGAAGCTGCTTAGTCAAGCTAGTAAACTTCAATTATTGAAAGACTCTCTTCAAATATCTTGGTTTTCTATCTCTTTGTTTAAAATCCTTTCTCATATGGCAGATAGAATTGAGAAAATCCAAAAGAAGTTCCTATGGTTTAGCATGAAGGATAAAGCAATAATTGCTCTTGTTAGCTGGGAAAATGTGTGTAATCCCAAAAGGTAGGGTGGGCTGGGTACTAAAAGGCTACAAGGGTTCAACAAGGCCCTAATTGTGAAGGTGGGTTGGAACTTCATCAACTACATCAATGAATGGGGCTCCATTCTTAAATAAAAATACGTAGAAAATTTGGACCATTGCTATTTTTGTATTCCCCAGACATCCCCCATGGTTCAATTGTTTGGAACTTTTTGAAAATAAGAAGTATTGTTAAATAGGGTCTTCTTTGGAATGTGGGGGATGGAAAAAAAATCTGGCAATACTCTTGGCTTGAGGGATTGTCCCTCTTTTCTCTTCAAAATTTGGATATTATCAAAGTGTTGCTTATAAGATAGAATGGAGAAAAGTTCCATAACTATATTGATTGGAGTGGCCTAAAGCCTAAATGGAAGAGTTTTGGGGGAAAATTGGTTGGAAAAAGAATTCTCAAAAGTGAAAGACAACAAAAGTAGTAGGAAGAAGTGGAGTAGCTCAGGAATATTATAGGAGACTATAGATTCTTCTCTCTCAATAAAGAAGACAAATGTATTCGGGTGATTTCCCCTCGAGATCCTTCTTGGTCAAATCTAATTACTCTCTATTAGATCACATGAATGAGGAAAATAATTTTAATTGGTCTATGGTTTGGAACAATCGATTGCTCTCTAAGACAAAAATTTTTTTTGTGGGCTACAACCCACAACAAAATCCTCTTCACAGACAATTTGAACAAAAGAATATTTTAGATGGCTAATAGATGTATCTTGTGCTATAAGGAAGAGGAAACAATTGATCATATTCTCTTGCATTGTGACTTCTCCATAGATGTTTGGATTGAAGTTTTGCATAACCTCAATTCATATTAGATCTTCTGTAAGACTATTCAATATTTTATTGCCTCTTGGAATAGAAATTCCCATTTTCCTCATATTGTGATCGATGAACTCTAGAAGAAAATTCCTCTTGTTGTTTCTTGGGGTGTTTGGAAATAAAGAAATAATAGAATTTTTAGGGAGATTTATAAAAACAACAATGATATTTTCTGGAGTATCCAAACTAACCTAAAGGATAATATCAATGCCTTGAATTTTAAAGATGCTAAGATTGGGCCTTCTTATATTAAAATTAGGTTAAAAAAATAGGGCATCACTCACTTGATATAACTAAGATTGACCTTGGAAAAACTCTTTTAAGAAAAATGGTCAAATAAAAGCCTCTTGATAGAGACTAGATAAAACTGATTTTTTATGGTTCTCAAAAGGTAACCCTAGTGATGTTTTTGTGAGTCGTGTCATTAGAGATGAGCAAGGATATCTAATATAGGGATTTGCTAAATATATTGGGAAAAGGTCCAATAACAAGGCTAAAGCTATTGTGGCTTGGTGGGGATTAACTAGAATATATGATAAGGGCTACTATAATGTTAAAATTGAAGGTGATTGTAACTTGATTATTCAAATTTTGTAAGGGAAGGCCCTCTCTCCCCTAAGGATCATGAATATGATGGAGGAATATAAAATTATGATAAGGGGATTTTCTAACACCAAAAATCAACCATATTTTTAGAGAGGGTAATTCGATTACAAATTCTCTCTTTAATGAAGATCTGAGTTGTTTGAATTGGAAGTATTGGATCTACTTTGATCTCTCACACTTAGTGAGAGAGAAGGTTTTCGTTGATAGACATAATTCAAAAATTTCCAACTATGTAGATGAAATGTCATTTGATCTTTATTATGAAAGATGGTGTGGTTGCAAGTTGGAAAACTTGTTATTGGTATGAAGTGATGGTTATCCTTTTGATGTTGATATCCCTCCCTCTTTTGAGTACTCTTAGTGACTTGAGCTATCCTCTCATACTTGGTAATTTAATGATGAATTTCAAAAGATTGATATGGATTTATTCCTTTACTTCTCTCGTGGGTGATATTAAGTCACATGATTACAGTGAGATGGATTATAATATTCTTATAATTACAAGTGATGAGGGGAGAGGTAATAAAGTTTCTGACCCTACCAAGGATATCTATTATGACAAGTGGTGGTTGATGGGACTTAAGTTTGACATATTTTTTGGGAGAAGGTGGCAAAGTCATATTAAGATTGTCGTATAGTTTTTTTTACCTATTTCATGTTTGGGAATAGTAAGAGAAGTCATTATGGGACCTTTTACTGTGGCTTTTAAAGAAATAAAACAACTAAGAATAAAATGGGGGGCCCTTGCTAGAGAACTAGACCTTAATCTTGTGAGGAACTCATGCAAAATGTACAACTCTTGGAGCTCTTTGAAAAGGGGGATGCTCTCCTTTTTTCAAAGCAATGAAAGGCTTCAATGACAAATTGACTTCCAATTTTGTCAATTCTTGGTAGCAAGGTGTGGTTACTATTGGTGGTGTGTGATTCTAAGTTACAAAGGACCTCATTGTGAAAGCTATTAGCTTGAGATGTGAGGAAGATTGAATTGAGAGGAAGAGTAAAGTGAACTACGAAATATTCATGGTTTCTTTCCTAGAAAAAGGTGAGAATTTGGTTAAGTATTAAAATGAATACAAGAGGGAGAGAATTTCAATACCCCGGGGCTTAGTAAATTTCCATGTCATGAAGTATTTTGTATTAGAAGTTCGTTTCTAGAGCATTCATGGTTATCCCTTTCCGATTTTAAATCATATGCGTCATGGGATAAAGATAAACTTTTTTTACCTTCTTTCTTCTCTCCATAACTGCATTTTTGATGGGGCCTACCCTCCCCTTCACTAGGGCTTGATCATGGTGTTGTATAAATATAGTCCTTTTGTTACTCCCAAAAACAACCCTTCGAGAAGGCAAAGAAATGTAAAATTCAAGGAAATTGGACCCCCCACTTTATCTATTGTTGTTGAAGGGAACCCTAGCTCTAGTCTCAAGCCTGGGGGGAAAAAAAATGTTAAAGCTAGTAAGGTGTCCCCATGGGCTACTATCCCCCCAAGTCTCAAGGATCTTCTCATAACTGCCCTTAAAAAATGAAAAGGTTTGGTCTCGTCTGGAAAAAATTCCTCTCCACTACCTTTGGATGATAAATCCCATTTCACTAAGAATCTGCTTGTCCATGAGGCCTCTCCTATAAAAAGGAAAACCCCCCCTCTGATATTTTTGCTAAAAAGAAAAGGAAAAAGCATATCTTTGTTGTGTTTGAAGATAGCCCCATCAATATTTTGGATGTTGGAGGTGAGCATAATTCCATATTATTGTTGGAGAATAATCCTTCGTTGTCCTTGGGGGGTTGAAGATCTACCAAGTTGGTCAATCAACCAACTATGGGGCCTTCTTTGGTTCCCAAAGGAAAAGAGACTTCCCCATCCTCGGACTTGGATGGCGATGATTCTGAGTATGAGGATTTCATCCCTCAACTTGAGAAGTCATAGGATAACTTCCTTTATGAGGAAAGGATGGAGTTGAGGAAAATTGAGGCCTTTATAGAACAACTAGAGGAGATGAAGGAGGAGTTGGGATTTGGTAAGGAGAAGGAGGATTTGCAGGTAGATGGGGAAGGTGAGGTTGAAAAGGAGGACAATGATAAAGAGGTTCTTGAAGTTGAAGAGGAATAAATTGATGGTGATGAAGGTATGAAGTAGAGGATGATGATAACCTAGTAGTTGAAAAATATTTTTTTATTGTTCCTCGCCACATTGATCACAATGAGGTTGAGAGAGTTGCTATAATGAGCAATGGGAAGGGGATTCCTTCTCAGTTAAAATATTAGATGGAGAACTTACACCAAGAGGTTAATAAGATAAAATCCACGATTGAAATAAATAATGAAAAAATCAAAAGAATGGAAAAAGCTATCTGTAGTCTCGCCACGGTCACCCAAGGTATTATGTTGAAAGTGGTCATGGGGACAATGTCAGGGAAGTCTAAAATTATAATAAGAAAAAAAAAAGTTGGTGTTGTTGAAGACTCTTAGGTGACTAAAGATAATGAAAAAAAAGGCCCACATTGATGATGATTGGGAGGCATCGTTGGATGCTCTGTAGAAAAATTGGGATCTAATAAATTAAATAATTCCATGTCCCTAGTGATGTTTCTTTGATTGTAGGTGTTGTTTTCTAGAGGTTGTTAGTTCTTTTATTTTCTTTGTTGTTTTGGCGGGCGTACATGCCCTACAAATTCTTCTTTTAGCATGTGTGCCTCTGGTTTATTCTCTGTCTATTGATGTTTTAAAAATCTTGGGTCAAGTTCCTTTCCCTTCTTATTTAATAAAAAACAATTAGGAAAAGAGACAAGGGTGACATGGAAAGACTAGGACATGACTTAGGAAAGAGGAAGAAGGGATGTCAAAACAAGTCAAAAACACACAAATGAAAAATAGCTACATCAAGTGCAAATATAACAAAAAGAATTATATACATATACACATACATATATATATATATATATATATATATATACACATACATACATACATACATATATATATGTATATATGTATGTATATACATATATATACATTACATATACATATATATATACATGTATATACTTATGCATATACATATAAATATACATACATACACATATATATACATATATATTAATTATATATGTGTAATATATATGTATATGTATGCTATTACAATATGTCAATCCAAGGTGGTGTATGATATACCACTATTATTCCCTATATATAAGACGACTATGATTTACAATCTAGAAATTCACCAGAGAATAAATGTGATGCCACACTCACATGAGGAAAAATTAAGATAGAATCATCTAATTTGAGCTGGTAGGTGTGGTGTATAAGTTAGATTTGGACACATGTTTTGTAAGGACAAGGGGGTGCTAAAAATTTTGCCACCTCATGGAGCCACCTAAAAAGGTGTATTGTTAGGCATAGTTTTGGAAATCACTAATGGTTTCTAAGTTAGTCTCTTGCATATATAAACAAGTCATGAATTATTGATTTATGCATCTTGAGCATCAAAGGTTTGGAGTGTAAGACTAGTTGTTGGATATTTTAAGTATTCAAAATATTGTTGGTATTGTTTTATGCATTGTGTTGATAGATTATCTCTTGAGTTGAAGCCTAAAGATATCCTAAGAAGGGTTTTTCTTTGAGATTGTTTAGTATTGTTTTTGTTACTAATATTACAATGAGACTATATTCTTGTTAGGTTTTTCCCCTAATGGATTTTCCTAGGAAATATCTTATTTTCTTCCATTGTATTCAAAGTCCCTTGCTAATTATTCTTACTATGATAAAATTATTATAATTTGGTTAATTTTTATTATTTTTCTTATTGGATTGAGTGGGTAATTGTTGTAAATTGTTATAGTATTTATTTTCACATTCTCCTCTTCTAATTCTTTCTCATCTATTTGAGCCTAAATTTTTTTACGGATTGCTTTGTTAAAAGGGTCTACTTGTTGATCAAAATTGGTGATATTTTTGCCTATGCTTGCTAGGGACATTTCCTTTTATTTTCTTGTATATTTTCTTGAGAGAGAGAACATTTACTGCTGCCCTAGCTATTAATTAAATGGTTGGACTTAACTAATAGTTTCATTATGCATGTAGGGCTACGGGCGACACCAACTCTAGGGTAATACGTGTTTTTTCTAACCAAAAAATTGATTAATTACTCTATCCTTTAGAATGTAGACACATATGTTTAGTTGAAATGAGGAGATGGTTGGATACAACTAGCTGACCATAGACATATGTATATAGTTGGTTGCACATTTATGGTTGTATAATGAAGTGATGGATCATCTTTATATCCATACATTACATGGTGTATCCCTACATGCATGGATGGGGACCTAAACACACAAAAATAGATGAGAGATGACTCTTCCATTCAACATTATCAAAATTTTAAAAGTCAAATTTCCTTCATATGAGGCATTATTTTTATTGCATTGAAGGACCAATTTCTTAGTGGCCCAAGGAAATAATAGAGCACCACCATTACCTTTGAGGAGGTGTTTTTCTTATTAGAAAATGTGTCTCAACCTTTCTCCTAATGATAAGATTATAAAAAGTGCAAATTTTGAGTTATAAAATAAAAAGTCAAATTTTAAACTTTAGAGTTGATTTTTTATTGAAATAAGTATTCTATATTGTTTAAAACCTCTAAGAGTGGTTTTTATTGTGTAGGCATTTTTGAGCTCTACAATTTAAAGAAAAGGGGTCCAATCAGCTTCTTAGATCAAAATTTATAGTCTATAAAAATTTGCATAGGAAATGTAAAAATGTGTTAGACACGTAAAAGAGTTGTAAGAGGGAGTTACACTTGTTGACCAATTTATGATGCATGTTATGACACATCATAAGAAATGTTTCACTAGAAATAATTGAACCAAAATGCAACACCCAATTTGGTTAGTAGATTATAATGAGTTAATGATAGGGGGAAGGAATATGCTATTTTTAGCATGTTGATTTATCTTGAGATTTAGGCTTTGGGAACCACTTTTTGGGTGGTTTTAGCTCATGATTTTCTAATTACCATTTGATGGTTTCATTTATTGTATCTACTATATATTAGGTGCTTCAGATGGAGATTGTGTAGAGTTTTATAGAATTGTTAAGTTGTTAGATTCCTCCAAATCTCTGGTAGGTGATACTCTTGTGAAGGCTTGCTCTGCAAGTGTATTGTAATTGTGTTGTTTACTAATACAATGGTTGCTTTAGAGTGTGGTGTGGGTTTCTTCATGTATACCTATGTTATGATATATTGTTTAGTTTATGTTTATATGTGTTTCTTCTTTCTATAAGTGTTAACAGATTAAAATTTGCATAACACTCTCATCATAATTTTAGTGTACGAAGTGTTTCCATGTACCTTGCTTCCTTTCATGTCCTATAGAAACTATCTACCTAGTCAGTATATGGCTTTTTTTACTACCTCCCTTATGGTTCTTACCAATGTGAGATTAACCCAATTATACCTTAGTCTTATGTTCCTCTTAAGTGAATGAAGAGAATCATCCTCATCTCACTATAGCCATTTTCAACTAGATTTTTTTGTTGTTGAATTTATAGCTTACACATGTTTTTAAGTTATATAATTATGACCTCTATGAGTAGCCATTACACCAATGATATTTCTCTCATTTAATTATGTTGTTGATAGTTACAAGAAAGTTGAGCCATTTAACACAAAAGATATTTATTTGAACTAAGTTATCTAATTTTGACCTCTATGAGTAGTTATTACACCAATGATTTTTTATCATTTATTTGTTGATAATTACAAGAAAGATGACCCATTTAACACACAAAAAAAAAATTGTAAGACAAAAGACCAATGAATACAATATACTACTTTGGAATTTTCACTCTCTAACTTATCATTATATTAACGATATTTTATATTGATATTGATCATAATTATAAGATTAAATGGCCTACTTATTATAAAAACACCTAAATATTTGTTACAATGAAAAATAAATAATAGATGATCCATTACTTTGAACTTTTCACCCTAGACTTTTCCCTAATAACAAAACTTTTAATATAATGCCTTACAAGTTAACTCTTCTCACAATTATTACCATTTTAGAAAGTATTTTATATACTTCCAAACATTGACCTTGTCATTATAAAATATTTTATTAAGTTGTTTTGGATTTTTTTCTATATTACTATTTTTTTTAGGAATAGTGTCTAAATTATTATTTATAAAATAGTGTTACACATTAAAAAAAAAAGGGTGGGTGGAAATAATCATATCTCAAAAGTTCAAATGGGACAACAATGCAAAATCAAACACAATCATAATAAGCTACTACATAGCGAGAGCAAGAATAGAGGGAGGAAGAGGTGGGTTTTGCCCCATACATCAATGGGGTGCAAAGATTCCATGGAAGGGTCTCAATTATCATTATCATCTTAATCATCATCTTGTTTTAGTAGCAACACAAACAAGAGAAATAGCAAGATCCACTCAAGGGAACTTGCTAGAGTCTAGCCAACCAGCAGTCAGGGGAGAAGCATAATAGTGGCTAGTGGGCTATGACCATCCTCACAAAGCACAATTTCTTCTCAGCCCAATTGTCATGAGCAAATAGGCTTGTTAACGCCCACAAGGTGGACAATATGTTCTTTCTAAAATCCTAGCAATAACTCATGTGATTGGATTCCATGATATAAGCCTCTTTAGATCCCTGTAAAACCAAATTACCTAAAAATATTCATATAAATTGCCCATGAATAAAAGGCAGCGTCCAAATTACCTAAAAAACAAGTACTCCTAAAGATGATTTCATTTGATTGATGATCAAGAAATTTTTTTTGTTGATAGCTTAATCTTGATAATTTCTTGTTGTCTATTCTACCCCAACCTATCAAATCATCCATCAAAAGCTGCAGACTTATATCTTGCATTTTAGAAGATGAATTTCTTGTTTCTAGCAAGAGTTCTTTAATTGATGTGTAAAGTTTTAAGGAAATTATTTTTTTTGAATTATATTGAGAAATTAGTTATAGTTTTTTATAAAGGAAAAAATGGGTTTTACAGGGACCTGGAACCACAGAGTTTACAAACCAGAGAAAAATAAGCCATCAGAGTACCCAAAGAAAGGAAGGCTGCGAAACAGAAAAAACAAAAAAGGACAGTAGCCGCCAACCAAGAACCAGCAAAAAGCCAGCACGAAGCTAGCACCAAGCACAACCAAAGCTAACCTAAGGACTTTAAAGTCTCAACAACCTCAGCTTCAAGGTTGCACATCTCTTGGGTCACCTTTTTCAGATCTTGGATCTCCTGAAGCGAAGAATCCACTTTTCTCTTCAAGTTGGCTCTAGTCCTCTTCGAGGGGCCAGAATCCTCTTTCTTACTGTTATCCTTGTCAGCTTCCAAGTCCACAAACAACAACCCCTAATGGGTATTTTCCAGCTTCTCCACAATTGTGCTCAAAATAGTAGCATTTTGTTTCACAACTTTGTGGCTATGTTCCATGATGGTTTTCATAGTTTCCCTGATTTTGCCAATTTCTCCTTTTAGATGCTTAACCTTATAATAGTTTTCCTTCTTCATCTTGTTCGTGCACTCAACAGTTCTCTAAAATCAGATGGCCATCGACCTCTTCTCTTCCATAGTCCACAAAACCCCAACAGTATTTTGGGATAGCCCTTTAGCTTCCATCTCATCCAGCTTGCTAGTAACAGCCTTGTTTTTTAAGCTGAGGTCCTTAATCTCATGAAAAACCACTTCATGATCCTGAAGTAGTCAACAACCCCATTTCTGGCAATTGCCATAATATCATCAGGAAATTCCCGGTCCGGATTGAAGGAGTGGTCATCAGGATTGAGCTATCTAGGGAATTTGGGTCTATTCTCTCTGTCTGTGGTAGGGTAAGAAATATAAGAATCCTCAGTGGCTTTATGGGCAACAGAATTATCCTCCGGAGAATCCTTAGAATAAGAAACCAACTTTTTCACGGGGGGATCCTTCTTGATTTTTGCCTCCTGAGAAGTGCCAATGGGGGTTTTCGCGGAGCATTTTCTCAAAAGGGTTTTCTTACTTTTCTTTTTGGGGGAGGGAGGATCTTCCTCTTCCCATTCAATGTGAATCATCTTTGTTCTTAGATGTACTAATATCAGTATCATATCCTTCTGAGGTTGAAGTCGTTAAGGGGTTAGACAAGGCCGACATATTTTTAAAATGCTCATGAATAAGCCGAATAAGGCTAGTATGCAGGACCAGATTCTTTCTAGGACTTTTTCTATGTTCCTCAATACTATTATTCAAGGAGCAAAACAAGTAGTGAGGAAAGGAGACCCTTACCTTGTGTAGAAAATGATTGAGGAGGGAAAAATGGTAACCATAGACTTTGTCCAATGTAATGTACTCCTTGAGAATTCTGAGCACCTCCCTCCATATATTCTTGACCATCCCAGCATTAAAATAACTGTTAGAAATTTTAACCAGCTCCTCCCTTTCCTCATCAGTTTTGGGAAAACTGATAACAGCTTCATCTGAAAACTTTTTGTCACGAAAAAACTTAACCCCCTCGGTCAAGAGACCAGTGATTTCCCCAATGAGTTTCTCATCCACCTTAACCTTCCTCCCTGAGAGAATAATTTCACCTTTCTTCCAGTGTTTAGCAAAATACTCTATTACTTTTGGGTCAGGACCATGGAGCTTTTTAATGAAAGGTTGCAACCCACCCCGCTTAATTTACCTCCAAACTTTCAAATTTTTCTTGTGCTTCTCACAGCTAGTCGGCTCCACCCTCTTTCTGCTTCCACCCATTGTTGCAATAACCTTGCTCCTATTGTTTGCAGGGAAAATGAATGGAATAGAGAGCCAGCAGCAGAACCAAAGCACCCACAAAACGTGCCAGCCCTTACAGCCTGTAGAGATAATAACGGCACCACCATCGTATCGAATGATGTAACAGTACCTGACTTTATTCTCCTTAATCATCATTAAATGCGGCAACTTTCCCATGAGTGATATCATAATCTATTAAGGCTCTGACGTCAACTCCCATATCATTATAATTCTGCCACGTCTGTTGCCCATTTTGTTTGACCCCCTCATTAGCAAAATAGTCGACCACGTTGTTTGCTTCCCTAAAGACGTGGAATATTCTAACCTTATCAAAGTTGGATAAAATAGATATAGCTTCTTCTATCCAACATTTAATTGTCCATGAGGGGGGAACTTGCCAAGGAGACACTCAATAATGTTTTGTTCATTAACTCCATTAGGTTAAGTGTTCAACTCTGGCATCTAATATCATCATTACTTCATCCAATGGAACCACAATATACTAAATCTTTTATTATGATTAAGAGCCCTTATAAACCTATCTTTTCTTGATAAAATCCAACTAGAATGGAGACTCGTAGATGTAAGAATCTAATTGTCAATCTCTAGTTAACAAACACTCAATAGATGCCACTGAATATACTGCCTAAAAATTAAGATAACATGTGTTTTCCTTAATCGTGCAAACTTCTCAATTTCAAAACCTTGCTGACCAATTTCTTATTTTTTAAGATTCTAATGTTTAATCATAGTTTAACTTCCTCATTTCTGACATTGTTGGTATTTGCAACTCACACAACAAAGTTCACACATTTCTCATCAAAAGAATTTTGGATCTTATTAATCACAAATAGTTTTCAAAATTAAAGTGTACAGTTTGAATGGATTCATCCTTAATTCCATGTTTACAACTGTTATTGGCAAGCGTCGTCATCACAGGTCGATGCTTTTCAAGAAGGGAAACCATGTTCTAAACTCATTATTGTTCTCATTATTACCTGTCTATAATGGCGTCCTTGCAACATACGCCCTTGCATATTGTTCGTATTATTTTATCCTGGATGCACATTTGACCCAAAATAATGTGACCCAAAATAATGTGCATCCAGCATGCAATGTCTTTTGTTGTCTATATCTTATTTGCATCATCTTCTCGCATTCATAATGACATTGGGTAGTTTTTCATCTGTAAAGTTAACTTCATGTTTTTGGAGAGAAACAAAGATTCCCTAAAGAGGCCCAACTTTCTTGTCAAAACTTTTGTACGGGATGCCGTACAAACACCTCATACTCCCTGGAATATGCACCTTAAAAGTCTAGAAACTTGAGCTCTAAAGGCAACAAAATAACCAAAGTAAAGAATATCCAAAACAAGTGAAGAATATACAAGACAGAAATGAACTGCATTGTGTGCAAATTTTGATTATTTATTATTTTGGGTCAAATGTGCATCCAGCATGCAATGTCTTTTGTTGTCAATATCATATTGCATATCTTCTCGGATTCGTAATTACATTGTGTAGTTTTTCTTCTGTAATGTTAACTTCATGTTTTGGGGGAGAAACAAACAAAATTTGCCTAAAGAGACTCAAATTTCTTGTCAAAACTTTTGTACGGGATGCTGTACAAGCACTTCATACTTCCTGGAATATGCACCTTAAACTTGAGCTCTAAAGGCAACAAAATAACCCAAGTAAAGAATATCCAAAACAAGTGAAGAATATACAAGACAGAAATGAACTGCATTGTGTGTATTGTGTGAAGATGTATGCAATCACTATGTCACGCATCAACTAAAATATCCTCCTTCCTAGTAACCTTCTAACCGCAATAATATCCGGGTTGGCAATAAATTCTAGAGCCATCTTAGTAGCCTATATTGAGGCAATTGTGGGGCAATAATTCACTAAAGAGTCACCCGTACTGAAAACTGAACGAATTCAAATAGTAACCATTACAAATTGTGACTAGTGCACTAGAATGTGTGTTACTAAACAAGATATATTCCCTCAAATAAAATTATGTTTAAAGATAAGCCTTGCAATTAAAAAAACATAGTTGGGCATCATCATGTTCCCAAAAAACTTAAATGTAATGAATTAGTTTATTTCATACATACATAAATGAAACCATCGTAAGTTACTACCAGTATTTGTAAGTTACTGGAAAATGTGATACAATTATTTCTTGACTGATGAGTGATAAGGACCTGTCTCTGAAAATACTACTGCATGTATGAAAGAGACATTAATCATGAACACACCAGCCACAAGCCAGCCTTCAATCCCTAATCTTGAGGTGCGAGTAAAGAACTTTCCTTAGACCAATGAATGGAAACAAAAGGAGTGCAGGAAACGCTTGTCTTCTGACATAAATTAACTCGTAGCAACCCCAAACAACTCTTTACAGCACTATTTTTTAATCACAAACGAAAATCATGAGGTTGTCTCTATCCAAAATATTTTTTGTAACATTCATATCCAGTACACACGGAAAGAAAAAACTTCTGCTAGTTCTATATATCTGAAAGAGCATATAAAAAGTGATATGTTTCAACAGAACAAAACGGAAAGCAACATTAATGTAGTTAGTTCAGAGTTCCATTGCAGTGCAAATTTAACCCTTTTACAACTATATTCAGCATAAATTTGATTACCCTAGTGTCCAGGATACATCAAACAGCAAATTTCACACTCAAAGCCTTTAGTCTAGACAATACATAAATAGTATATCTGCATAAAAACTTCTCGTGTTGTAGATAGACTACAAAACACCAAGCTTTATTTTTAATTCCATACGGAATGCTTGCCATATTAATTGACAGTTTATCAATATCTTTACTTCTTGAAACCAATCCAAAACAATTATGCCACCAGAAACTTGTTACTGTCATACAAAGTCATTAACAAGCTCTAATAGCATCAGAAGAGGGCTGTGTTCTCTCGGAAGTATCCCATATTTCAACTCCACAATGGGAGTCCAGTAAGGATTCATCATTAGAGGCATACACCCTAGCAGGAATCACAGTTTCAGAACCTGCATTTGCATGTTCACAGGTGTGATATTCAACATTTGGCATATTTTCTGCCTGCTTAAGTCTTGCTTTCTCTGCTCTTGACCCTATCACTTGACCCAGAATGGAAGCTGCAATTGTGACTGCCATAGCCGACTTTGGCATGTTCACTGCCTTCCTTAGCATTGCCACAAAAGGAATTGCAGAATGAATTGCAATAAACCAAGATGGTGAAAACTTTTCAGTGTGTTCTCTCCAAACACCTAATGGAATATTAGCCGCCATACCCAAAAGCCCAATTGCAAACATCTTTTCAGATAATGATTTTGGCCTTAAATTCTTCACAAAAGCTGTTCTTGCTAATGCAGCCCGAGCTGCAACTATAGCAGGGGGGCATTTTACCTTCATTCCAGGTGGAGGTTGCATAAGATTTGCAACCAGTGGCAAAACCTTGCTCACAGCTTGATAAGATTTTGCAATTGGACACTTTCCTGTCTCTAGCCATTCTTTGCCAGTCGCCTCATGAAGTCCATCCTGCATTATTAAAAAAGATTATAACGACTAAAGCAAAATAGTACAAAAAAAATAAAAAAAGAATGGTAAGCTTACCCAGTAAACACCAGTAGATTTAAATGCTAGGGGGTTAAATTTCTAACATTATGGGCACATCTCACAGTTTTGGTGTACAAGCAACAAAATAAGTTTATTGGTTAAAATCAATATCTCTCAAAATCTTTTTCTCATGATCTTACACAACAATAAAATGGAATAATGAGTTTTAACAATTAAATATAGCATAAACGACAAGGTGTGTAAACTTGAAATTGCAAGGATGTTTAAATATGGAAAAACAAATATCACGTAAATTCAACAATATGATACAAAGTCATAATTAAATGTCAAAACGTCGTCTTTATTCACACTGTTTCACTCTACTGTTATTGTTAAATAATAGAGCGCTGCAAGTGTAAGGAAAAATGCAGAAATTGCCAATAAAAACTAGAATGACCATGAATGCCATGGCTATTAAAATAACATAAGATTTAAAACATCCTGATCTTACAGTAAGAAAATCAAAGTTCATATAAATAGTAAATATGCTAGAGTTACCTCTGGCCGTGGGTTTGGCTTCTTTTTTCCATTTGACTCTCCTTTCTTTTTATTTCTCTTTATGTTTCTATTCTTCCCCATGAAAGAATCAAAACTGAAAGGCCCTCCAGCTCCAAATGCTGACAGGCTAATAGTTGCAGCAGATGCTGCAAATGGATGAAATTCTGAGGTGGGAGCATTCTCTGTGCTAAACAAAGTTTCAGAATTAACTTGAACTGAGGACCTTCCAGAAAGAGGTACAACTCCATTGTGGCCATGAAAAAGCCTAAAAGCCGTCTCAAAGTTAGGTCCATCCTCAAAAATAGGACCCCTTACTCCTTCCACCTGCAAAAGCCAAACCAACACTGTCAGAATCCCTAATAAAACACTCTAGGCACAAACAACCACGTAAGAGTTAATACAATTATACAAATGCATAAGAAATTGTCACCTGAAAAACTCTAGTACTCGTGAAAATTACATACAAAAACATAGAAATTAAAATGATGAGAAACTCACTACAATTTTCTAAAGTTCAAACCTTAAAGCCTAACAAAAAATTCACAAACTGAAGATAGATCAACAAGATCAAGAGCAATGCTAGCTTTCTTGCTAGAAATATAAACAAAAGTAGCCAATAATTGGTTAAAACTTAAAATATGATGCACGGTGAATAGGATTAGAAATTAAAATGATGAGAAACTCACAACAATTTTCTAAACCTTAAAGCCTAACAAACAATTCAGAAACTAAAGAAAAATCAACAAGAGCAAGTGCAACGCTAGTTTTTTCACTAGACATATAAACATAAGTTGTCAATAATTGATTGAAACATAAAATATTACAAACTGTAAATAGGATGGCTACTCTTCATGCTTAAACAAGCACAGAATACATACTCTCATGAGCATTTCTGAATTTCTTCAGTAAAACAGAAGTCATCTTTTTCTTGCAGCAATTTCTAGTTTATAAAGAGGAACTAAGCATTTGTCTCAACTCTCCATCTCTGATCTCTTCTTCTTGAGTAAAGATTTAATGCATCATACTTTCAAATTTGTGATAGATCTTGCACTGGTTCAATGTAAAACAGTATTTCCCTTCCAGGCACAAGTGTAATTGTGATAGATTGAGGCTTATATATTTTTACGCAACGTACATATCTTCTCAAATAACTTGTATCGTACAGGATGGTTTCTTACAAATATTTTAAGGCAACATATATTTTTTAGGCAGCATGCACATCTTCTCAAATTTTTCCTCTACAGGTAACTAATCTGTCTCACTAAACCAAACTAGAGTACAAACTCCTTTATCCACACAGTTAAATGCAACAGGAAAGTGACAAAGAAAGCAAGTTAAATAAATCTTCGTGCATTCAAATTTGCACCTCAAGTTGCAAAATTTAGTCAAATCTAAGCTGGGGCCAAAAATGCTTTGGCATATAGAGCCATAGCAACCTAACTTGGATGCTCCCTTGCTACCCTTGCGTACCTTTTATCACTTGGAGATAATAGGGAAGAGGCTTCTTCACATGAGCTTGATGGTGAATCTGGAGTGAGTGAGAGGAACTCTGGTTCTAGTAAATGAAGGGATGATTATGAAACTCTTGATGAAGAATAATTTGATGATTTTTTTCATGTGCTTCTTGAATATAATAGTTTGACAATTAATGTATTTGACCTTATAATGTGAATCATAATTTATACACCTATGAGGAATTTCAGATTTTCCTTATTTTTCTGTTGATTATACACAATATTAATATTTACTTAATTTATTTTTATATTTTATGTAGTCATTTGAAATTTCCATGTTGCACTATATCCAAGGTACCCAGAAACAAAATTCCTCATATGCAACCCATATCTGTAATTGTATCCAGGTACCACAGGGTAGCACATAAGTCAAAACATTCCCTTTGCCTCAATTGGCTTTCATTCCTACCTACCCATTTGTTGGCATACAGGCCCAGATCCGAGTCTGGTTCAAACTCAGTCCAAGAACTGGGTAAATTCAGTTGCAGAGACCTTCCAGGGTCCTGTAAAACAGGCCTGGAAAAAAAGGCCGTTTTTAAATTATTAACTTTTGCTTCTTTTTTTTACCTTTAGTTTGAATGAAAAACAAAAAAAAGTGAGCCTTTTAAATATAAGTGTCATCTAAACCATTTAAAACACAGAAACAAACTCATTTTACCTCATTTTGAATGCAATTGATAAAAACCATTCTTTTTTGCTGAACTTCAATTCATGCTTGTCAATGATCATCATCATCATCATTTTGAAGCCCCATATAATGCTGATTGTTGATTTATCATATTCAAATTGAACAATGAATATCTATCATGACATTGGAGTTCGACAAATTGACAATGAAGTGGTATTTTTAATTTTTATGGTGATTTTGTTTATTACAATGATGCTATGTGGTATTCTGAATTTAATTCCTGTTTATAGGCTGCAAATATGTGAATATTTATATGTTTCTTGTACAGACAAATCCAAAACCAAGCTAACCCCCAACAAAAAATTGCCTTGCCTGCATGCTAAACCCTGTATCCTAACCAGTAATGTAGCTTTCTTGCAAGTCAATTGTGGTACCTGAGTTATCAGATAAATATTCCCCCAGACGTAGATGTGCATCTACGCATATCCAACATGGATCTGAGCACAAGGCCTAGATGCAGATCAGCTATGTTGGACAAATCAAAGAGCCATATAAAGCCCATATTGAACCATATCCAGTGCCCAATTAAGTGTATTCACTATTTCACTAGTATCAAAGAGCTATAATTTATAAACAATATTCTCTTTTCACTACTATCAAAAATTTCAGCTGAAATTATATCTATTCACTATTAAAAATCATGTTTAAAATATATATTTTATGAAGGCTATGTTAAATTACCTGTGTTTCAATTGCAGCTTCTCTTTGAATATGTTTTTATATTTTCTGTATCTTACTCATATCCTTTTCCTAAAAATACAAAGATATCACTACCAGAAACAGCTAGCGTACTCGTATGATTTAATCCTTTTCAAAACACATTGCATAGTAAAACGACCTGCTACCACAAATTTTGTGCATGGCCATGTAAAGTGAATGCATTACACAACTGTCAGAAAAACGCATCGTAGCAGATTATCCTATCAAATATTCAGTGAACACAGTATCATACAAATTCACTAGTGATAACATGCTCGGGTGATCTGATGTAATCTTTGAACAATTTTTTATTACTTTCACAGCACTTAGAAGGGGAACAAAAAGCTATTTGTGATCAAGGATCAGACCATACATATCACAACCACAAAAGGAAATATTTTCTTATTTTGTCAGCAAAAACCACCATAAGTCCTGATAAACAGAAAAGGTCTAAAGATTAATTCCATCTTATAGTTGAAGAAAGTGAAATAGGCATGTAAACTTGCATAACCAAATTCAAGATTGGGTGTTTCGACCTCTAGCATACATAAGGTCATTTGGCAAGAGTCAGTTACATCCCGAGCTTAGGCATATAATCAAAGCCCATAGGAATAGAACTTGAACAATATATATAGTATCGATGGAAAAAGAAATTTCCGAGTGAAACCCCAAAATAAGGTCTCATATCATATGTGATATCGGTGACTGCATGGACTTAAAAAGCAACTTTACCTTTCATATGAAGTGATACAAATCCAAGAAAAAATCTGAACATTAGGAATGGGTAAAACGAAACAGTACTTACTGGCGTGGGGAATCTTATCGGCGAGGCAAAGCAAAAACTTGTGGGTTCGGTAATATTCCTCAGAAAAGGGCACATTTCCACGCCCTGATCGATAAACCTCTCAGGCGGCGGCATGCCGTCGGCCATACGGGCTCTGAAGAAGTAATCCATCTCCAACAGAAATTGAATCCGAAGAAAACCCTTCCAAAAATTTGCCTGCCAAAAGAACAAAAAAAAACCTCAAATTCCTCGACCAACAAAAGAAAACCTAACAAAATTAAATCCCCTTCCAGCAAATATCAACATGGCAAGCATTAAAAAGCAGGCCTAGCACTAAAAGCTTTACAGAATCCAAATATTGCAGAAATTCTACCGCGTAAGCCCCTCAAATGCCACCATTTTTGGATCAAAAAGGCCACAGCAACCCTTAGATCCCCCAATACTTCAAAACACGCGTACGTACAATAACCCAATTTGACGATCATCTTCAAATTTTGGTTGCAGGAAACCCTAGTTTTTACAAATATTGGCATAAACGAACGCTGAAAACCTCAAATGAGAGATTCCTCACCTCGAAACGAAGATCTCGTTATGGCACGAGAATTGTTGCCGGCTAAATACGGTCCAAAAATGGCGAATTGGGCGCTTCTGCTAGCGATCTGCAAATGTGTGTTTTCTCGCTAGAGGCGTGTGGCACACCTTAGAAATGGACGATCTCTGCGTGTTCAATGCATGGACTTGTATCGCCCACATTACCTACTTAAGAGTTAAAAAACGATAAAACGTGGGTACGACAGCCGGGCAGGTCTATCAGACTCATTCAATGCCGCCGGCATCGTCCGATTCAAACGCTTCGGTCGTCAAGCAATCGAAGCCGTGCAACTCAAAATACAATGTCTGGAATCTTCCTAGATAATCGTTCTTGTCAATGCGGGATACTCTGTGGCCCCCAGTCCCGAACTACCAGTAATCCAGTGCCCACTGCCCAGTAAACTTTTTTATTTTTAGCATTTCCAAATTTACTTCCGGGGGAAGATTAAAACGTGTCCAATTTCGCCATCCGCTGGTTAACCTCGTGATTCTGACGGGTAATGCTGTTTGACCAGCTTTAACAAACATGTAATTCCCTTAATAATTGTAATCCATGAACAGTTACAGTGTCGATTTGATTTATTCGGGTCAAGGATTCCTCGCCTGGCACGACGTGAGTAATGAATTTGTAGTTTATCTGCGCGTTGAAAAGATTGACCAACTACATCCTCCAAAGTTAAGATCACACCAAAGCCAGCCAGGTCACCCGCTTCAAAAATTGTTGCCTTTTCAATTATTTTTAGAAAGAAATTTTATCGACAGATTTGACATTTTGTCCCAAAGTGCAGCGTTTGAGCCATCGAGATTCGTTCCAAATAACTTGGATGACATCTTCAATGGTTGTGTATTGTACGAATGTAAAATGTTTTTCAGATGGAAAAAATCAAAGACATGAAAGAATTAAATGTGTGAAAAGTATGTAAAAATTATACTTTTGTAATGGAATAGAATAGAATAGAAGATTTTGTCAATATTGGCATGGTGTGATGGTTTATTAGTGGCATTGTTGTTCTTGCCACCAAGGGTCACACTCCGTTGGGGTGGTATTGTTGAATGGTTGTATTCTCGGGGTTCATAGCTCCGGTTCAAAAGCGTTTACCCCTTGAATAAAAAAAAAAAATAGAATAGAAGATTTTTAATGTTTACCAAAACAAAGATGAGTAGATTCAATTGGTTTTTTGCTTTGTGAACTATTATTTTTTCCTATTTAATTTGATAATGAAAAAATGTGGTTGTTGAATTACTTATTTATTTGAGCAGCATGTCTTTGTATGCCTTACAATCTAAAACTAGCATTTTGATTTCTCTTTGCGATAAAAAATATTATTTATTTATTTATTTGTTCTTTTAGTTTATGCAAATATTTGAATTATTTTTATTATTTATTTATTTATTTGTTCTTTTTGTTTCATCAACTCTCTTTGATTTGATTATTTTTTGTTTTATCAATTTTGTTTTATTTGATTTTTTTTTCATCAAATCTACTGTAGTTGCACATGACTTCCACCTACCTGTCATTTTAAATGCAGCTTCAAAAACTTTACACAGATTGTTGGATGCCACTGTAGACGCCTCTCGGCATAATAAAGTGTTTTTATGCTTTCACTGGCTCCATTGTGCAAATTGCACACACATGCCCTTCTTTCTTGTGTTTTGGCTTCACTTTGATAATAGTATCTTTAATTTAGTATACTTGTTTTAGATGGATTTATATAAAAGATGTAGAAAGATATTGTTTTTGAGATGTATACTTCGAGAATGATATCTCTCGACATCTTTTGCATAGTCTTATTTAAGATAAATTTAAAGTACATAGAAACAAATTAACAAGTACATGACATTATTGATCTTCTAATAAAATTTTAGTCTCTCTTCCTTAACTTTCCAGTTGAAAAGTTGATTTCATTTTTTCATCTTTTTGTAACAGTCATTTGTAAATCGTGACAATATTCTTAATCTTTCCAAGCACTTTACACAAGGTATAGCCATAAATGTCAACCATGTTCTTTCTTTTTGTCCTATTTCAATTGTGGCTTTTGAAAGAGTTGAACCTTGTGATTTGTATATTACCAATGTCCAAGGCAACCATAAAGGTAGTTGGTTTGTGTGTTCTCTTTCTATTGGTGTAATTGGAATTATATGTGGAGTTTCATCTTCAAATGGTCCCTAATAACTATCAAGCTCAACCATAACATATGTTGATGGTTATGGTGGGGCACTCCAAGGTTTGTATATTATATTTCAAATATACCCTAGACTCCATTAATAAGACCTAATTCTATCTAGAAATTGGAGGTTAACATGACTCTTGCATATTAGCAATAAATAACTCCACATCAAGTTCATCATTTTGACCTCCTTTTGGTGCATTAACACTACTTTGTTTGTTATGTTACATGCAATAAGTTTCAATAAATGTAATTTTCTTCTATTGTGATTATGCACATTATCATGTATGGTGAACAAATGAATACTATTGTCAAAATTTTCATTGGTGGTTCTATCTATGCCAATATTGATTCTTCTCACCAATAATTTCTAATAATCAATTATTAGATTCACATATCTCTTATTTGTGAGAAGTTGATGAACCCTTTGTTGGTCCTGTGGCCTATCACTAGTAAGAGGAAATTGTCTCGATCTCCAACCAAAATCATAAATATACCTACAAAACTCATTTGTGCATTTTTAGGAAGTGTTTGGAAAAGTGGCTCATGGTCTATGTTTGTAGCATTTTTTGTCCAATGAAGGTGCTCATATGTGTGTGTGTGTGTGTGTATGTGTATGTGTATGTGTATGTGTATGTGTATGTGTATGTGTATGTGTATGTGTGTATATATATATATATAAGTCTTGTTCCTTCTAATTTAAGAAAAAATGTGATTGAGAGTTAAAGTTATGAATGGATGGTTGAGGCCCAATTATCGAGCATTGCAACTCTAGTTGGTGCAACTACTAGAAGTGGAGAATGCCCTAATAATACTACATCTTAAAGAGTTTGATGAATAATAATTATTAGAAATATTTTTTCTATTCTTGTTTTTCCTTAAATTATCACACAATAATGCATGGTTATCTTAAGGACATCATAAGAAATTTACATTGTGTCTAAAAATTTGGCAATTTGTAGTAAATTGTTTGTTTGATAGTTGATAGTCTATGATGAGTTGTTGCATTTCATTGTATTGAGTAACTAGGTATTGCAATTTTAGGAGTAGTTATGTGCATGATTGATTAATTTGGCATTAAAGTTTGAGGTGATTTGGTTTGGTCTAAGTCTATTGAATTTAGTGAGGATATGTCTACAAGTTGAGAGTGGTGTTTAGTTGGAACTATTTTAGTTCGTGGAAAGTTATTTTGGGTTTGCACAAAAGGATAGATATTTGGGAAGGTAGTGAAAATTGTTGGAGAGGCATGTCTTATACCACATAGAGAGTCACCATCACTGGACTATTGGAATCAATAAGATTTTTATTGTCAAGATGATCACATTTCATGGGGGTTTGATCTTTGCATTATCTTAAGGGTGACACAAATAATGTCAAATTTTGGAAAAAGGTATACATGTGTTGTTTCAAGTTATTTGTAAGCAAGTGAAGAAGATTAAGGAGTAGAGGTGTAATATGTAAGTGCAATAATGAGGGAGTGAGAATTGAGAGGTGAGTGACATAATAAAGAGTACGATGAGTGAAATCATGTGAGAATCCGAAGAGGTCATTTTTTAGCCTATGCATCAGGTCTAGAAGTGGTGTTTTCAAGTTATGTGTTAGTGAGAGACCATTGTGGGAGATTGTAATTATGCTTGTGGAATCAATATAATAAAAATATTTTGAAGGCTAGGTTTTTTCGAGATATATCTTATGTCAGTTTATAGTGTGTCTTTTATTTTATGTGTTTATTTTTATGGATGACATATAGTTGGATATCCTTCTTAGGGCCCTCTGTTCACAACTACATCAGATGGTATCCAAGATAGGTTGATCGTGGATTAGTGTTAGTGTGAGTGTGAGTGCACCTAGTTGATGTGATTTTTTAGAATGAATGTCAAATAAGGTGGAGAGTATTGGTGTAAATTAAGGTGTAAGTAAACAATGAGGAAGTGTGTCGTAGTCGTTAATATTTTTATAAATTAAAAAGGTTTGTAAGTTGAGGTATTCTATAAGAGGGATGTAAATAGAGACCAACCATGAGGTGATTTACAAGGGGTTAGTTTTGGATAGAGCACCAAACAAGAGAGGTTGTCAAGATGTCGCCAAAGAGAGGACGAGGAATTTTTGAATACATGACAGGAAAAATAAATGAAATATATAAATGGTAAGGATGATGTAAGATTAGATGAATGCATTGGACCAACATTATTCTATAACCCTAGGGACAAGGAGAGTGATGAAGAGAAACAAGAAGAAAATCGCATGGAATCAACTAGAAGTGAAGAGGATAGGGGAGGAGAATGTTGAAGGTTATTTTTAGCATTAGTAAGAGGACACAAACAAATATTACAAATTATTTTGGGAATTTGGATCTTGAGGAATTGATAGATTAGATCAATGATTTGGAAGAACATTTTGGGCATGAGCACATTGTTGACCCTAATAAGGTAAAATTTACAAAGACAAAAATGAAGTTCATGTGATAATATGTTGGAAGGAATTCAAATAGTATGAAGAAACAAAAAATTACTAAGTGGGACCAAATAGTGGAAAAATTAAAATCTAAATTCATTTTTTCTAATTACCAATTGGAATTGTTGAAGCTACACAATTTATGACAAGGAGAGATGACTATAAAGGATTACATTGAGAAGTATTGCATCTTAACAATTATGTCAAGGCATCAAGATGAAAGATATGAGAAGGTGGAAAAATATGTTAATGGCTTGAGGTAATGCATCCAAAAGGATTTGGGCTTGTGGAATATTCATACATTAGAGGAAGCCAAACAATTGTCTCACACTATAAAGAAGTTGAATTTAAAATCAAAGAATAGGTAAAGTTGGTAGAGAGGAAGAAAGGAGAAGAACTACGACAACTAGATGAGATGTAATGATCAGATGTGACCAAAATTCCTATTGGCGAGAGAAAGAAAATGATATTACCTATCATGATAATAAGGGAGATGAATATAGAGATTACTACAAGGGTAGAGATGGTGATGGAAGTTATTATAGAGATGAGAGAGTAGAGGATGCTAACTGTAGAGAGGCTCGAGAGGAGTGTAGAGGATATCATCAGTAATATATAAAAGGATGTGAGAGGAAAAGGAAAAAACTATTTAGAGGAACCAATTTTAGGTGTGACAAGGAAGGACAAAAAGCATTCGAGTGCCAAGAAAAGAAGGCAAATAATAGTGCAAGATTCACATTTAGTGATGAGACGTCACCTAATTTGGAAAGGGACCTTGAGTATGAGGATTTATTGGTTTCATGGAGAGCTTTAAGGTGTGATAAAATAGGTGAGCTAGCGCAAAGGAACAGTTTTTTTAGGACCTCACGTAGGATAGTTAGCAAATGTTATGATGTGGTGGTGGGTAGTGGCAACATGGACAACTTGGTGTTTGTAGAAATGGTTGAGAAGTTTGGTCTAGGGAGGATGAGGTATATGTACCCATACCAAATTGGCTAGTTAGAGCAAGGAGGCTCGATTTTTATGAAGGAATAATGTTGGATGAGGTTCAAGATTGGAGCATACCATGATGAGGTGTTGTATGACATTGTGCCAATGAATGTGTGTCATTTGTTGTTGGGAAGTCCATGGTAGTTTGATATAGATGTAGTGTATAATGGGAGGGATAACGCCTACACCATACAAAGGGATGATCAAAAGCATGAGTTGATGCCATTGAGAGCAAGTGATGGATAGTTTTATAGCAATGTAAGGGTGTGCTTTTGGTCAAGAGAGTTTTGACTCTAAATGTGTGCAACATTTTTGGAATAGTTTGAAACACTAAAAAAGTAAAATAATTAGCACAATGAGTTGGTAGTGAGAAGGAAGGTCATCAAAAGGAAGAAATCTAGAGGATAGAATAAATAAATAAGAGGATGAGGAAATTCATTAAGGAACCTATGATCATTGAAGGAAAAAGAGAAATATGTACAATGACCAAGAAAGAGGTTGACAT
Organism: Sequoia sempervirens; assembly: GCA_007258455.2. Classification (NCBI taxonomy): domain Eukaryota; kingdom Viridiplantae; phylum Streptophyta; class Pinopsida; order Cupressales; family Cupressaceae; genus Sequoia; species Sequoia sempervirens. Next base: position 142,625,760 of record VDFB02270651.1, on the reverse strand, counting down.
ATGTGAGGGACTAGTTGATAGAAAAAGAAGTGGGTTGTGATCAAATACAATTCAAAGACAAGTAGTGTGGAGGATAACTTATGAAATAGAGCAATGAATGAAAGGGGTGCGAGTAGTGTTGAGGGTGGATTGCTTGAGGCATATCTAAGAAGGTGGAAAGAGTGAGTTGAAGAGGAAAAATAGGTTGAGATGGTTTAGGTAGAGGTGATATTCCCTATAAAATAAGGGACTCATTTTTTATTTACCTTGGGTGTTTGATGTAGGGGCATCCTTAGAGCATTATACAAAATTTTCATTATGTCTAGGAAGTTGGAAATTTATGGTAAATTATGTGTTTGAAAATTAGTTAATAGTCTGTGATGAGGAAAATTAATACATTTCACCACATTAAGTAACTAGGTGTTGTAATTTGAAGAGTAGTTCTATGTAAGATTAATTGGTTTGGAATTAAAGTTTGAGGTGCTTTGGATTGATCTTATTCAACTATTTAGTGAGAATATGTTTATGGATTGATAATGCTATTTAATTGAAACTATTTTGGTTTGTGAAAGGTTCTTTATGGGTTTTCACCAAAGGACTTATGTATTTGGGAAGGTAGTAATAATCATTGGAGAGGTGTGTGTTATATTGTGTGGAGATTCTCCACCATTAGACCATTGAAATTCATGTTTCTTATTTTCAAGATTACAACACGTTTCATGGTGGTTCAAGATTTTTACCATCTTGAGTCCAACATAGATCATGTGAAAAGTTGGGAAAATGTGTATATATGTGGTTTCAAGTCATTTGTAAACAAGCAAAGAAGATTAAGGAGTAGAGGTGTAACAACTAGGTGCGACAATGAGGGAGTAATGACTGAGAGGAGACTAAGAAAATAAGGAGTATGATATGGTGTACAATCATGTGAGGATCCTATGATGTCATTTTGTATCTTGTGTGACAAGTTGTTTCCTAGTAATGTGTTAGTTAGAAGCCATTGTGGAAAATTGGAATTACGTTTATGAAATTAATATAATAAGAAATGTTTTGGAGGTTAGGTTTTTCCCAAGGTATATCTTGTGTCAATTTGTGGTGTGTTGTCTATTTTATGTGTGTTTATTTGTGTGGGTTGAGTGGTTGGATGATCCTCTTTGGGGCCCTTTGGCTATGATTGTATCACATACTAACAAATTATTTTGATCTTGATGATAATGTATCATAACTATATCAATTTTCTCATTTTTTTAGCACTCAAGCTTCTATAATTCATATTTGGTGTTAAATAATCTATTATGAGAAATCCATGATCTTTCATGGTGTTTATGAATTTTATTATTTTATTTGTGTGTTCTTTCTCATTTTATTAGCACCCATATTTTTATAATAAATATTTGGTGATATATCATCATCTATGAGAAAATCATTATCTTTCATGGTGCTTATGAATTTTATTATTTTATTTGTGTATTCCTCACCTTGATATATGTTAGTCCATGACCTACTTGTTTATTAATATATATTCCTCCCAATATATCTATTTCATTTACTTCCATAATTTAGCCATATTGTATCCTAGATATGATTTCCCATTCATGTTCCATTGTGTTTTGTTTTTTACTATAGATAAAGTAGGTTTTGAAGTGACCCAAAACCCTTTACAAAAAGAGGCACTACAGAAACATAGACTAGAAAGTAGCCAAAAACTAGCAAAACATCAGCTAGACAACAACAAAGTAACAACAAACAAATATCCTATTATAAGTTCTTCAGAATATTAGTAGCTTCCAAGTCCTTAGAAATAATGCTCTCATGCATATCCATGACTTCAAAAATATATTTACCTATAATCTTCATAGATTTCTTGGCTTGACTCCTTATGCGGGTACTAGGACCAACAACAGTACTTTGTTTTCCTTTCATCAAGCTACTATCAACAGTAACAACATCCTTACCCTAGACCGTAGACTTCTCATCTCCCATCCACTTTCTGGCCTTTTCATTCAACAAGATAAGACCTTTGGCATTGTTTTGCAAGGAAGATTTACTGATCTTTATAATTTGATCTAGATTTTTATAGGCTGCCACAATCTTTTCTTCCAACACAGAGATGTAGTTTTCATGTTCCTTCTTCATTTCCATCACATCTTTAGAAACATCCTAGAGGATAGATAACATCTTATTGTTTTCCTCATAGGATCGAGACACAACCATTTGGGAGTTCTTCTTGTCCTCCTTATTAAATAGAGAATGAACTTTAACGTTGAGCTAGTTAATCTTTGTAAAGAACCATTTAAAGAGTTTGAACTGAGTGACCAAAACCTATTTAGCCAAACCCAAGATATCAAAAATCTCATCCTTATTACAATTAAAGGAATTCATATACATAGAAAAGTCATCAAAAGGAGAGCCTTGTACACATTCTTCCTCCATAATTTCTTTTCCTTTATCCTTACCATGATCCTTCGCATATAAATCCATCAGCTTAATATGTTTAAAAGCCTCCACCACTTTAGACGGTTGCTCATTAATGACAAGAGAATCCACCTTATCATTATCCTCACCTTTAGAGGAACCAGACAATTTCTTCTTCTTAGTAGAAGAGTGACTCTTCTTCCCCTTTTCCTTATCACCCTCACCACCATTTTTACCAAGATTTTTCCCTTTTTGAACATGTGAGGGCTCCTCAACATCCAACCCACTAGAGCCTTAAATCAACTTCAAATTATTTTTTTGATAAGCAGGAGAGGCCTCCTCTTCTTCCATATTAGTATGGGAACCTCTAGACCAAGAGGGTAGAGGCCTTCTCTTAGCAGACTTGGGAACAAAATCAGGGGGAGGTTCCAAAAAAATATCCATGGAATCTCCCTCAGAACCCCCCTCTTCCTAATCAACATATTCCACCTCCTCACTAGTCTCATACCCCAAGGGTTCCCTACCACCCTTCCCCTTAGTCTTCTTAGGGACATCAGGAATAGAGAAAGTCTTAGCATATTCCATAATTAAAATAATAAGCCCTTCATGCAAGACAGGGCTTATTGGGCTCTTCCTATGGTCCTTTATGCCATTCTCCAAAGACAAGAATAGATAATAGGGGAAGAAATAACACACTTGTGTCTAAAGTGATTTAACAAAACAAAGTGATACCTAAACAAAGCCGAGAATCTACCATCAAGAGAGTTCAATACCTCATAAGTGCCTCGGTCATATTAGCTCAAATAGGCTTAATAGTGGTTTTGTCATACCTACCACATGCTAGGTTGACCAAATTCTCGCATTCGTTGTTTTTGAAAAAAGCTTCATTTTAAAATTAGAGACCTTCCTATCTCTAAAATCCTTCCTACCATAAGTGGGTAAACCATTAATCATGCGAATGAAGTCCTCCATAATTTGAAACTCCAAACCATACACCTTCAACACCCTATCCTTCCAACCAGCAACAAAGACATTGGAAACTTGGAAATCAAACCATGTAGCTTTTCCAAATAAGGGGTGACCCTTCCCTTTTTGAGGATTTTCCACACCCTCACATTCTACTTGATATCTTCATAGGAAATAGGTTCTACCTTGCACCTATCACCCCCATAATTGCAAAAATGTAGCACAAAGGCAACGAGCAGAGAACAATCTAGAAGATAATGAACATAAACAATCTCAAAATATGAGGAGGAGAGCCCAAATTACCACCCAGAATTCATGTGGAATTGATTTTGAAAAGACTAGTCATTATATTCTTTAAATACCAAGCCAATTCCAATCTTCCAATGTCCTTAACAATCATATCAAGGACATCCAAGGGGAGACCTTTAACATTAATCATAATATACTTTCTCCCCCAAATGAACATCAACCAATCAAATTGCCCCCTACAACCTTTGTATTTCATGATTCAAGATGTTAATGGCTTCAAAGGGGGGGGGTCATTAAAACCCCATTCCCTAGGTAAAGAATTCACCCCAATACTAGAAAAATAGTTAGCTAGCATATTTCCTTCACAAAAAATATGAGAAATAAAATGATAATCAAAAGAATTAATAATAGAGACAGAGTCTCTAATTATACTTTCAATTGACCAACTAGGAGTTTGGTTTTCCTTAAGAAAGATTCCATTGTGTTTTGTTGAATAGGTTGATTATTTTCATTTTTAGAATCACTATGATTTTCAACATCTTATGACCCATTTTCTCAATGTGCCTAGGATTATAGTTGAATAACCCCTAATTTGGCTTTATTACAACATTTTCAATTCCAATATCTATTTCTTCATCACAAAATAGCTTGCCAAGGAATGGATGAAAGCCTTGAGAATACTCTTATAATAGTTTCCATACCAACACCTCCCATTTATCATCTCGTTTTTGCCTTGAATCATATGTTCATGATTTAGCTATGTTAATAAGTGAAATAATTGTTGGGAAATATATTGTAAGTGCTCATATTGTTCTATATTGGTTACAAGTTGTTTTAAACAACTTACTTTAATTATAGAATTAGGTAGAAACATGTGTGAGGAATTTAGGAAAGGTTCCTTATGTATAGGAGACACTTTCATTTATATATTTATTGTTTTCAAATGGTAAAATATAATAAATTGTAGCCTATTTGTTTATGAATACTTTCCATGTAAAATCAATGTTCTTGTAGATCCATCAATGAAATATTTTGTATGGCCATCATGGTCATCTTCATCTATTTTAGCTACTAGTTTGAATATCATGTGTGAAATATTTAAACCAACAAATATTTTATTTCTCTCTAATAATGAAAGTTCCAACAACACGTGACATGTTTCTTGTGCCTCAATATCTCTTTCAACAATTTATTTTGTTAGAAGTCTTGTATATGCTCTTGTTGCTAATTCATCAAGGTTTTTAATGTTTGCAAACCATGCCAACATTTGATGATAATTTTTAGAAATATTTTATATTTTTTCTACATGCTTGGAAATGTAGTTGATTACGACATTTTTGGAAAGAGTGGTTTACCAATATACATTTAATCTCCATAATTATATCATGTATAGATGTTGTGTGTATTTACTATAGCATCATTCTTGCAAGTTCAAACTTTTTATTACATATCTCTAAGTATTGAAATAATTTTGATCCTTGAAGATTCAATGGCCACATAGCATTATACCTATAAGAAACAATAACCCATTTTAGTTCTTTGCACACATACTATGTTTAATTTTTGTACAAGTATTTAAATGTTTGATCATCTTACCTACAAATCATTCTTCCTCTTTTCTTACATATGTAGACACCCTCTCTACACATTATATGCCATTCTACACAATTAAGTAGCTCTTTGTAGTCATGTTTTTCATTTGCATATATAAGTATGTATTTAAAAGATATGGATGTTGACTAAATTTTTGTTACCTATATTTCAAAATGTATAATAAATTATTAGTTACATTTAATATAAGAATATTATATAAAATATGGATTTGGCAAGGATTGATAACATACCCATAAGTTTCATTGATGTGGATCTTCCTAAGGATTCCATGCATGTAGAATAGAAGCATTTCTCAACATTTTCCATTCATAACCATTTAGATCCAATCAAGATTGTCCATATTTGGTGCTCCATCTAACTATAAATTCATGCATATGTGATGAACCTCTATGTTATCATTCATGTCTATACTAGCAATTTTTTACTTTCAATTTTTTTGTATCTCATTTTAGAAAATTGTATGTTGCAAGTGCATGTAGTGTGACACTATATGAGAATGATCAACCATATTTTACTATCAGCAATTTTGAGCTTCTCTTGGATTTTTCGATGGTGTTCTTGGTATTAACACAAATAGATCAGCTTAATACATATTAGTTGCACTCAAAGAGATGAAAATGGTGGGTGATCTAATTTGATGAAGCATGTGAATTAGCTCAATAGAATTGGGACACATTGTCCATATGCTCATACAACTCAATGATTGCGATTGACATATATTCTAGGTTCTATTTCATAAACACTGCAAATAAATTTTGTGTATGATGTTTCATGATCATGTTCATCATGTAAAATATAAAGTGTGGGTGTTGACTAAAATAGTGATCCTTATAGAAAATAAATTCTTAACAAATTCATGTAGATATACTCATCTAAACCATGGTTATATATATTCACATATTCCATAAAAAAATAATGTTGGGAATTCCATATAAAGTAAGCCTAATTTGACATACTCATAGATAAGAGAAGCTTCAATCCCTATTCAATCAATCAATTCTCTAGGATTTGTATTAGAGTTATTGACTCATGCATGAATTAATTCCTCCCCCCTTAGGGCATTAAGCAATTTGGAGGCCATATATGTTGTGCGATTAATGGTATTTTGTTCATCCATCACCATCAATGGGCCTACAAATATAATTTCATTTGCATCATAATCAAACTCCATATGGACAAATTTTAGTTGGTTGAAGATATTTTCATTAGAGTTTAATGAAATTTAACTAGGCTAATGCTCATCAATCTAAACATTTAAATAGAACTCGTCATGTTCTATTTTGTATTTGAGTGTCTTATTTACCCACTCTCCATTGGTTGTAAAGTTGTAATTTATTGTGTTGATCAATCCTCTAAATAAAATAATCAACAAATATTTTATTCAATGTAGTAAAATCTTAGCAGTTTCTTTTACATCTTGTGAAAAACTATTTATATTGGCCTCTAGTTTTATGTATCACTTGTAGGATTGAGTTGACAAATGCTATCAATATTTTGTCAAGTTGTATAAAGTTTTCAAGCTATGGTGGTTATGGCCGATGATCTATATTATTTGATGTTGAAAATTAATTATGATCTTTCTCTTGTTGACATCTATTGTATATAGGGCCTTCAGGTGTTTGAATTTTTTAATAGTCCAATATAACTTTCTTGACAAATATATCACAAGATTTATGAAGCAAAATGATCTAGAACATGTTGAAAGAATTTAGAAATATTCAAATCTCTCTCAAAAATTCCATTAGGATTGTTCTCTATCAATTTGTGAATCTTGCAATCATTTTCTTCTTCTTAGTTGTGATGTTAAATCCTTTTTTAAATTATTAGTTTGTATATTATTTACAATATTAACATCCATCACATCCTTAAGTACATTCTATGGTGTTTCAATTACACGAGCTATTGATATTAAATTTACTTCTTTAGAATTAACATCAACATTAGCATTTAATCAATGATAGTACCTTTGAGATACTTGATGATTACATTCTTCTCTTTCTTATATTTTGTACTTAGCGAGTTTATATAACATATTTGGTGCATGGATTCTTCTCATTGTATTTGCATGCTCTCGATTTTATAAATCTAATTCAAGCTTGCATCAAACAAATCTTTACTTGTTATTATTGTTTTAACATTTTCTTTGTTCCTCTTTCTGTATCTATAATTTGTTGGCATTGTCATCTTAGATATTTCTCTTAATATTCTCTTTAATGCTCCTCATTTTCAAAATTCAACCTTGGTCGAAGCATACCTATGAAAAATTTGAAAACAAATGATTATGATACTTGTGTATTATATGGATATCCTTATCTTATAATTATAACAAAAAATGAGATTACAATATAATTAATAATTATGAAATTTATTTAAAGAAAAGTAAGATCCCATACAATAATTTTGTATATCTTTAATTAATTAAAAAAATATATAATACATTAAAATTGGGTTATTTTATCATTACTTATCATTTAATCTCTTCAAGATGCTATGTTATGGACACTTTATATTAATTAAAAATAACATGTACTAACTAAAAATAAACCATATAAACATAAAACAAAATAGAAAATCAAATAAAGAAAAAGAAAAGAAAAAGTAAACAATAATTGATAAAAAATTTAAAAGTAATTTTTTTATTAACAATTATGTTATTATGAGTTGGAAATGCATTATTAATATATAATTTTAAAAACATTTCATATTATTTTTCTTCCCAACTTTATTAAAATATAGAGTTTTAAGAAAATAATAAAATCATTAAAATTTATAAAAGTAGAAATTTAACTATTCAATTATTATTAAGAAAATCATTCTATTAAGAGGAAATATATATTTATTATTAATAAAAAAAATATGTTTTTATTTTTAGAAACATATCTCTATATTATACTAGAGGAATCTATTTACTATTTCAAAAATTTACATAGCTATTATACTTCTATGCATCATCATGTTAATATTACATTCAATTATGAAGGGATGCGAAATTTGTACTTTGACATTCATCTTTGGTAAAAAAAAATTGATTATATTTTATTTTGATAAATAAGTTACATGTCAAAAATTAAATTAAAATATTTATTGAATATTTTTTAAAATAATATTTTAAAAAAAATGTGTTATTGATAAGAATGATAATATACTAGTATACATATCTTAGTTAAATATATGTGAAAGCTATCAAATATAAAAATGAAAATTAGATTTATCTTAATTATATTTTTTTATAAAAATGTGTACAATTTATTTATTTTTATAGGTAAGATGTGGGGATAGGGCCCACTCTTGATATAGAAACAAATGAAAATGAGTGTAAACTTTTTAGACCCATGAGTGGATAGCACAAAAGATAATGATTTGACTTAGAGGAAAAGGATATGTGTAAAGAACCCAAAAGAGAGCTAGGATAGCAGAGATAAGACTCAAGAGGATGATATTCAAGGAATTCATGAAGGGCTTAGAGGCTAATCATAATTGAGAACCTCCCAAAAAGAAGGAGAAGGTCATCATGTTCATTTGGATAATCCCTTCCTCTTGCTCCTTGTAAAAAGGGCATGTATGGTCCACTAAGTTCTATCATTAACAAAATCCTACCCTTTTAACCATAGTTTCTTTGCTTCAAATTTTCATCCTTTCTTCTTCCTTGGAATGCAAATGTTTGGTTTTGAGATATTGCTCGCAGTTTGTGCAATGGAGCACTTCTTTAGAAGGTCAACCACATCATCATGGTCAATGTGTGTGCAAGTGAATTTGACCTACCTAAATGCAAAAAGCTAACTAATTCAAGAGACCAAGAGCACAAGACAAACATTCAAGATTGGGCATACGATGAACTCAAACAAAATACAAAGAAAAGGAACTTTTTACCTTGTTGAGTTGATTGCTTGGTTGGCCCTATTGATCGTTCAAATGTGTGTTTCTTTGATGGAAAGATGGCATGAAAGCTAGCTCTAAATGATCATGAGATGATGGAGAATGCAACGGTGCAAATGGGTAGTTGGATGGATGCAAAGTATGAGCTCAAAGGGTGCAACAATGGTGGATGATTGCTAGAGTGCTTGGATGCAAGAGTGTTAAGTTGATTGCAAAAGTGGATTGAATGTTGGATGATTGATGCAAATGAGGGCAATTTCCTCCATTTTTAGGGGAAGTGCCTCTAAACAATGGAGGGTCAAGATGAAGCCATAGTGGACAAGATCAAGGGCTAGGGTGAGTTGAGAAATCACAAGCCCTCACATCTTGACATGTGGTGGGTGAGGTGTCAAGGGGAGATGAGGTGGAGGTACTTCATAGTACCTAGGGATTTGGACAAGATCTCCTCATAAAGGAGGTACTTGTCCCTATGTGGGTGATGGGATATGTGAGGAATTAAAAATTCCTCAAATATCCACATGGGGATGAGGGAAAGAATTAAAAATTCTTTTCAAATGCCTAGGGGGATTAAAAGTGAATTAAAAATTCACATGGAGAAGGGGTTGCCTTCTCCAAAAGGAGAAATCAATAAATTAAGTTGACTTAGGACCCATGCCATAAATGGCATGGGGATTAGGTTGGCCTAATTAAATGATTAAGGTTGTGCAAACATGGGATTAAACAAGTTAATGAGGAATTAGGGACAAGTGGGGAGTTATGGAGGATGTGACCCTAATCATGATTAGGGGTGTGCACATCCTAATCACAGATTAATTAAATTAATCTGGATTAGATAAAATTATGGAGGATGGGACAAGGAGAGAGAAATGATGAATTTAAAAATTGATTTAAATTCATAAAGGTAGAATGACTAAATTAAATAAATTAGTTAATTTAGAGAGGAAAGGGGATAAGGGATAAAGTATTTAATTATTTTAATTAAATACCTTAGGGACATTAGAATAAGAGGAGATATTAATAAATGATACATCATTTAATTAATGCGGATAGGGGATGCAAAACAAAGGAATAAGAAGGGATGAATTTGACCATATGGAGGTGGTCAAATTCAAATGTCTACACAATGGAATCTAGAATCTCATCATCAAGTTCCTCCATAAAATGGAAAGTTTCCTTTGTATCATAATAGTCACCCTCCCCACATGGTAAGTTGATTGATTCCAAGAAAATATTCTTTGGGAGGGTTTTATGGAAGGCATGGATCCATAGGGCTAGTGGAATTTGCAAGGGTCTTAAGTTTTGGTCTAGTCTCCATATGGGGTGCCACAAACTTACCGTGATTATTCCAAATGAAATATACATCTAGAGTTCCAAGCTTCTTGATCCTTTTTTAGGTTGATCTTCCTTGACCTTGTTTACCTAGATGAAATGCAACCAGAGATCTTATGAACTATTATATTACAATGGAAAAATATAAATGAAAGGCCTTAATAGTTTAAGAATTATATCCATGTATTGAAGAGGAATTTATTATGATAGAATGATGAATGTAAGGCCCTTCTAATGTCTAATTAACTTGGTGTTTGCAAGTAGACACACAATTTAGAGGATGGGTTCCTAACTAAATAGCTCACCAAACCTTCACAAAAGGCTTATTTAATTATCAACCAGGGCTCATAATATTTTGATAGTGTTGGCACTATATGTGCATCCAAGGATCCTAACTATGCCCTATATCAATGGAACATATGTGCTCACATATGTACTAAAATTGGTAAAATATTGGAAAAGGAAATAAATCATAAAATTGTAAAACATGGGAATTAACATAAATCTGTTGCTTATGCTACAGGTACTTATTGCTTAATACTGTAGCTGCTAACTATTGAATCTGAACTTGCAACTACTAATACTTCTAACTTCTGACTTCTAGCTTCTAGCTTCTAACTTCTAACTTCTAACGTCTTTGAAGAATAGCTAAATGTAATGTTACAGGAGGTAATTCATGCTACATAATATCATTCATGAAATTCACATACATATAATTAAAAAAATATATTAAATGGATTCAGTAATGTAGCATCTAAGCTAGTAACAAAAAATAAGGTGGGTTGATAGTACCTCGAGTGTCCCTTGCTCAATTTGTTGCACCCATAGAAGATATCAAATATGCACTACTTGATCAACAAATCATGAAAGTAAACTAAACTCCTTTATTGCATAAAAACTGGACTTCTTACAGTCTGACAAGAATCTCTAAGGATTTCTCATTCAATAGTTTATATCTTATTGCAACTTAATAACAAAAAACTAACAAAAATTAACTATTAACTGGCAAAAATAATTACACTGCTAAACTACAAAACTTAATATATAGGCTTGAGAGGAGTCTTATTCATTCTAGGACTAAAAATAGAACATTAATGCACACATCCACTCTCCCTCAAGGATAGGGAGATGACTAGTCTTTGAAACAAAAAACCATAAATATGAAATAGAAGAAGAAAAACCAAACTAGGACTCTACAGGGGCAAGTGTCTTGAAAATTGTCATGTCATAGGTTACTCCTATTTGGAACATAAATTCTTCTTCCAGTTGCCTTATTTGTGGTGACTCATGGCTAACCATTCAATAGCCACCTTCTCCTCCCTTTGGAACTATCATGATTCAATCATTTTGGCTTCTCCCCTACAACTGTCCATAGTCCTTTGTTGTGGGCTGAAAATCTAGTTGATGTGGGCTACAATCTTCTTGGCTGCAAGATGTTAGTTTTGCTACCAAGGAATTCACATAATTAAAAATCACACTTAATCATAAAAACATACTAAATCTTATGAACATTCATACATCCACACAAGCATATATCAATATATCATATTTACATTTCCACATATTTAGGTATATCAAAGTGCATAAAAGGCATATAAAATATGTATGAAGTCTTGGAAATGTTTATGAAACTTAGCAAATGAAATAATAAAAGAATAAGTTGATGAAGGAAAAACTAGCCATTATCTAGACCCATCATCCCCCCAACTAAAGTATTTTCTAGTCCTCAAGCAATTTTTAAGATCGAAGGTTATACTATAGGGCTATCTCCTTGAAATCAGCTACAATGTCAACTCCCTTTTTTTGCTTTAGATAATAACCTTTTTTATCTGAGAGCTTTGTTAGCCTTGTGTTTTATGTTGCTTCTTCCTCCCTGCGTTTCTTCCCTATCTAGTGTGGTACTAGAAACATGAGAGTAGGTGGATGTAAGACGAGTGGAAACCATGTAACTCCATTTCCCCTTGTAATGTCTATGTACTTGTGAGATCTTTGGATTATGGTTACATAATTATAAAGGGAGTGTGGCTCCTTTCTCTTTATCTCAGGTGTTATCTCTTCCCATCTTTTCCACACAAACTTGAAGGCTTCATTAATAGCTCATGTAGCTAATCCCTTCATCCTTATATAATCATGTTCTCTAATATTCATTATTTTATTTTCCACACCTTTGTGATCCAAAAGCTCTAACCACTGATCTATGACTGCATTGGGATCCACTGATTCTTTTTTTAAGCTGTAAAGCAATAGATTTTTCCTTTTCATGGTATACTTGTAAAAAATTTCCCCTTTTCTATTCATTTCTAATATAAGAGGCCAAATCTATGATTTATAGATCTCCTACAAAGGGATTTTAGGTAGTTTCATTTGAAAGAATATAATTGTGCAGGTAGAATTCACATAGCTAATCCTACTTTTTTGGTGTGGAACCATGAAAAGTTTCTAAAAATAATAATTTCTCATTCATTGCTATAGGAAGATCACTAGTTAATTGGCTAAATTGAAAACACAAAAAAAAATTCTTGCAGAAATAGAGCATAAACCCTAGCAGGTGGCCTGCACTTCAGTAATTGTGTAGTTTTGTCTGGTATCTCTTCAATTTTGACCTTTAATATTTTCACTTCTATTTCTTGTTTCTCTAATTCCCTAGTGTGATTGGAAATCATTTTATTTTCTCCCTTTGCCCATTCTTTCTCTTTGTGGGAGAATTCTTGCATTCTTTTCCAAAGATCCACATCGAGGGACACCATAGTTGGTCTAGCGGGGGTTTTGATATGAGGAATTCGGCTTTGGGATATTGGTTCCTTCCCTTCTACTTATACCATAGCAAGATATGCCAATACCTCCAATTTTGACACATGCTCAAAATAATAGATTTTATCCTCTAATTCTTTAATCCTGGCATCCCTCTCACTGTCCTTTTGTTGATGTGTCTTTAACAATTCTTCCAACTTCTTTATTCTTTGCATTGCTTCCTGTAATTATTTACTAATATTTCTTTCTTCAATAATTTTTTTTTTCATCTTTTCCCAAAAACTGCTCATCTCCCATTGTGCTTGTGTATTCACAACCCTTTGAAACATGGCTTTTTGGAGACCTCATTTTCCTGGCTACAAAAACATCCTTTGAATCAGATTCAAAGGTACTGGTATAATACCAAGACTATACAATACGCGTCTTTACCTTATTACTAGAGACATTCTCCTTTGAGTCTTTATTTGTTTCTATCATTACAACATCATCTTCCTACTTTTTAATTGATCATCTCATGGACCCCTTCTTCCTTAGGCGATGTGATCACCTCTTGTGTTGTGTGGATCTCTTCTACCCTTTTGCATGTCCAAAAGAAGAAGCTCTACACTTTATTTTCTTGACTGTTGTGGCATCTTTGAAATAGGGGTTTCTTGTTTGCTCTCTGCTATGTGTTACTTGACAAAAGATGCGGGCTAAGTTTCTTGCAAACCCTGCTCCTTTGGATCTCTTGTGTTGCGGGTAGGTGTTGAAATAGGGGAGCTAGAGGGAATTTCCTCCTCTAGAGCAATAGAAAAATATTATATTATTTGTTCATGGTGCCAAAAATGTAAGGCCTTTCTATTCCTTGACATCTATCACAACTCCTGGTATATTTTACTACATCTTTATGAAGAGTTGGCTAATAATAGCCAATATTCAAAATTTTAAGAGTTGTCCTCTTTGCTGCAAAGTGTCCCCCATAGGGTTCATCATGGCATGCTTAGAGGATATAATATACTTTAACTTCTCATATGCATCTTCTCATTATATTGTATGGGCCTATGCAAAATAAGTATCCAACTATCCATGAGTAGGGAAAACTTTTCTAAAACAATTTCCTCTTCTCCTTTGGTGAGAAATGGGGTGGTGTCTTTCCTGCTACAAGGTAGTGGAAATATGTGCATACCAAGGTGTATGTAGAGATAGAGAAAATAAATGCTCATCTAGGAATGAGTCATCAACAACATCTTCTGATTTGGTTGGTAGTCTTGATAGAAAATCTGCCACTACATTTTCTTTACTTGGCTTATCCACAATGGTAATGTCAAATTATTGAAGTGACAGTAACCACCTGACAAGCCTACCACCAACAACTGGTTTGTTCATGAGATCCCTTATTATTGTATGGCCAATGTGTATGAACACTAAATACCCTATAATGTAATGTCTAAATTTATTTATTGCATAAACCACTACCAACATCTCCTTTTCAACCACTATATAATTGAGTTCTTCCCCTTGAAGATTTTTGCTGATATAATAAATGGTATACTCTTCGTTTCCTTCCTTCTGTCCTAACACTGTTCCTATTGCAAAATCAGAAGCATGAGTATGAATATGAAAAGGGAGATTCTGATTCAGTCATCTCAATACAGGTGTTTTAGTTAGTGTTGCCTTAAGAGCTTTAAAATAATTTTGACGAGAAGGTGTTCATTCAAACTCTACATCTTTAGACAATAAGACAAATAATGGAACTGTAATTTTGCTAAAATCTTGTCTAAATATTCTATGATATCTAGCATGGCCAAGGAAAATTCTAACATCCTTTTATTTTTGAGGCATAGGGAGTGTTGATATTACCTCAATTTTATTGGGGTCTACTTGAATTCCTTCATTGGACACAAAATGTTCCAAAACAATTCCCTCAGTCATCATCATGAAGCATTTCTCATGACTCAAGGGTAGGTTATGTTCTTGACATCTCTTTAGTACCTTCTCCAAATTACCAAGTGCTTCATCATAGGTATTCCCATAAGTTGTGAAATAATCCATGTAAACCTCCATGGAATCATGTGCAAAGTCTAAGAATATGCTTAGTACTTCCCTTTGGAAGGTGGATAGTGCATTGCATAGCCCAAATGGAAAGATAGAATAAGCATATGTACCCCAAGGGCATGTGAAAGTTGTCTTGTCTTGGTCTTTTGGGGTTATCTTAATTTGATTATAGCCACTAAATCCATCCAAAAAGGAAAATTACTTCTTGCTTGCTAATAAATGAAGTACTTGGTCAATGCATGGAAGTGGAAAGTGGTATTTCTTGGTTGTAACATTCAACTCCCTGTAGTCTACACACACTCTTCGTTTCCCTCCTTTCTTAGGTACAATCATTAGTGGAGACACCCATTGACTTTCAGAGATGAGATAGATAAATCTTGCATCCAACAATTTTTATAATTCTGATTTGACTATGTCTCAAACTGCAGGTTCATTCTCCTTTGGGGTTGTCTAACTGGTTTGAAACCATAATTGATGTAAATCCTATGCATGCACAAGTCTGGGTCTATCCCCTTCATATCGTGATAATCCCATGCAAAGGCTATTGCATGTGCCTTCAACACAGTCAATAGTGAGATTTGTTGTGCAGAAGTCAATTGACTGTTTATATTCAATGTTTTGCTCAACATAAACTCTAAAGTCAAGGATGATGTTTGAACATATGAAATATGAAGTCCTACTATGATTGAAATACAATGATATGGTAAAAAATATGGAAAATTTGGGAAACCAACTTGGATAAATTGGCAAGGATTATATTCTACAGAGGATCTTGCAAACATGTTAGACAATCATGGTGTTGCAAGTCCCTAATATAGCTATTCTACATGATGTTTGAAATCAATTCATCTTCATCTTGGTTTTCTAACAAGGGGTTGCATTCAATATTCATCAATTTTTTTAAGGAGCACTGATCTTCCTCATCTAGGGTTGTCTAGATAGTTTGTTCTAGGTTTGCATTTGACTAGGCTAGTGGATAAATGACTAATTTCTTAGTCACATTTCCATTGGAAACGATCATATTTCTAGATTTTCAGCCTGTGAAGGCATCTACTGTTTCCAACCAAGGTCTCCCTAAAATGAGGGGATATCCCACAAGAGTAGCTTTAGGCTACAATACCATAAAGTCTGTAGGGTGCTCCCATGAATATAGTGTTATTACCAAGTCTTCAATGATTCCCTTAGGTTTAAGAGATTCTAAGAGTCCTGAGATTTAGGAAAGGACAATTGCCATGCACATACCTTGTGTTTCCTTTAGCAAAGGAAGTAGGTTGTGGCAAGTTATGGGATCCTTTGATAAATAAGGTAAATAGTCAAATGTCTTCATGGAAGAGGCAGTTGTTATCTTGGGAAGGTAGGTTAGTTATGCTAAAGGTTATTATTTTTGTGCTCCCAATTTATTTAATGTCATGTATGGCACTGCCCAAGGGGACTTATCAACATTTAAACCAAGGTATGAGGAAATTATTCTAGAAAGGGAATGCAGAGAAGAAAAAGTATGTACTAATCAAATGGGATAGGATTTGCAAGGCAAAGGAGGAGGGGAATAGGTTTGTAATATTTTTTGAGACAAAACAAAGCTTTGGGGGCTAAGTTGATCTGGAAGATGTATACAAAAATCAAGTCGAAATGGGCTCAAATTTTCCAAAATAAATACTTAGGGGATGAAAATGAGTGCAACATCTTCACTACCAACACACTTCCCAAAGGATCAAGAGTTTGGAATTTCATGTCAGAATGCAGGCTTCTAATTACAAAATTCTTATCTTGGGGCATTCATGACAATAGTACAATGTTGTTTTGGGAGGATTCATGGGGGGGTTCCTGACAATAGATAGTTTGGTAAACCTATAGTAGAGGAAAGGTATACTATCACAACTTTGGGGAAGGAATGTGATAGATTACTTGGTGATCAACTATGTTGAAGGGCTCAATAGTTGGCAATGGAAGGACTACAATAGGCTAAATCTTCCTACTACTGAAATTACACATTTGTAATTAACTCTTAAAGATATAATCATAATGATTAGAGAAGGTAAAGACAATCTGGTTTGGACTACTGCTAGTTTAGGGTAGTACACCACTAAGGATGATTTCTTGATGTTGGGGAGGCGGGATGGGAGGAATTCACTTCCATGGAAATTATGTTTGGATAACAAATGCATTCAAAAAGCTGGGGCCTTTGCTTGGACCACAATCCAAGGGAGGATTTTGACTGTGGATAGGTTTAGAAAAATGGTCTATCATGGTCTATCATGGTGTGTGATGTGAAAATAAAGTGAGGAAGATACTAATCATATGTTGCTTGTATGCCCCTTTACTTAGGAGTGTTGGAGGTGGCTATGTGCGAAACTGGGTTGGGTTTGTTCTCTTCTGAATGACATTCTATCCCTTTTCAAATCATGGCCCTTATTGAGAATGAGAGTTATGTTTTCATGCATATGGCTAATAATCCCATCCTTTCTAATCTAGGAGCTATGGAAAGAGAAAAATAAGAGGATATTCCAAGGTAAAGAGATGAATACATCATCCTTTCAAAACAAGGTGGATGCAATCATAACAGAGGTTGTAAATAGTAGAGTTTCAAGAGTGAATCCTCAGAAACTAGAATTCACGGATTGGGATGCGAAGTTGAAACTTGGGTGGTTTGGTCTCAAGATTCTAGAATTTGGGAATCAAGGGGCTGTGAGACAACAAGAACCTCATGCCAAGGCGGTTTGGAGGCCATCTTAGCAGTCATGGGTCAAACTGAATTTCAATGGGGCATCAAGAGGGAAACTTGGAAGATCAGGGGTAGGATGCATACTTTGGAATTGGAAAGGGGATTTTGTATGGGAACTCTTGGCCCCTCTTTTGAATGGGATGAATAATGCTACAAAGCTTTAGGCAATGTTTTAGGGGCTTCATTTCTACTTGGAGTTTAAGTGAAAAAGCATCGAGGTGGAAGGATATTTGACTCTGGTGATAAGTGCTCTTAGGTTGGGTAAGATTTTAAATTGGAAATTATAGGGGATGGTGGAGAGGGCTATTGGTCTGTTGAGGAAGTTTGAGTGCTTTGTGGTTAAACACACATAAAGAGAAGTCAATGCAGAGGCAAAAAAATTAACAAATCTTGGTGCGGATGGGATTTCCAAGAAATAATATTTTCTCTACTCTCAAATGGTTTAGTGGTTGATGTTTGCGAATTTAGGAGGAATATACAGGTGTTGGAAGAGTTTGGAGGTTTTTTCCAAGGATGCACGACCTAAGTTGGTGGTCTGGTACTTTCAATACTTTTGGAAGTTTGGTGCATTTCAGGTGGAAATTGGGTTTCAACATGAATCCTTTGTATACGTGGCACTTGCTCTCTTGTTTTGGTGTAAAACACAAGTATAGTTGTGATGTGGTGCATAGGGTTGACATGTGGCACCTGCTTGCTTGCTTTGGTGTAAAGCACATGCATTGTTGTAGTGTGGAGTGTCAGGATGACAAGTGGTGTCCGTACGCACATCTTGGCACTAAGCCTAAACCTTATTGAGAGGATTTGCACTAGATTGACAGGATGTGTTCACTTGATTGCTCTAGACCCTCAATGTTTGGGTGCATGTGGCAACTATTTGACCCCTTAGGTGTCATGCTTATTTTATGATTGGGGAGGATGCGTTTGGTGGACAAGTGGCACCTTAACACTACTTTTTTTTTTGTTCCAAGCTTTGTTGTAAGGAGATGTGATGGTGCGACAAGTAGAAGTCTCACACAATTTGTTGATCTTGTCATGTTTGGGGATTCTCTGTACTATGACCCAAATTTAATGTTGATATTAAACAACATCTCCATCATTTGTGTTGATTTGACAACAGAGATTGATTAATTAGAAAGTCACGTCAATCAAGCTAGCTTAAGCATCTTAACACATGGGCCAATAGGGGTGTTATGGCATGGAATTAATTAAGTCTAGCTATCATCCACACGAAATGACAAAGGGATCATTTTATAGTTTGGAAACATTGCATGAAAAAGTAATCTAGGCAAGCTTCCAATTGCTAAGTTCTAGCATGAGTGAGTTGTTCTTTAATAGAACTTGATGGTCGATCAATCAATTTTTTTGGTGTTTTTTGTGGGTAGAACAATTGACATAGTGATAAGATTGGTCATATCTTGAAGGAAAATGGAATTTTTGGGGAAGTCTCAAAGTTGAGGTTGAGAAGGATATTGCTTGAGAGCGATTTCTTGGTGCTTGGTCCAATGAAGTTGATTTTGGGGCCTATGTTTTTATCATCAGAGGAGAGATACAGGGTAGACATAGATATAAATTTTAGGCTTGTGGCAGAGTTGTTAGACCTTCAATTTCCAAAGAATGAATTCCTACAAATTATAAGGAAGTTGATGAAGCCTGAGTTGTTGGGTGGTCTTAAGGAGATGGTGGGTTTCACTCAGCTAGGTGTTAGCATTCCAAGACCACATGATATGGGCTTGCTCAATTCTTTAGGTGTAGTGGTAAGGTTATACCCTTTCATATTGGACATCAAAGGTGATGATTTGCTAACACATTAGACAAGGGATTTAGAGCCTGGGTGAGGTTCTTAAAGAAGTGGCTGCATTTGGAGCCGGTGTAGGATTTCACATGGGTTGAAGAGTTTATAAACTATCTGCAAGAGAATTGGGTTGCATAAGCTCATGCTTTCAAATTTGGTTTTTTTGTCAATGTTAGCTTATGGTCTGGTAAGATAATTTTGTAAGTGGTTTTTTGTAGAATATTAGTTAGAGAGGCCATTTTGTAAGTTGGTTCGACCTCCTTTTTTAGAATACTGGGAA
Source organism: Sequoia sempervirens (assembly GCA_007258455.2). Taxonomy (NCBI): domain Eukaryota; kingdom Viridiplantae; phylum Streptophyta; class Pinopsida; order Cupressales; family Cupressaceae; genus Sequoia; species Sequoia sempervirens. The sequence continues at coordinate 142,605,756 of VDFB02270651.1, read as the reverse complement.
TGAGAGCACTGGGCATGCTCCCATTGATGGAAACAAATAGAGCAAGTCTTCCTTCACCCATCATTTGAAAATATTTATCAAACAGAAAAGGCCACTGATTTACCTAGATCATGTATGATCATGTAGATAATCAAAGATAGTCTCATAATAGTAACACTGCCCCATCAAGAGTGTAATTCACAGTAACTATTTCAAGCATAAGGACTGTTTCTTAAAAATTCAAAGCACATACCTATTCTTCAAGAGACTGAAGCAGGAGCAAGTGTAGAATGAAGATGATGCAGATTAAAGATGATGCTAAAATCAATTTCCCATCAGTAGTAAATCATGGTCATAAATAATGGTTACATGCATGAGAATGCATCCTTTAAGGGGTCCTAGGGTGATCATACTGTTATCATGCTACTACTATGCTATGGGTGCATTAGAGAAAAACAAACAACTGATATTTGCACAAAATATGCATTCATAACTACAAGATTAGAACAACAAGTGAACTCACACATAATGACAAACCAATCCATAGTGCCGCCATGGAGGTCTTTTCATGAAAACTCAAAAATGGAAAACCCAGTTGAGAATGGAGGTTGAACAAAAAATTTCTACAGAAGGTCAAGGTAAAAGAAGGCTCAACACAGTGGAGATTGTTGTCTACAAGAGTAAAAATGAAAACCTTCGACACAACAGATGCTTTCAAGCTGAAAGAGGGGTTTTCAGTGCCATAAGCCAAATGGATTGAGACATCATTTCAGCTAAAATTCTAAGTACCCACTTGGGGTATCAACATGTAAACTAAAATACAGATATATGCTTGCAGTTTATCAGTAGGGTTGAGCCCATAAATTGTGTATTTTGCATAAAATGGAAGGAGTTTTCCATGGCATGGGCACGACCTATGCAAAATTAGGCTTATAAATGTATGGAAATCTTTATTATTGCTATGAGTTGAAGCTCAGTTAAGTTTTCTCAAAGAGTGGAGAATATCAAGAAGAAACCCAGATGACATAATGGCGGCTTGCTAGTAATTTAAAATATACAAGAACAGTGCATGAAACCCTCGACAGGACAACATGGAAGCCATACCTTAAAGCTTACTGTGGACTCTTCAGAGGTTGGAATCTTTCAAAACCATGACTAAAGATTTCAAAATCCTTCAGACATCAATCACAGAACAAGAAACAATCAACAAAAAAATTCCCAAAAATGACTTACCACATATTTCTTTGTAGTTTCCTTCAGGAAAATCACCAAAAGACAGCAGAAGGATGGTGCAGTTCGAGCCCAATTTTCCATCATGGCAGCACAACAAGAAGGTTTTTCTAGAATGTGCAAAGTGAGAAATGAAGGAGAGTATTAGGGTTCAATAGCTTCCTCTCAAATCCCTATTTCAAATGATAAGATATTTTGACTTTGTGTTTTCAAAATAAAATCATTTCGTTGCCCATAGTCATGACTTGCTAAGTCATCAACCTAATCATGCAAAAGGAGGGCCCGTGAGTTCATGATGATGCTCGAGAGATCTAAGGAGTTGTTTATATTATTTTTTCAAAAACTATTCATTTGCCTTTCACATTATCATTATTATGTTATTAAACATTATTAAAACAATTCTATTGATTGTTTTAAATATTGTTGAAATAAACTATTTTTGGATTGCCAAGTGAATTAAGAGATGGAGGCGATATATTATGGATTCAATGAGGAGTAAGAATTAAGTATTTTTTGAGTTTTTACTCATGCAAAAGAAAAAAAATTGGAGGTGGAACTGGAAATTTCACATGTACTTTATTTTCTAGGGTTTCTCTTTGACTTCTAGTCAAATTGGAGTTTTTTTGAGTTCACTTGAGTCAAGTGAATCATCATGTGGAGTTTGGAGCTATTTCAATGCAGATTACTTCAGTTTTTCTCCCCTTTTTCTAGGGTTTTTTCCTTTGCTCGTGAGAAGCGTGCATTGCTTTTTCTCACTTCCAGTTAGCTTGAAGTTCCACCTTTTGGGTGCATTATGCATTCCTTCATTGTATTTATTGAAAAAAGTCATTCTTTTTTCTCAGTTCTTATTTTTCATCTCTTTTGGCATACCTTTTGCAGAGAGATTAAGATTTGTAACTCAGTTTTTATGACAGTTTAATATACAACAATAGAGATTTGGTTTTCATTTTTGTCAATTAGTGCAGAGATTCCTTCTATTTTCATTTAGAATCTATCAAGTTTACCTCTTCAAAATTATATAAAGTGTCTTTGTGAATGATTTGATGAAATTATTGTGTTTTAGTCACCAGAACCTTTAGTTTTGTCTTGTTCATAATTGTACATCATATCATAGGTCTTAGGTTGTGCTTATATTCAATTTTTTTTTCAAGTTGTGAGAATTTATTTTCCTTCTGAAAAGACAAATTGTTTGGCCTTCTTTGGAAACATTTTTGTGATCAACTTTTGAATTGTGTAAACAGTTTTCCAGAAAATAGTTATGAATTAGTTTGCAGTTTAGCCATCATTATCATTTAGGTGCATCACCATGGTTCAGTTTTCAGTTTATGAAGCTTTTCTTCCCTTTTCCTACAAGAAATAAATCATTCATTAGAAAATCATAAAGGAAGCCAACCTATAATCCAGAGGTTGATTTCCATTTTAGGCAACCCATAGGTCTGGAAATCATCCCATGTTACACAGGATTGCAAAGCATCTTTGCTTTCACATGCGGGTGCAGATCCTGTTGATAACACTCGTATGTAAACAAATATTGTAATCCTCTTATGAATATTAATAGAACTACTTTATTACAGAGAAAAAATAAAAATTATGAATGATTTATTTAGCTATTCTAGATATTCTAATTTTTGTGAGCATTATGTGTTTAAAAAATAGAAGGGTTAAATATAATTATGTGGTAGTACTAGGGAAAAGTGATTATTAGAGATTATTGAAGTTGACTCATTGTGATATTTTTGGTCATATGAATGTTACTTTAATTATAAAAATATTATTATTTTTTATTCATTGATGAATACTCATGTTATATTTGATTTTATTTATTAAGGCACAAGTTTGAGGTTTTTATCAAGTTTAAGTATTTTAAGGTTCTTGTTAAAAATAAAATAGATAAAATAAATAAATTATTAAGTTCAAAGGTGTTATACGGAAAAAGAGATCCTAGAATAATTAATACATTAACCTAGATCAATCCTTCTCCCATACAACATTTAGAGCACAGACCAATGAAGGTGTTATGCTTGGCTAACATCCTCAAAGGAGAGAAAGTTGCTTGGGTCCTGTTCCTTTGTTACAAATATTAAATATTGATAAGTGTGTTGATTAAATTAAATAATGAGTAACCCTAATTGATTAATTGAGAAAATATACATAATGCTATTATGATTTACAAAAAATGATGACAGAGCAAGAAAGAGTAGGTCTGATAGAACTTGTCACCAAAAGTAGAGGCAAAAATGGAAAGATGCTAGAATGAGACACTAGTGTCTTAAGGGTTTGTGTAGTTTGAATACCTATTTGTCAATTTTTGTTATAATGGACTATGTCCTCCTATAGCTTCTTTCTATTAGAATGTTTCAGATTTAGATCCGCGCACACAAAAGAGGGAAAATAGTTATGTTGTATAGGGTATTGTCTTAGTCAAACCCCATTTTGGTGTTCCTACCTTTACAATACCAATGATGATGATGAAAAAGAGTGTGTTCTCTTAGTGGAGTAGAGGTAAAAGAAAATGATAAAGATTGTTTTAAATAAAATAACATGAAATAGAGTTACCATATGTGTGAAACCTTTGTTGGAGTGATGTAATATCACAAGTCACCACAAGGAGTTGATGAAGAAGGGATAAGTTTCCTTGAATAATTGCAAGGGTTAGTGTCCACATAAAAAAATAGTCCTCACAAATAGAGAGCTTTAAAAATCATATAGAGAAGAATAAATATCTTGTTCATAGATAGATCCTTATCTTGTCTAAGAGAGATAAATAGTTGTTTATATATACATCTCAAGTAATTTTTGGAGCTAACCCAACAATGTGCAATGTTCAATCTATAAAAATGCCAACATTTATATTTGCAACCTTTTTAAAACTCCCATGCAAGATACTAGTGCGCCAAAATAGTGTTCAGACCCTTTTTTCTCTAGAAATTCTAGTTGTTGGGGAATTTGACATATTTTCGTAAAATCAGGTCTTAAATCGGTCATATTATGAATAGAATTAACTATACACACAAAATAGAGTACCAAACCTAGTGTAAAATTGTGAGAGGCATTAATTTATGACAATACATTTAGCCCCCACTTTAGTGGGGGTATGAACTTACATTCATACTCATGCTGAAGTATAAAAAAGTTAGATCTCTTTATCAAAATGTTAAAGAGATAGGATGACTCCAAGATGAGAGATGTGATAGCCCTTAGACTTAGGATCCTATCAATCCATAATGTCAAGGTAAAAATACCACACACACAGTATATATGACATAGAACACCTTAAATATAAATATATCACACACAAGATGAGGAAAAAAATGAACATACATAAGGCATACATTGAGAAAACAAAAGGCATACATTGAGAAAACAATGGAGTAAACATAAAGAATAGACAAAGAATACATGAAGCATACATGAAACATACAAAAAAAATAGCACATACTTGAAGCATACAAAGAGAGAAAAAATTATAGAGCATAAATGAAGCATACATTGAGAGAAAAAACATACAACAACAATGTTAGTACACACTATCAAAAGAAAAAAAATTGAGTCAGCAAAGTAAGGAGACCTCAATATGAAATATATCTTAATACCAAGTGTCATCCCAAAAATTCTATAAACACATAGAAGAATTATAAAGAGGAGGGAAGAATGTAGTGATTTGATCAATTGCTTCAAAGAAAAAATGCATAGAAATAGACAAGGATCAATCAACATAGAAGAAAAAAGATACATAACTCTAGCACTAGCTTGCTCTGTTGTTAGGGGTCATGTAGATCAAAATATGCTCATAGATACATAATAGCAAGTTATGTTATGTTAGGTTAGGTGACCATGGGTATGATAAGTCATGTCCTATGAAGCACATAGGTTAGCAAGTTGTGTTATACTAGGTGGCTTACAAAATACATGGATTCACAAACTAAAAAGTTATGTTATGAGAGGTGATCATATGTTGTTAATGCCTCAGGGAGCCTACAAATGAGTAACATTGTAGGGGATGAATTGATAACCACACCTTGGGGGATTATGAAAAGCATCACCACAAGAGGTGAATATCAATAAACCAAACCTCAAGAAGTGTAAATGTATAAGGGTACATGTGTGGATGCATAGATGGATAGCTGATATGCCCCCCTTAAAATATTAACACATTTACTATGTTGATATTTTAAGGAAAAGAAAGGGGGAAGAAAGAAGAGAGGGGATCCTCAAGAAGGATGTAATCCTCCAAAACAAGTTATCCTTGCCCCTCAATTTATAGGAAAGGAAAATCATGCTAGAGACCATTGTGCTGCTATCATAGAAAAAGTATGGTTGTGTGTAAGATTGTACAACCATGAATGGAAATGAAAAGACAAATAGAGCTACAAATTCCACACAATGAGGAGCAACAAAATAAAAGAAAGATTATCATTTAGAAGTAACAAGACATAGGTAAGACCCAATGCCATTTTTCATGTGATGAGCCAATAGGTGCATCAATAAATGGAAGAGTGATGACACTAGAGTTAAAAAGTTGTATTTTATTTCCCAAGGCCTAACATTCACTGATGGAATGACTAAGAACTTGATAATATGAAAAGAAAGAAGGATTTGATTGATTGTGTTTGTGAAATTTCTTATGTGTTGGAGGAGGTTGAGTAATCAAGTGGGATTTGAGAAGCCTAAAAAAATTGCTATTTCTTAGATAGAGGATGAGGAATAGGAAGCAATCCTTTCTCTTGTGAAGAAAGGTTTGATTGCTCACAAGAGGAAGAAACAAATACATTAGATAATGGAGGAGGGGATGTAGACAAAGGAGAAGATTGGTAACCTAAACCCTCTTTAGAAAAGTATGGCTTAAGATTTATGAGAACCTTAACTCTTTGTTCCATGCAACGTAAATAATTTTCATTGTATCCAAGTTTAGTAATAATTTTAAATCCAATCCCACAATGTGTCTCCAAATTAGATGGAGGAGGAGATGCCACATTACTAATCTTGTCAAAATAAGAAGTATGATTAATTTTTGAAGAAGAAGAAACATAATTGATATGAAAAGTAGAATCAATTATTTTGTGAGGATGTAGATCCTTGTTGAGTGTTGAGATGTTAGGATGAGGAGGGTCAATATTAGATTCAATTGGTCCATGAGGGGTGAAAGCTATAGATCCCCAATCATCACACAGACATGTGTTAGAAGAAAAAGGAACATTATTGTGGAATGATGGTGTTTGGGAATTTGGAATATTATATTTGAGCTTCTTAGAAGATAGATTGTGTAAAAAAAACATAAGACTCCTTCGGGATCTCAGGTTTAGAGTGTGAGATTTTGTACTCTCCAAAAACGAAGGGTGTAAAATATAATGAACCCCAATTGTCACTGAAATATACACTCAAAGGTGAAGCATAGTTCTGATCATTACTGTTGTTAGAAGCAAATAATAGTGGGTTGGAAGAAGGAACTAAATTATTTAAAAGAGGAGGCCGATGCCCGATTTCTACATGTAAGCAACTTTCTAGATTTGGATCACCCTCAATTGTATAAAGGTTTCAGTTGTAGATGAACTTCAATGTATGATGAAGAGTAGATAGGACTACTCCCATGGCATGAATCCATAGTCTACCAAGAAGAAGATTATATGAACGAGTATTAGGCATGACATGGATAAGTGTAGGAAAATTCACAAGTCCTACCTCCATTGGTAGTGTGATTGTACGTAGTGAATATCTACCAACATTATCAAAGCCATGAATATAAAGAGTATCTAGTTTAATGAGAGATGTATCTACATCAATTTTACATAATAGGTCTATACTACAAGCATTGAGACCTGATCCATTATCGATTAGAGTATGTTTTATTCTATTTGTAATAATAATGACCAAAATAATAAGAGGATCATGTTGTTTTTGAATTTTAAGAGAAGGTAATTGATGTTGTGAAAAGATAATATCTAGATTCATTGCATGATTATAATATAATAGGGTTGATACATAATTTGGTCTAATATCAAGTGGGATGACTACCCTCTTTAGAGCCTCCTAGAGCATCCTGTGGTATGCAAGTGAGGTTTGTATTAATTATCAAAGAGATATCTTAGTCAAAGTAGCACAAAGTTGTTTGAAAATATCATATTCTCTACTAGTATAATGAGAAAGACAAGGAGGGGATATAAAAGGTTGAGAAGGAGGAAGAGAAGCATGAATAGTTGATGTGTGTTTAATTTTCTTGTTGTTATGAGTATTGTATTTGTGAGAAACTACATGATAATGAGGTGGTTGTGACACATTTTACATATCATAATGAAGATGCACAATAATTTTAGGTTTCATAGGTTCTTTGTAGGAATTAGAAATATAAATTATATTGACTAAATTTTGATCAAAATCTATCCTTAAGGGATTCAATGTGAATTTTGGCTCTTAATCTATGCATTCCATATTTAAAATGGAAGGGCATTTGAATGAAGAGCAAGAAAAGTGATGTTATGAAAAGTATTAATGATAATATCCTCTTATGCTAAAATATCCTCATGAGTAGGAAAAATCTTGGGAGAGGGACAAGAATGAGCCTCATCATCACTTTAAGGAGGGATACCAAAGGTTAAAAAAGAGACATCTATCAATGATGCAAGAAAAGAAGAGAACATCTTTAAAAGTAAATTGGAAATGAAAAGAAGGTGATGACAAAATAGATATGTTAGAAGAAAGAAAGTTTGGTTTTTATTTTGTGTTTGCTAATTTAAGTGATTTTTCCTTCTAGAATAACATATAAGATTAATAACATATGGAATAGAATGACATAACATATGCAATAAAAATATCTAATCAATTAATCAACTAATCAACTAATCAACTAATCAACTAATCAAACACTAACAAAAAATATAAAGAAAGTTGCAAGAATGTCGGGTTCACTAAAATGTAATATAAAAAAGAGTGACCTAATCAAATATGAACTAATTATATCAATATTTCTAATCACATGTTAGAACATAAGCCACAAACTGTTTGAATGATTGACTATTATCTCTTAAGAAGAGCCAAGTTGGGTTTGGTGGGGGCTTTGTTCCTTTGTTGTAATTATGGAGGTTGATTGAAGAATGACTAGGTCTAGGTTAACAAGTGATCAAATTAAAAAAAACATACATGTATTATATAATTAATGTACAAAAACAGAGGGGAGACTTGAAAAGGTAACAAAGAGAGGAACTTGACACCAAAAATTAGAGAAAAATGTTGAGGACAAGTTAGAGTGTCATGCTAGCATTTGAGAAATAGTACACAAGTTTTAGAGCAGATGTGTAGAAAATAAAGTGGATTTGGGATGGTGATGGAGAGAGGAACTTTCCATTAAAAATGGGAAAATGGTCAAGGACACTAGAGTGCCACTCTAGTGTTCGAGTAAAAACTAAAATTGTTTTGCCTATGCAAACCTTATAATGTCTAGGCCATCACACTTTCCTTCTGTAATAGCTATCTGAGACTTGCAAAAGGGAAATAATGATTGTCCTATATAGGGGCTTGCCTCAGTCAAACCTTATGTTGGTGTTCCCACCTCCACAACAACAATGATTATGATGAAAAAGAGTGTGTGCTCTTGGGGTCTAGTAGAAGCAAAAGAAATGATAAAGATTATTGTAAATGCAATAACATGAAATAGAGTTACCATATGTGTGAAAACATTGTTGGAGTGATGCCATATCACAAGTTGCCACAACTATTTGATGAAGAAGGGATAAGTTTCCTTGAATACTTGCAAGAGTTAGTGTGCATAACAAAATAGTCTTCAAAAATAGTGAGCTTTAGAAATCATGCACAGATGAATAAAGAGCTTGTTCATAGATAGATCCTTATCTTGTCTAAGAGAGAGAGAGAGAGAGTTGTTTATATATGAATCTCAAGTAATTTTTGGAGCTAGGCCAACAAGGTGCAATGTTCAAGACACCAAAGGCTGAAATTTGTATTTGCAACCTTTTTAGAACTCCCATACAAGACATTAACATTTTGCACTAGTGTTTGAGCCTTTTTCGCTCTTGAAATTCTAGTTGTCAAGGAATATAACATATTTTATTAATTAGGTATTGAATCGATCATATTATGAACATAATTAACCATACATGCACAAAATAGAGTAACAAACCTAGTGTGAAATTGTTAGTGGCGACAATTTACGACACTACAAAAAGAGGGAGGTAAAATATTTTTATAGGTAATATGATGATTTCTATAGATATGCAAGTGTTATGAGATAAAACATAATTCCTTACATATTATTTTTGAGAAAAAATGGTGAAAAATTATAGTGATAATATAACATAAAGTGTATGCATTTTATTATCATAAAAAGATGAACATGTGATTCTATAAAATATAAAATGTAACATGGATAAACACATAAGAAAAAAATAAAATTGATAAACAAATATGACATCAAATATATGTGGATAAGCTCTTTTGAGAAAAACTCCACCACCAAAGAGACATTAAGCTTGTATTAATCACAATAAAAAGTTTCCATCAATATAACACTTTAATTCTCTTTGACAATATTATAGTAGCATAATAATACTTACACCTACAAAAGAACATAATATCTCTACCATATTCCTCCAATATATATAGTTTTATAAACTAGAAAATAAAAATGGATATTTTCCAATGTCACTAATATAATTGTAAATTAGGATGGATTTATTTTTAATTACATAAAACTAGATGGATAACTAGTTATATCAATTTAAAAAAAAAGGGACTATATCATTGAGACTATAAAAATAATTACAATATGACTAAATAATAGCTAAATATGGATTAGTTGGATTGAAGAAGGTGATATATCCAACAACATTGCTACAAACATATTGTTGACATCCCTACAAAAAAATAAAATAAAATTATATAATACTTATAGACACCTAAATTTGATTCACATTTTTTCAAAAACATCATCATTTTCCTTCATCAAGTCCCGTCAATCCGTCTTCTACATTTAATTAAATAATTTCATTATTTAATTAAATTAATGTTATTCCCCCTTCATCTTAGATAATAAATAATTTTTAATTATTTAAATTTCAAAATTCCCTTCCATTTCTACTTTAATTGAATAATTTCAAATTATTTAATTAAATTACCTATTTCACCAATTTTCCTCTATTAATTAAATAATTTTAATTAATTAATTAATTTACTAATCTATTACCCTCTTGTGAATTGATTAAATAATTTACAATTATTTAATTGATTTATTGCAACATTAATCTTTTCCCAAATCATGTTAATTAAGTAATTATTTATAATTATTTAATTAAAACTAATTATTCTTCTCAATATTATCCTCTTCTAAAATAAAAACTATTTATTTTATTTATTTCTCCCTTTGCATATGAAATTAATAATTTATTTATTTAATTATTTAATAAATACTCATATATTTCCACCTCACTAATCAACTCCCACTCACTTTGAGTCCACTCATCAATCAATTTAGCCCTCTAATCAATCAATTCAATTTTACTAACAGTTAGTCACACTTATCTCTTCAATAAATTCTCTTAACTGACCTGTACAATCAATTAAATCCTCATCATTTCCTCTTAAACAATGTTAGTCATTGATCTTTTCAGTTTCACATTTGATCTCAACCGTTGATCAATATCTCATGAAATCTTTAAATCCAACTATCATGTCATCTATTATTACTCTCTCACTCATTGCAAGAGATCTATACACATATTATCTTAAGTGCTTTGTGCTAAAAATTTGAGAGAAACCACCATTACACCTTTCTCCAAAGTGCAAATAGGAGAACAATAGAGCTAAGCAATGCTATTGTGTAAGGCATTTGTATGCAGGTTTGTTGTATTTCTTATTATGCAACTTTCTCTATGTGATTTATGAGTTTGATTATGAATTTCTTTGTTTGTTGTTATTGTTCACTTTCACAATCCATTTTCAAAAAAGTCGTTCAATACCTTTTGGATTATTTTTTATGCTAATAAACCATTAAATAAAAAGTAACCATTTTCAAATTGTTTGAACCTTCATATATAACTTGTAATTACTTTGTTCCATACTGATATTATACTTGGGCAATGCCACCATACATAGTTCATGAAACTAGGCAAGAATACTAGATCTACCAATTTTTAATTGTATACATCAAATATAATAGCCATTGCAGTACATACAAAATAACACTTAAATCCTTCATATTTGGGTCCTAAAGAGGAAAAATTTATGAAATAAAATATTTGTGCCTATTACATTATCAATTTCATTGCATATTTAAACATAATAAATTCAATAATTGAAAATCTACAGCTATTGCACTAATTGAGATATAATCCTAGAAAGTGATCAAGTTATCTATAAAGAATTTTATCCAAATACAAAGATAAAATTCTTCTCCAACCACAAGTATATATCTTCTTTCTTATATTTAAAACTTCAACACTATGAACCTTATAAATATTTTATTTTCCTAATCAATCTTGAACTTCTTTGAAGTATGATTGAACATGGTATACATAATGTTGAGTAATAGATTTAAAAAATGTCTCTAAATTCGTAAATGCATTGGATAGATTCCTAAATGTGTTTAATATCTAGCTAGAAATGGTGAGAGTGGATAATACTAGTTGATGTTAGTATGTTAATTATAGAACTTTTTAACTATATTTACGAAAATGATTAATTTATACAATTTATTGAAAATAAATAAATAAATAAAATAAAAGTAAGCACTAATTTTACTTGTTTTAAGATTCTATAACAACAAAACACGTGGTTATAAATATTTCAGTAGAGTAGATATCATGGGAAAAAGTTAAAAAGAGATTGGTATGAGATGCATACATGTTATAAATAGAAATTTTTTTGATGCATATAAAATTTGTGAAGGGATTCTAGATTAGTAAGTCCTTAGCAAAGACATGCTAGAATACCCCTAAAGAGTAGGGTCAAAGACATAAATATTTAATATAATTGAAAAATATTATCTAATACATCAAGTGTATAGGCTAAGAAATTACTTATAAGATTATCATCAAATTTAATAATATTAACCTTACAACAACAAATTTCCATGTCCAACATTTTAAAAGTTTAAATGTCTTACAATGTATACATATAGAATGAGGCTAATAATATAACAATTTATGAATAGATTGTTGAAATAACAAATCATTCCAAAAGTATTATCAATGATCAATATTAATTAAAACAAAGTATGCTTATTATATATATGATTATACAATCTACATATCATAAAGATTGACTATAAAGATTTGAGAAGTATTAATATTAAAACTTATATCAAATTTAATGATTCTATAACATAAATTTAGTTGTACATATAGAACTATTTCATAAATCATGGATCTTTGTATTATAAATTTCATTGAGGATATTATTTTGATTGATTAATGTATTTAAATATTTATACATGAATGTTATGAAATGGAAACATGGCTTTGATACCTAGAGAAGATGTTTTGCTAGATAATATTTTTAATAAGAAAAATTGGGTGGTACTACGACACATCATTGGAACTTGTTATAATAGAAAGGAAAAACAATTGATTTCCTTGTTAGTAATTAGACTTTGAAATTATTTTAATAAAAAATGATAAAGATATTAGATATTGATATAGATAAAGTAATAAATTGTTGAACCTATAAATATAATGATTCAAGTATAAATACATTATTATATTTATAAATTAGATGATCTTTTAATATTCAATAATTATAGTTAACTAAGATCTTATCTTTAAATACACAGTTGTAAACATATAACTAAAAATCTATTTAAAAATATAAGCATTCATAAATTACTTAATTCTAAATTCTAAAAGACACCTTTTCAAACATAAGATAAGAAGAAAATGGTAATTTACACATGTAGAGCCTATCCTTAGAAATTATTAGTGGAGAGCCAAAAATATATGGGTAAAAGGAAACCTATGGTGCATATGATTGGGATGAGTAGGTTTGCTTTGTCAAGTTTTTAGCTACAACATTATGAAACTTGACCTACAAGTCATGGATCGATATTTGAATTCCAAGTGGGAATTTATGGTGCTAACCCATTGAGTTAGAATGAGTAAAATTGAGCCTTAAGATCACATGTTGTAGGAATGTTGTACATATAATTCCATACTATTAATTGGATATGTCAAATAAGTATACATGCTATGCCACATTCCTATTTGAGGATATTGACATTTTGTTTATATGTTGAGTAAGGAAATCGTATTATTATTTATTTATATTGAACATGATTATGCTTTTTTTTTTTTAATTTGGTTTATTGATCTTATTTCCTTGATGCATATTATATCATGCACACAATACACTCTTTCACCTTAATAATATATTAGGTATATTGTACTATGGTTTCATTTGATCATATGTTATGCTTTCTTATGTTTGAGAGTGTATTTTTTCTAATAAAAAGTGGAGGGGTTTTTATAAAATAGGATGTTTTTCAAATGAGAGAAGTTGCAAGTCATATTGTAATGGTGTTTGGAAAAAACATTCCCTTATGTGAATACCCGTCTATATGTGATGTCATGTTTGTTCTTGCCACCACCCCTTTCAATTGAAACTAACATGTTTGGGTGTAAAATTTGCTCTAGATTTTTGTTTGTGACCCAAGAGTGGGACACACTATTATGATTTGACCCCTTCCCCTATGAAACACAATCAACTTTAATTGATATTTTGAACATTACTAATAATCAACAAATAGGGGCAAAAAGTAATTCTGGTCCAAAGGAAGATGGAGAAGAAATCTTGGAGAATGAGGAGGATGGTAAAAGGGATGAGGACTTTGTTTCTTCCACTCTTAAGACTTTATCAAAAGGAAAAGATAATGGGTATCCTAGACTAGAGGATATTCCTATTCAGGGTTTGTCTTTGGATATTGGCATTCCTATCCTAACTAATACTTCTATAGAATGTTTCCCTTCGAGTGAACCTCTTAAACTCTAGGAAAAAACAACTCCAAATTTTGTCAAAGACACCTTTGAGAATCTGAGCCAGAACACCAAACTTTCAAGTGACAATTTGAACCAGCTCAGGAATGGCCAGATGGATACTCTTGCCTGGGAGCAAAGAAGAATGTATGATAAGGAATGGGAATCTGGCAAAGAGTTGGAGAGTCAAGAAGATATTGATTGGGAAGAAGTCCTCTCTCATTCGAAGAAAAAGGAGAGAAGTAAACATCAAAATACTCCAAGTGGAGTTGTTACCAAAACAAGAGCAAAGGCGGATTGTGGTGCTACTAAGTTAAGCCAAGGAAAGAGGTCGGGTAAATGGTAGAGAGAGCATGAAAGCTTTCAGGACATAGCGGATGGTGTTCAAAAGACCATTCTAGAGATTCTCCAATCCCCTAGTAAGATATGAAGCTTATGTCTTGGAATATTAGAGGGCTTAATTTCCTTCATAAGAGGGATGTTTTGCACAATTTTGTTAGGGATCATAAACTTGATATTCTTCTCATCCAAAAAACTAAAATTTCCAAAGATAAGGTGGAGAAGATTAAAATGTTTCAAAACTATGGAATCCAAGGAAATAGTTCAAATGGTGTGTTAGGAGGAATTGCAACTTTTTGGAACCAGAACCTTATTAAAGGGGAACCTTTGCTGGAGAGCACTAATCATGTGGCTACTAAATTCACACATATCAAAGAAAATTTTAGTTGGATTCAGTTGAATATCTATGCTCCTAATGGGAAAGGAGCTAGAAAATCTTTATGGAATGAGCTCTCTGCTTTTCGTAGGATCTTTGATAATGACCACTGGGTTGTAATGGGCGACTTTAACACACCGCTTCTGAATGAAGAGAAATTTAGAGGATCTTAGGTGAATTGGGAGAGTAAATATGATCTTTTGGACTTCATCAACAATAAGGCGTTGATTGATCTGGATTTGCAAGGAGCCCAGTATACCTGGTCGAATAGATGAATCGGTAAGGAACTGATTCAAGTAAGGCTAGATAGAACTTTAATTTCTAATAAGTGGCTTATAAACTACTACTATTCTCTTAAAGCTCTTTCTAGAGTGGGGTTTGATCACTTTCCTATAAGTTTTGTGGTGGACCCTATAAAGGTGAAGAACTCTCCCTTTAGATTTGAAAGAATGTGGCTGTCCCACCCCCATATTTTTGATGAAATCAGGAAATGATGGAATATTGATGTTTCGAGTACTGCTATGTTCAGAATTGCTAAAAAACTGAGGGAAGTTAAACACAAATTAAGAAGCTGGAAAAAAGAGTCCATTGGAAACATCTTTGGCATTAAATCTGAATTTCAAATGGAGCTTGCGGAGATCTAGGATAAAATTCAGAGGGAAGGATACATTGAAAATAATAGGGCTAAAGAAAATGAGTTGCTGGTGAAACTGCATGATATAATAGCTAAAGAGGAGGAGTTCTGGAGATAGAGATCTAGGGTGTTGTGGCTCTCAGCTGGAGATAGAAACACCAGGTACTTCCATCTTTCTGCCTCAAAACACATGGTTGCCAATAGAATTTCTAACATAGAAGTTAATGGCATGAGATATGAGGAAGAGGAAGACATCAAAAATCAAGTTGTCCTCTTCTTTAATAACCTTCTTTCGGCGAATGGGGAAATCAATCATAATGACCAAGATTTTATGTTAGAGGCTATCCCTAAGGTTGTTGGGAGGGAAGATAATGATAAGCTAGCAGCCATTTCCTCTAAGGAGGAAATTATGAAAGTTGTCTTTTCTTTTGAAGGAAACAAGGCCCCTGGCCTTGATGGGTTTCCTATGTTCTTTTTTCAATGGTTTTGGGAAATTGTTGAAAAGGATGTTGTGAATGTTGTTAAGGAATTCTTTGGATCCATAAGTCTTCTTAAGGAATTAAATACTACTTTTGTGGTCCTTGTTCCCAAGAAACCCGGGGCTATTGAGTTTGAGGCGTTTAGACCCATTAGTCTTTGCAACTCTTTCTATAAAATCATATCAAAGGTTTTGACTTCAAGGATCCTTACTTTCCTTCCTTCGTTGATTTCCCCTCAATAGAATGGTTTTGTACCTAGAAGGAAAATATTAGACTTTATAGTTACTGTCCATGAGAATATCCATTCACTTGTGGAATCTAAAACTGAAGGGTTTCTTCTTAAGCTGGATATTTCCAAAGCTTATGACCGTGTTGATTGGGAGTTTTTATTTAAAATTCTTAGGGTGTTTGGTTTTAGCAGTAGAGTCATTCAGTTGGTGAATTAGTTGGTTACTACAGTCTCCACCTCTGTTATTGTGAATGGGTCTCCTTCCAGATTCTTTCAAAATTCAAGAGGCCTAAGACAGGGTGATCCTATCTCTCCTATTCTGTTCATAATTATGGTTGAGAGCCTGGGAAGGAATCTTAAAATTTTGATTGAACAAAGGTCTCTTGATGGTCTTAGTCCTTCATCTAGTAATTTGATTTTTTCTCACCAATAGTTTGTTGATGACACTATGCTAATGGAAAGATCTACGGTGACTGAGGCTAAGGCTTTGAAAAAAACTTTGGATGTGTATGAGAAGGTGACTGGGAAAATGGTCAACAAACATAAGAGCTCCCTTTTTTTCTTTAATACCCTTGAGCATAGACAGGTCAAGATTGCAAGAATCCTTGGTTGTAGAGTGGAATCCTTACCCTCTACTTATCTTGGACTACCGCTATGTCTTAAAGCTCTGGATTCCTTTTGGTGTTCGCTGGTTGATAGGTTTAGAAAGAAGTTGGCAGGATGGAAAGGAGCTCTTTTGAGCCAAGCTAAAAAAATTCAACTTCTCAAAGTTTCTCTTCAAAATCTCCCAGTTTATGCTTTAAGCCTTTTCAAAATTCCCGCTAAATATGTGGAGGCCATTGAAAATATCCAAAAAAGATTCCTTTGGTATGGTGTGGAGGAGAGAAAGAGGATGCCTCTTATAGGGTGGGATTTGGTTTGCATACCGAAAACCTTGGGGGGTTTAGGTCTTAGAAAAATCAGAATGATTAATAAGACTCTTCTATCCAAACAAATATGGAGATCCTTCTTTTCTGTTGGAGAATGGAAAGATATTTTAAGAAGTAAATATATGAGCAATTGTGTGTCCCTCAAAGCGTTGTTGGATTCTCCTATTCTGTGTTGTGGTTTAGCTTGCTGGAATGATATGATTGCTGGTAGAAAGATCTTGGAATTTGGGGTATGATGGCACATTAGAAGCGACAATCAAGCCAAATTCTAGGAGGATAGATGACTTTTTAAGGATCCCCTAATCAAAATTGAAAGATTCAACAAATGGGCTGAGTTATACAAAGCAACTTTTGGGGGGTTTGTCAAAGATTATTGGTATGCAGGAGACTGGGTGGATTTGTGTGTGTTTAGTTAGGAGTTGGCTCAGCTTCAATCTTCCTTAAGGGTTGTTAGTTTGGGACAAATTCAATTGGATGATAATCTTGTCTGGATGGAAAACCCTTCGGGTAACTACTCTATTTATTCGGTTGTTTCTTCGCTGTCCCTTTCTCAAGCTCCCCCTCCTTTCTGGTCTAAAGCGTGGATTAAACACTTGACTCCCAAAGTAAACATCTTCTTCTGGATTATACTTCAAAATAAGGTGCTTACGGTGGATAATCTTTGTAAACGGGGATTTCAAATCCCCAACAGATGTTACCTTTGCAAGTGTGAGGCGGAGTCTGCTAACCACTTGTTTCTCCACTGCCCATTTGTTTCTATAATCTGGGGAAAATTATTAGCCCTCTGGAATATCTCTTGGGTGTTTCCCCTATCCATTGAAGATTTCTTTTCACAATGGAAAACTCCATCTCAAAATCCCTTAATTCGAAGGTTATGGGATTTTATTTTCCATTTGTTGTTTGGGGAGTGTGGAAAGAACATAATAATAGACTTTTTAGGGATAAGGAGATGTCATAGACTAATGTTTTTGAATTTTTTTTAGGCTTATAAAGGAAAACTTCAATGTTATTCCCCAAAAATATCTTAACCTCGAAGCTGTGGTATGTACTCCCTATGATATAACGATAGCGAAGGATTGGAATATTAAAATGGATGTTTCTATTATCCAAGCCAACTAAGAAAAGCAGGGAGGGTGTGTGCTGGACCTTTCCTCCAAATGGCTGGTCTAAGGCCAACTTTGATGGCACTGTGAAGGGAAATCCAAGGATGGCCGGAAGTGGAGGTGTGTTAAGGGACTCAGATGGTAACTTTATGGTGGTTGTGGCCATTTTCCTAGGTCATCAAACCAACCATGTGGCGGAGGCTATAGGAGCTTTTCAAGTTTTAAAGTTAGCTCATAATTTGAATATAAAATATTTATGGCTTGAAGGGGACTCCAAAAACATCATTGATTATCTCCTAGGTAGGACCCCCCTTCCTGGTCTATAAATAATTGGATTGATGAAGCAAAATCTATTCTAGACAAGTTCGATAAAGTTAAAGTATCACACGTCTACAGGGAAGCTAACAACGTGGCAAATTACTTTGCGAATGAGGGGGTTAAGAGGCAAGGATTGAACATGTGGCATAATTTTAGGGATTTGGGAGCTGAAATCAGAATCTTATTAGATTATGATGTTACGCATGGGAAAGAGGAAAATATCTTTAATGATGAAAGGGAAAAGGGCTAAGTACATCAAAATCAAGAGATTTGATGGGGCCGTGTCATATTACTTAGCTGGTAAGAAAAAGCAGCACACTTTGTGGGTTCATTGGAATGGTTGCGTAAATTTGCAACAGGTTTTCGACATTGGTAGAGTCTACAGTGAGGTGCATACGAAAATGGGGGGGACAGGAAAAGAGTCGAGCCAAAAAGTTACGAAATGCACACGAGGAATGCTAAGGTCTAGAAACAGGTTGTGAGAGGTGGTTTGGTTCCATTCCTGGAAAAACTTCATGGGCCTGATACTATGGCTATGAACTATTTTGAGAAGAACTGGAACAATGGAGAAATAATCCTCTTTGGGAGAAAGGTGAAACTGGATGAGAAAATTATAGGAGAGGTGACTGGGATGTCCACTGAGGGGGTGAAGTTTTATCTCGACAAAAGGTTTTCAGACGAGGCGGTAATCAAATTCCCTAAGAAAGAAAAGGAGAAAATGAAACTGGTCAAAATTTCCAACATCTATTTTGAAATTGACACCATTAAGGCGCTTTGGAGAAAGGTGCTTCATGTCATAATGGAGTATATTACCTTGGACGGGAGATTCACCAGAGTTTATAGTCATCATTTTTCTATCCTTAACCACTTCTGCCATAAGGTACAGATTTCTCTACCCCATTATCTGTTATGTTCATTGAGCAATAGCCTTGAGGACCACAAGAAAAATCCCAGGAGATACCCTATTCTTCATCCTGGTCTTATTAGGTTAATATATGAACACTATCAAAGCCTGTCGGCTTTATCCAAACCGGTTGCCTCCACGACGTCTGAGGACTATGAAATAGACAGTGGTGGTTCAGAGAATCAGCCTAACCAAGAGAGAATTGTTGAAGCCCACCCATCCCCTATTTTGTCTGGTAAAAAAACCCAACTTAGTGAACCCTAGCTTACTAAAGCTAACCCTGAGATCTACCTCGACTGCCCGGTTCCCTTAAAGAATTCCGCTCTCAAGGGTTCCCCTACCAATAAGTTGGTTTCCTACTCTACAGACTCTCTGGAGGACAAAACTGAGAACCCTGAAGCTAGGAGAAACTCTGTGTCTATCCCTCCTGCCTCTTTGAGAGATGATGGTACCAAATTTCCCATCTCCCCTAATTTGGATGATTTTAACCTCATTTTAGATTGGGATTAGTCTGGAGATATCCTTGCCTCTACTAGAAGTGGCACTGGTGACATTTTTAGGGTTATGAAATGGGCCTATCAAGAAATTAATGATCTTAATCTCAAAAATAGGGTTCTAAATAGCAAGTTGGAGGAACTAGAATTGAAGTTGTCTACTCTTAGCAATGAAGAAGGAAAACAGAAAAAGAACAATACTAGAACGAGAGAAGATGACATTGAGGACAAGTATAAGACTCTGGAAGCTGAAATTGTTAAAATAAAAAATAACATGAAAAATGTTGTGGAACAAAACCATAAAATGGCTAGGCACAATGCCATTATCATCAATGCAATGTCTGAAAATTTGGAAAAGTTGCAACCGGGCTCGCTAGTTGTTGATCTGGAAGAGGACAAGGATAAAAGCAAGAATGGGGACCAAGGTATATCGAAAAGGACCTGTGCCAACCTTAAGAGGAAAGTTCCTCGTACTACCCAGATGGTCCAGATCTTAAAGAGGGGGGTTTAGGAAATGAATGACATGGAAGCTGAGACTGCAGAAACGTTAAAGTCCCAAGTTTAGTCACTGTTGGTGTTATGTTTGGTCTTTTTGGGTCTTTTCTGTGGCCCTTGCTGGATTTTTTGGTGGTTGTGGCTTTATCATTTTGTTGTTTTCTTTACAACCTCTCTATTATTGGGGTCTTTGACGATCTTATCTTTTGTTTGTAAACTTTGTGGTTTTGAGTCCCTGTAAAACCCATTTTTTCCTCTTTCAAAAATATTACTAATAAAATTATAAATGAGAATACATTTCTTTTTCTATAGCCACATATAAAATAAATGGAAAATTAGTTCTATAAATTTCAAAAAATGGCACCATATCATTGAGGTTGTAAACATAATTATAAGATGAACAAAAAATAGTTGGATATGTGGATTAGTTGGTTTGCATAAGGTGACCAGTCCAACAATAATACTTTGAACATATTATTTCCTTCCCTATAAAACAAAAAAGAAATAAATTAAATAGTACCTTGTGGATTCTATTTTATACTAATTCTCCCTCAAAATGAAAAGTAATCCTTTGCAATTTGTTTGAATCTTCATCTACTTTTGTTTTTTGTTGATAAAACCAAATTTAGGTCTAAGAACCATAAAATTTGGGGGTAATCTAGAAAGTTTCACTAGTTGACAAACTATCAAATAGTAGAATAATTGAATAGTCCCAACAACCCAAAACTCAAAAAGGTCACAACCATACCCAATTATATCCCTAATTTTACTATCTATATATTTAAATATATATAATTTTATTCTAGTAAATAGGGACCAATGAAAATTACATAGGCCTCTCCCATACCACTTTAATACATTCTCAATTTTTGGTTTGTACATGCACCACATTTTTCTTTGAGGATTTCAATTCCTCAAATTTTACCTCATCTTCCTCCAACTCGTAGAAAATAGAGAATAGAGTAAAAACCTCCTCAAGAAGGCTGACATGAAGATTCTTTGCTATCAACTCAACTGTAAGATGTAAATTTTTTTCCACTTCTTTATGGTATGCAAATGCTCCATGAAATTGTTGAAATTAACTTCACCTTGTTCTACAATGTTGCCCACATCATCGTGCACAATTAAATAACTTGTCATGGTGGAGAGAATGGCCACACAAGAAAAATACTATGTATTTTCAAAGATATTCCAACACTCATGACTGTACCCCAGATCTAGAAGCAGCTTTCCTAAAGGCTCATGTATGCACACACCAAGATACTTGTCTAAACCTTTGGGAAAATTTGAAATCCTAACCACCTACTTCCTCAAACTAGGATCTTTTTAATCTCTTTATCTAGATGCACACCACAAAATCCACCATGTGGCTTTCTCCCTCAACACCTTCCCCTTCCTTAATTTTGAAGCCCACTCCACCTGTTTGCATTTACCATGAACACTAGCTTACCCAAGATGAGTACATATAGTAGAAGCCATTAGGAAATGTCTCCAAAAAACACACCTTCATAGAATAACACTTTCCAAATACAAAACACAATATATAATGACTACAATTCAATGTATCCGCCTCCTTTGTTAATTACCCAACATGTATCCTTCTTGATAGAAGTCCTTTTGGGTATCATTCCATCCCATTATCAGGATTGAATCTTCATCTATAACTTGCAATCAGTTAGTGACATTTTGATATTATAAGGCAAGACTACCATACACAGTTTAGGAAACTAGGAAAAAAGTATTAGTTCCATCATTTTCTAATTGTCTACATCAAATATAAGATATG
Organism: Sequoia sempervirens; assembly: GCA_007258455.2. Classification (NCBI taxonomy): domain Eukaryota; kingdom Viridiplantae; phylum Streptophyta; class Pinopsida; order Cupressales; family Cupressaceae; genus Sequoia; species Sequoia sempervirens. Next base: position 142,583,493 of record VDFB02270651.1, on the reverse strand, counting down.
ACTAAATCATTCATATTTGAATTCTAGAGAGAGATAATTAGTTAAAATATAATATTTGTAACTATTATATTATCAATTTAATTGTATATTCAAACATATTATTAGCTTCAATTCTTGAGAATCCAAAACTACCACATCAATTGAGACATAAATTTAAAATGTGATAACATTAGAAATAAATAATTATGCTTACAAAGATAAAATTATTCTCCAATCACAAGCATATATCTTCATTTACATATTATAAGAACAAATTTATATAAAAAAATTCCTTTCTCAACCACTCTTGAACTTCTTTTAAGTATGATTGAACATGATATAAGACAAAGCTACCATTCATGCTTTAGGAAACTAGAAAAAAACACTTTGGGAAGAAAGATTAAAACTATCAAATAAACTCCAAAATGCAAACTATAAAGTGCAAATGAAAGACTGTACTCAAAACTACTGGAACCAACAATCAAAAGACAGATCTGAGAAAGGGAAAATGATGTGTACAAATCACCAAAAGTGCCTTTTTGAAGCTCATTGAGGACTCATTCGCCATATGGAAAATGGGTTCTAGCTAGGGCTTTGTAAAAGTGCTTTATGGGTTCTCTGTTCCTATGTCTACACTCCCAAATTCTCGAGTTTCACATTTAGAGAGTCAAAAAATAAATCTCGTAGAAGAGTTTCCATGAGATGACAAATTTCCTTGCAACTTTGACAACTTTGCAACTTTCTTCAAATTTTTCTCTTCAAAGGATATTCCACCTAAAACCTGCAAACACAAACACAAGAGGAGAAAAATGTTATTTTTGGTGATGGGGGGTTTGCCTTGGTCAAACCTCGTTTGAGAATTCAAACTTTGAAATGAAATCAAATAACATGAAGGAAATAATGAATGAAAAATGTAATGTCACTACTCACCAAACCCTTGATTAAACCTTGGAATGCAAATCTACAACTAGCATGAAGTGGCCTCAATGGATGTAGATCTTTATTTTGAAACTTGTCTTGAAATAATGCCTTTGATATGCTTGAAAGGATCTTGAACTCTACATCACCATATTAGCTCAAACAACATGCATGATGCAAGAAAGCTTTGACATGATAATGGAATCTTGATTGCTACAATAAATCTTCTTCAAATATGAGATCTTGAATTCCTTGAAATGCTCTTAAAGTTATCTTGATCACACTTGCTCATAAATTTGATAGAATGCTTGAAAAATTAGATTGCTAAGATGAAACATAATGAAATGACCTCTTATTTATACATATAATTATGGGTGATCCTACAATACTGGTTTACAATTTTTGGCCAAACTAGACACTGAACTGATTTTTTCTAACTAAATCTTCATTTTCGAACACCTATAGTGGCTAAACCGTGAGGAATTTGAAGTGAAAACTAGTCATTTGTGACATTTTGTCTGTAGATTCTAAATATATTTTTTTCAAAATTTTTGGAATCAGATTGCACTTTTTTTTCCATCTCCTTCGAAAACTAGTTTTTTCAATAAACACCATTTTTAAGGAGTGACGCTCACCGTATGACACAACTTTTTTTCCATGAAGGATAAAATTCTAATTTTTTCGAATTTAGATTTGTAACTACAATATCTAGTGATTCCAATTGGTTTCATAGTGTTTTATTGAATATTTTTTCCTTAATAAAGTTTCAAAGTCAAACCAATTACAATTCAGACATAGGCACCGTATAACACATAACTTTTTTTGTATGTATCAAAATTCAATTTTTTTGTTGGATCAAGGATTTCAATATCTGGTACACTGATATTTTTAAATTTTTTTTTGATAATATTCTATTTTTCCACATGTGCAGAATAAAGAGCTTGATTTTCGGTGGAAAACCTACATTCACAAGAAATAAAAAATAAATATAATTGTTGGTGTAATTAAAAGTGTTGTACCTTGTCCTAGGTCATTATTACACCTTAGTTAAGTTTACTTAGGGACCACATAGGAGGTAGTTGGAGAATTTCCACTTTTGGTGGACTTATCATGTTATTACTTTATCACATCCACCTTTCGTGGACACATCATATGATTACCTCTCCACCTTTTGTGGTGATTATCACATTATCACTTTTCCACTTTAGGTGGAGTGATAGGTTTTCATAGTTGTCTCATGTCATAAGATTGTGACACTTGTCATAATCTTATACCCTCCTATGTTCTCACCATGGCTATATAACCAAGGGGTATCTATGTACTTTTACACATTATATTCTATTCTATTGGCAGAATACAGTTTATTCTTGTCATCTTGTTTCTCTCTCTTATGCTTGTGCTTTCTATTAGGCCTCTAGATCTTGGTTGGCTACCTTCATAGCCAATTCTTACATGGTATCAGAGCTATTGGAGTGCCTTTGGATTGTTATTTTGGAGAGATTTTGGGGGGTTCCATTTTTGGCCTTGTATTGTAGGTGCATTTTGGGAGCTTGTTGCATCAAATTTGAGCTCACCATTGCGTCCGAAGTGTCTGAGATAGTCAGATTTGCCTTTTGTTTCGTCTTGGTTGGACATTGGAGGCCAAATCTACAAGTGTTTGAAGATTGGAGGTGGTTGCTAGATCCAGAAGCTAGCTACCACTTCAGAGCATTTTTAGCCAAAAAAGACATCGCCATCATGCTTAGAAGGGCCAAAACCCTAAGATTGACTACCAATTCATCCAATTTGAAGCAGTTGTCTGATGAGGCAATTTTTTTTTGCCTAGGGAGCCATACGACCCCCTAGGTCATCATCATTGCATCGATTGTACCTGCAGTCGCAGGTACTGCAGCGAAGCACGCGTGCCATGTGGCCATTCAGTCATGGCCTACCCATGGCCCACCTTCCAACTTCCGGTGGGCTCTGTCCAACCATTGGCTGTCAGTTATTCAAAAAATGACAAATAAAATTTTAAGCAGCGATCAGAATATTCTAGAAGAATATTCCCTATGCTAAGATTTTGTTCATCAGAATATTCCACTCTCAGTGGCATCAAATAATATTCCGACAACATATTCCGGTAAGGACATAACGACAATGGTGACGGTCAAACGACCATCAATTTTAAGCCATTGTAATTGTGTGACAGCTGAACGACTGTCAAATTTAACATATCAATATGCTAACGTCAACACTGCGTCAACCCCTTTTTGAAAAATTAGACCCCCTCACGGATTGAGTTTTCAAATTTGCAGTCCAACTTTGAACGCTCATATCTTGGTCATTTTGAGGCCTTTTTTAGTGCATTTTTTTTATTTGGGCTAATTTTTCGTGTACTTCGCAGTGGTGCAATTATTTTCTAATTTTGGTGGATGGATTTTCCAAAAAAATTGAGTTATCATAGGTGTAGCTGAATTGTCACCATTTTTGCAACTTCTAAGGCTCCGTTTAGGCTCATACGAACTCCTTTTCAGGTGTCATTTTTTTTGAAAGTGCATGATTTTTTGTGAACTTCACAATGGTGCTATCAGTTTGTAGTGGTTGTGATCAAAAATTGTACTTTCAAAACTTGGTCATTTTTGGCCTATCTTGGCATTTGTAAAGATAAGATCTCAGTTTGGTCTTTTGTATCAGTCATTTGAGTTTGTTGTAGCCTACTTAAGGCTGTTGTAAAACATTAAAAATTAGAAGCCCATTTTTCTTGGCTTGCAAGTGGCCATTGTACACACACTAAGTATAAAGTGCCAAATCATCTTTTTTTTTGGGGGGGGTTCTTTGATTGAGTGAATTTGGGGGGGTGTCTTGTGTGATTGTTCCTATCTCTCTATCTTGTTCTCTTTCATTTTTCTCCTATTGGTTCTCCTAAGTTTCCTTTGTTAACTCCACATAACTATGCTTCTTGGAAAATTGATGCCTGGAGTAAGTTAATGGAAAAATGATTAACTCATTATATTGATGGAGCTATTGTTCCACCATCTGATCCTAAAGCTGATCCTGTTGCTCATATGGATTGGCTCACTAAAAATACTATGGCTCTTGGAACTTTGAGGAAATATGTATCAAAAGATCTAATCTTTCAAATTGAAAAGTGTAAAATAATCAAAGAGGCTTGGGAAAAGTTTGGTCAATTGTATGGCCAAGTTGATGAGATTAGAGGTTATTAGCTTGAAAATGATCTCACAATGTTAGATCCCAAGAATTTTGATACAATCCAAGACTATGTCACTAAGGAAAATGAGCTAAGAGCATAGCTTAAGTATTGTGGCATTGACAAAAAGGATGCACAGTTCATCTACAATTTGTTGGGAAAACTTCCATCGGAATATGTAACATTTGTTTCTAGCTTCCAAACCCATCACTTGGCAGTGGGTAGTTCTTTCACTATGCCATCATTTGATGCATTTACAAAAATGTTGATGTTAGAGCAAGCAAAGTTGATAAGCATGGGGGTTCTCAAGTCTTCAAAGTCCAAAGCTTTGGTGGCTAATCAAGGGAATGAAGGGACTCAAGGAAAGGGTTCCAACAAGAAGTAGAAGCAGTCTAAGCCAAAGAAACAACAAGATAAAGCACAATCATCCTCTCCAAAACAAGGGAATTCTTCATCTTCTCCCAAAAAGGGAAATTCAAGCAAGAAGGAGAGACCAACTTGTTCATATTGCAAGAAGTTTGGTCATGATGAGCATCATTGCCACACTAAGAAAATTGATGAGTTGACAAACATCATCAAGAAGAACAACATCAATTTTCCATTTTCCTACAAGAAGAAGGATTCATCTCCTTCCACTTCCTCACAATCAAAAGGAAAAGGGCAAGCATTTGTGGCTACTTCAGGTTCTTCACAACAATGGATACTTGACTTAGGTGCCACTCATCACATGGGTTCTACAAGGGAGAAATTTTCTTCTTTGGAGCCATCTAAGGTACCTCACATCTTCATAGGAGATGATACTCAAGTGGAAGTTGAAGGTGAAGGTTCGGTTTTCATGGATAATGGAACATTTGAGAATGTTCTCTATGTTCTTAACTTGAGTGCCAATCTTCTTTCAATCGAGCAAATCACCCACTTTGGAGATGGCAAGAAAGTTGAGTTTCTACCAGATTCAGTTGTGGTCAAAGAACTTAAGGATGATGCCTTGGTTGTAGTGGGACAAGTCAATCACAACACATGGCTTTACTCATTCTCCCACTTTGTGCCTAAGTGTCCTTCTACAGCCTTGCTCACTCATTCAAATTCAGAAAGTAAGCTATGGCATGAGCGGTTTGGACATCTCAATTACCACTATCTTTAGAAACTTAGCTCCAAGGATATGGTTACAGGACTCCCTCAAATCAAGTTTTCAGAAGGTGTATGTTTAGGTTGTTCTATGGGCAAGCATCCAAAAGAGAAGTTTGACAAAGGGAAGTCTTGGAGAGCTTTGGAAGTTCTTTAATTAATTCACAGTGATGTAGCAGGTCCATTTCTAGTACCATCATTTAGCAAGGCCCACTATGTCCTCACCTTCATTGATGACTACTCCTGCTTCACATGGGTCTATTTTCTTGTTCACAAGAGTGAAGTGTTTGCCATATTTCTAGCCTCCAAGGCTCATGTTGATAAGCAATCAGGGAAGCAAGTCAAGATTCTTTGCACAAAAAATGGAAGGGAATATATGAACAATAGACTTGAGGAATTTTGTACTCTTGAGGAGATTGTTCTTCAACATTCAGTTACCTACACTCCACAACAAAATGGTGTTGTTGAACGAAAGAATAGAACCCTTAAGGAGATGGCTAGCTACATGATTCATGCTCATTCTCTGGGTCCTTAATTTTGGGCATAAGTTATTAGTTGTGCCACTCACATCCAGAATTGGGTTCCCCATAAGGCTTTGAAGGGTATGACTCCTTTTGAGGCTTGTTGTGGTCAAAAACTGGTTGTGAGACACTTCAAATTTTTTGGTTGTCCAACTTGGGCACGCATACCTCTAAAGAAGCGCAAGGCATTGGAACCTCAGAGTAGACCTTGCATCTTTGTTGGATATCCTAAAGGTATTAAGGCATATAGACTTTTGGATCCAGAGACACATGAGCTATTCATTGAGAGGAGTGTTCATTTTGAGGAAAGTTCTCCTAGCTTGGCCTCTAATCCTCCTCTTCCTTCCTCCATAGTGGAAAGTGATGATAGTGACTCATATGATGATTCTCCCTCAACTTTGACTCACAGGATCACACCTTTGTAGGGTTCACTTGTAGTTGAGGAGCCTTGTCCTTCATCTCCTACTAGACCTTGTTGGGCTCAACAGACTCTTGAGTCAACAATCTCTCTTGTTGGGGATCCTTCAAATGCTTGAAGGACTTGGTCACAACATCAAGATTTTCCACATGCTTTTATTGCTAGTGCTTCAGATCCACAATCCTTCAAGGAAGCATCAGGAGTTCCAGAGTGGGATTCAACAATGGAGGAAGAGTATAGTTCGTTGATGAGGAACCACACATGGGATTTAGTTCCTCTCCCTAAGGGGAGAAATATGGTTCGATGTAAGTGGATCTATCGGACCAAGTATGTAGCAAATGGAAGTGTGGATAAATACAAGGCTTGGCTTGTGGAAAAAGGTTTCTCATAGGTTCCAAGTGTTGATTATACATAGACCTTTGCTCCCATTGCTAAGATGAACTCCATTCGCTTGACACTCGCTATTGCTGTAGCTCATGGTTGGGTTGTACATTAGATGGATGTGAAGAGTGCATTTCTTCATGGGGATCTTCATGAGGAGATTTACATGGAGCAACCGTAGGGATTCATATAGGATTCTTCTTTGGTTTGCAGATTAAGGAAGTCTATCTATGGCCTCAAACAGGCCCCTAGGGCTTGGTATGCCAAGATGGATTCCTTTCTTCTCTCCACAGAATTCACTAGGTGTCATTCAAATCCAAATGTCTACATTTTGCGACAGGATGATTCTCATTTTCTACTTGTGCTCTATGTTGATGACTTGATTATTATAGGGAGTACCTCATCCATCATTGGCAGTGTGAAATCTGCTTTGCAGGACATATTTGCTATGACTAACTTGGGCCTTTTGCACTATTTTCTTGGGATTGAGATCACTCAGTTAGCTTCTGGGATTTCTCTTTCTTAGCCCAAGTATGCTCTTGATCTTCTAGCTTGGTTTCACATGGCTGATTGTAAGCCTACTTTGACTCCCTTTCTTTCAGGAGTCAAGCTTGAGGCTAAATGTTCTACTCCACTTGTTGATGCCACTTTGTATCATTAGCTTGTTGGGAGTCTCATCTACTTAACTCACACATGCCTTGATATCTCCTTTGCAGTTGGCATGGTTTCATGCTTTATGCAGGAACCACATGAGCTTCATTGGAAAGCAGCCAAACACATCTTGCATTACATACAGGGTACACATCATCATGGGATTCACTATGCAGCAGGTACATGACTTACCTTGGTGGGATATAAAGATTCTGATTGGGATGATGATCTTGATGATCGTAAGTCCACTTCTGGCTACAACTTTCATCTTGGTTCTGGCCCCATTTGTTGGCAGAGTAAGAAGCAACATGTTATTTCTCTCTCTTCAACCGAGGTTGAGTATCAAGGGGATGTTAATGCCGCTACTGAGGCTATTTGGCTTTAGTATATTCTCACTGAGTTTTGCTTCATTATTCCCTATCCTATAGTCATTCATTGTGACAATCAGAGTGACATCTAGATCTCGAAGAATTTGGTTCACCATTAGAGGACCAAACACATCAAGATTCATATGCACTACATTCGGGAGCTGATACAAGAGCAGGTCATTAATTTGCAGTATTGTCCTACAACACAACAGGTTGCAAATATCTTCACCAAACCCTTCACTGAAAGTATATATCATCATTTGCAAGCTCTCTTGGGGGTGTAGGATGTTTCATCTGAGGAGGTCACTTGACTTCTTCATTCTCTCTTTTGGGGGGGCTTTTTCCTCACTCAAGGTTTTTCCTTCTCATCTTTTGAGTGCAATTTTTGTTTTGTTTCATCTCTCTTTTGGGGGGGAGTTTTTTCCCATGTGGTTTTCTCCTTTTATCTGCTTTATGAGAGATTGCATTGCATTTGTACATGGGTACCTAACATGGCCTAGTAGCTGGGACCCATCTTGCATTGTTTGCTTTTGTGTACATTCTCCCTAAGTTGCACTTAAGGGGGGTGTTGGTGTAATTAAAAGTGTTGTACCTTGTCCTAGGTCATTATTACACCTTAGTTAAGTTTACTTAGGGACCACATAGGAGGTAGTTGGAGAATTTCCACTTTTGGTGGACTTATCATGTTATTAATTTATCACATCCACCTTTCTTGGACACATCATGTGATTACCTCTCCACCTTTTGTGGTGATTATCACATTATCACTTTTCCACTTTAGGTGGAGTGATAGGTTTTCATAGTCATCTCATGTCATAAGATTGTGACACTTGTCATAATCTTATGCCCTCCTATGTTCTCACCTTGGCTATATAACCAAGGGGTCTCTATGTATTTTTACACATTATATTCTATTCTATTAGCAGAATACAATTTATTCTTGTCATCTTGTTTCTCTCTCTTAGACTTGTGCTTTCTATTAGGCCTCTAGATCTTGGTCGGCTACCTTCATAGCCAATTCTTACAATAATAATAAAATTAAATTTATTTAAAATTATACTTTTTGGGAAGCTTATAATAAGGACTACATACTTATAAAAAATATATTTTAAATGAATTAATTTGATCCCCCAAAAGGTAAATCAAAAGTGGTTTTTTATCAACATTTTGATAGGTGTAAAGGAGACTTTGTTATAGGTATGGTTTAACTAGTGGGGTTCTATCCAAGGGGGTTTGATCTAAGGTGGTTTGATCAAACCCTCTTCAATTGGAATCCTTCAAATGGAACTTTTTAAGGCTTAAATCATTATATTTTCTAAAAATATGTGATTTCAGCAAAAATCAAAATCTCCCAAAAATTGTAAACCAACATTCAAATAACACAGCACAAATAACACATATGTTAAAATTAATTCCAAAAATTCAAATAACACAAGTCGACATCTGAATATGAATTTGAAATCATTAAAATAACACCAAAACATAGTTTAAATTTAGGTCCTAGGCCTAAGTGAGAACCCATTTATTGCAAGGTGTGCGCCCTTGGTCTCCTTGTGTTGTGCAGCGCAACGCTCAAGTTCGTGACATGGCTTAACCGCCTCCCATGGATTCATTAACTTTGGCGGTTGTATCAAGCATTAATAGGTCGGTATTTTGGTGCAACGATAACCGTATTTGCAAAAACTAGTATCAGAGTCTAGGTCACAGGTTCGAACCCATCGCTTGCATTGGGGGATTGTTGCAAGGTGTGTGCCCTTGGTCTCCTTGTGTTGTGCAGTGCAACACTCAAGTTCATGACATGGCTTAACCGCCTCTCATGGATTCATAAACTTTGGTGGTTGTATCAGGCATTAACAGGTCGATCTTTTGGTGCAACGACAACCATCTTTGCAAAACCATTCGCCCTATGGTGAATGGGTCCTAGGTCACTTACCTAGGACGCACATTCTTCAAGGATGAGTGTTATGTTATGGAATTTATGAATGTCAGGTTTTACCCTTCGGAAATTACAATTAATTAGGCTTGGATTTGAATTAAAGGGGCCAATTAAGGGCAATTAAGCTCAATTAATTAATGAGGCCCTAGATAAGTGTGGAAGTGTAAAGATATACCTTGCAACACTAAAATAAGACACAATTAAGTCCATTTTAATAAATAAGGTCCTAAACTTAATTTGGATATGTAAAATATATATTACAACACTAAATTAAAGCATCATTAAGTTTATTTTAATTAATTCCAAATTAAGTGTGAAAAAATATACTTTTTCCTACACTACAAAAATATAATATTTATATCTATTATATTATGAATTTAATTGCATATTTAAACATGATAGATTCAATTCTTGAGAATCCTAAACTACCACATCTATTGGTACATAAATTTAAAATGTGATAAAATTGGATATAAAGAATCATCCTTACAAAGATAAAATTCTTCTCCAACCACAAGCATGTATATCTTCATTTCATATTATAACTACAAATTTATATATATATTTTTTCTTAATAACTTCTTAGAAGCATGATTGAACATGATATCCATAACGTTGAGTAATAAAGAAAAAAACATCTCTAAATATATAAATACACTTTACATAAGGGAGAGGGGCCTATAGTGGGCCACCCTAACTTTGCACTTCTCAAAGTCTTATGTGAAAATTTCAAATCACTACCAAATTTGTACAACTTATTTGGAAAGTTTTCTTTTTATAAAAATTGGTTTCAAGGACACATCATCAAATATGATGCCACATTAGCATGCTTTTTGTCAAGGTATCCAAAAAATCCCCAAAAAAAAGGTGAGACCGATAGTGGGTCACTAAGTCATGTATTATTCGTGTGTTGATGTGGCATCACATGTTTTGTTAGTTTGTGTACTCTATGGATAAAAGTGTTTTGCAATTGGATATTAAGTGTAAGTTTATTGGACATTAAGCCTACCTACTATGGGGCCCACTCAGGCCTACTTCTATACCACCATTGGACCCCTACCCACTATGGGCCCCTTTCCCTTAGTTGTGTGAACATTTTCCATATCTAGTTAGAAATGGTGGGAGTGGATAATACTAGTTGATGCTATTATGTTAAATACAACACCTTTTAACCATAAAATTAAAAATGATCCACTTATATAATTGCTAGACCTAGATAGAAGATTATGAGAAAAAATAATTAAAAAATTAAAAGTGTGTGACTTGCTTTAAGATTCTATAGTAGTAAAATATGGGTTTAAATATTTTAGTAGGGAAAAGTTAACAATATATAGATATACGATGCATACATGTCATACATGGATTTTTTTTTTATACACATAAATCTTATTATGAGAAAATGGTCAAGGATACATAAATGTTCAAAATAATTGAAAAACTTATCTAATCCATGTTGAGTGTGCTAGCACTTGTACCTAAAGGACGTTCAAGGATTACATCAATAGAAAAGTATAGAGTACATGGATTAAATAATTAACAAGTGCCACATAGTGGCGAGTACTTGCCTTTGTAGTATTCTAATTAGAGATTTGTAGAGTTGGAGTAAAAATAAATGTAGGTTTAATTAATGTGAATAAAATTTAATGTATTTTTTTTTTAATTGTTGTATTTTAGTTTTGACTTTTGTATTTTGTGTTTTGTTCCTGCCACCGACGCCTCCCCACACTGCCTCTCCACCTCTCCCCAGCCCCTGTGGGCTTACCACAAGCGGCCGTGGTCGTATAGAGAACTGGGTGTCAAACGATCAACCCCCGGCCCCTTCGCTGCATCCGCCCCGATCACGTGGGTGAACGCAGGCTTAGCCACTAGCCCCAACTCCCTAGTCTGCCTAGGTGACCAGGGGCCTTTTTTTTAAGCCCCAAGTGATGATGGAGGCCTATTTGAGGATTTTCAGGTGTTTTCACTAAATCGTGCATACGGTCTCCATTTTTCAAAAACGAGATACCGTTGGAAAGCTGATTCTGACGCCAATCTGATGGCATAGGTGTGGTTTCTTCATTTTTCCATTTTGATTCTTTTTTACGCAGTGAAATTCAGATGATTTGTTTGCACTATGGGGGGCATATCTTGGTCATTTTTGGTCCATTTTTCAAAAACGAATAGGCATCAAAAATATCTTCTCATAATATATTCAAATCATCTATTATGTTTTCCAAAAAAATTACCAGGTACATAATATTCAGTCTGAAGCCTTTTTTTTCTTTTTTCTTGCTTTTTTGTTGAAAAATCACTACTGGGGTTTGGTTTCTTGCATTGTGGGGGGAGTTTTTTTTTCTTTCTTTTTGTCATTTAATTCATAAAACTAGAAAATCTTCACATTAAAAATTCATTAAACCTCTCCAAACATGGCCGAAAACCCTTCTTCTGTTGAACTTCTCACACCTCATAACTATCATACTTGGAAGGCATTCATGACACGTCTTCTCAGATCAAAGGGGTTGTGGTCCTATTTAGATGTAGTTCAACTAGTTTTGACATGGCCATTCGAGGTTATGCAACTTAGAAATAAGATGGATGAGGCTATGGGTTTGATTTCCTTACATGTTTCAGACAACTTGTTATTTCATCTTGATGGGTGTAACAGTCCTCTTGAAATGTGGACCAAGTTCAATGATTTATTTGGTACCATCAATTAGTTCCATGCAATACAGATTGAGGCAGAGTTGACTTCACTTATACTTGATTCTTTTCCCTCTATTGAGGACTTTTTGATGAAATTCAAACAACAAAGATCTCTTCTATAGGGTTGTGGTAAGAACAAAATAGATGAGGACTATATTTACCTGATTCTTTCTAAGCTTCAAGGTCCTTTTCAGATATTCTCTTCGACATTTTATTCCACCATGGATGCATTGGGAAACCGCTTTACCATGCCTACTTTTGAGATGTTTTATGATCGGTTGACATGAGAGAAGGCCAAGATATCATATTTGGATGCTCTCACAGGATCTAAGAACCAAGCATTGGTAGCTCAGTCATTTAAAGGAAAAAAGAAGCAGAAACTGAAGCCCAAGACAGATTCAATAGGAAGTGAGAGTTCCTCCAAGCCACCTCCCAAGACTGATTCAAAACCACAGTGCAATTCTAAACAAGGAAAATCTTTGAAGTTTGGTGAGTCTTCCTCCAAGACTGAGAAGAAATCAGGTGATCCTTGCAGTTTCTGTGGCAAGGAAGGACATCCAATTTCCAGGTGTTGGAAATGATTAGAAGCTTTAGAGGAATCCATGCAACAACATAATATCACCTCACCTTAGCCTCCTTCCCAACCCATAGGGAAAGGTCATGCTCTTTCTGCATGAGCATTGTCCTTAGGATCCACTTGGATTCTAGATTATGGTGCTTCTCACCATATGACACAAACAAATAGGATTTGGTCACCATAATTGCCCCTACTGGCACTACACATATTGCAGTTGGTGACTTAGCATAACTTTCAGTTCAAGGTTCAGGTACTATTTCATTGGATGGTGGTTGTCTTCAGGATGTGCTTCTAGTTCCTGACATTTTGACAAACCTTCTTTCCGTTTATCAGATTTACCACTCTGGCTCTGGTAAGACAGTTGAGTTCTCACCACATGATGTGGTTATTCGAGACCTTCATGATATTGACTTGGTTGTGGCTACTGGGAGTGTTGATTTTGCATCTCACTTATACAGATTTGATGGCTTTGAGAGTTTAGACACTATAGGTTCCTCTCTTATAGAACATGCAGACTCAATGAGCAGGCTTTGGCATGAGCGTTTTGGTCATGTCAATTACAAATATCTACAACAAATGAGTACTCAAGCACTTGTGATTGGGCTTCCTCAAATTTCTTGTATTGATGGTGTATGTCGAGGTTGTGCTCTTGGAAAAAATCATTGGGATCCTTTTCCTAAGGGTTGAGCCACACGTGCTAAGGCACCCTTGGAGTTGGTACACAGTGATCTTATGTCCTTTGACTCCTTTTTCATGGGTCCAATATGTGCTAACTTTTATTGATGACTTCTCTAGACGTACATGGGTGTACTTTCTTAAGTACAAGTCTGATGTCTTTGATTCATTCAGGACCTTTAAGACATTTGTGGAGAAGCAATATGGACTTTCTATCAGGAGGATACACACAAATAATGGGGGGGAGTATGTTAATTAGGCTTTCAGAGATTTTTGCACTGAACATGGTTTACAACATTAGTTTACAGTACCTTACACCCCTCAGTAGAATGGTGTTGCTGAGAGAAAGAACAGAACCTTACGGGAGATGACAAATTGTATGATATAGTCTTGAGCTATGAGTTCTTCATTTTGGGCTGAGGCAGTAAATTGTGCCAATTATATTTAGGATGGGATGCCTCATAAGGCATTATGAAATATGACTCCTGAGGAGGCTTGGACTCATGTCAAGCCTGATGTTTCTACATTCTGAGTTTTTGGTAGTGAGGCTTGGGCATTTATTCCTGATGCTCAGCGGAAAGCCATGGAGAGGAAGAGCCGACCACTCATATTTGTTGGCTACTATGAGGATGTTAAGGCATACAAGTTGTTTGATCTTGATTCCAGAGAGGTCTTGTTTCAGCGAGATGTCTAGTTTGATGAGTGCTATCCTCAAATGGATTCTCCATCACCAGCTTCTCCCTCACTGCCTACTCCTCTCTCTTCATCTCTTGAGGATTACTTATCTCTTGAGGATGATGCAAATGATGATATACCATCTCCACCACCACCAACCACTCAGCATTTTCCTAGGTGGGCCCATGTTACTGTTGAGGCAGCTGGTTCTTTGGCAGGTGATCCTTCAGATACTCATCGTACTCGTGCTCAGACATCTGGTTCTAGTATTTTGAGTCATGAAATTTCAGATGATCCTTAGAATTTTTTAGAGGTGAAAAGTCACCTTGAGTGGGATAGGGCCATGGATGAGGAGTATTCTTCTTTGATGAAGAATCATACTTGGGATCTTTGTCCTCTTCCTAAGGGAAGAAAGTTGGTTTGGTGCAAGTGGGTGTACCGTACCAAGTATGTTGTAGATGGTTCGATTGATAAGTATAAGGAACGTCTTGTTGCAAAGGGGTTTTTTCAAGTAGAGGGTATTGACTACTTCGAGACCTTTTCTCTTGTCGCCAAGATGAACTCTATCCGCCTTGTACTTTCACTTGCAGCTTCACAGGGATGGACAGTGTTTCAGATGGATGTGAAGAGTGCCTTCTTGCATGGAGACCTACATGAGGAGATCTATATGGAGCAGCCTCAAGGATTTGTGCTGGACACTTCTTTGGTTTGCAGACTTCGACATTCATTGTATGGTCTCAAACAAGCCCCTCAGGCTTGGTATGAGAAGATGGACTCTTTCTTGCTTTCATCTCACTTCACACGCTGTCATTCTGATCACACAATGTATATTCAACATCAGGAGGGTGATCTTTTGATTCTTGTACTATATGTAGATGATCTCATTCTTATAGGTAGCTCATCCTCCATGATTCAGAGTGTTTAGAGAGCTTTGATGAAGCAGTTTGTGATGACAGATCTCAGTCTTCTACACTTTTTTCTAGGTCTACAGGTTATTTAGTCTTTAGATGGGATTTCCATATTTCAACAGAAGCATGCTCTTGATATGCTTCAGAGATTTGGCATGCTTGATTGCAAGCCTTCCCCCACTCCATTTCAGTTAGGTGTTGTTTTGTCTACCACTTGTTCTACTCCTTCAATGGATCCTACTTTATACAGGTAGTTGGTTGGCAGTTTGTTGTACTTGACACATTCTCGTCCTGATCTTTCCTTTGCTGTTGGCCTTGTTTCTCAGTTCTCCCATGATCCTCATGAGAGCCATTGGCAAGCTGCCAAGTGTATTTTGAGGTACATTCGGGGCACCATTCATTATGGCATTCACTACACTTTAGGATCCCCTCACATTATTGGCTTCACTGACTCAGATTGGGCTGGAGATGTCAATGATCGAAAGTCTACTTCTGGCTTTGTTTTTTTCCTTGGTTCTGGTCCTATCACATGGTCTTGCAAGAAGCAGTCTGCTATTGCATTATCATCTACAAAGGCTGAGTACCGAGCAATAGTATTAGCTAGTTAAGAGGTTTTATGGCTTCGACAGTTGATGAAAGAATTTGGGTTTCCTCCTGACAGTCCCACTATTCTTTGGTATGACAATCAAAGTGCCATTCACATTTCCTGCAACCCAGTGGACTAAGCTCTGATACCATGTTGAAGTTGTGAAAGCAAACCTCATAGACCCCGAAGATCACTTGCATGCAAATAACCTGTCACAAAAAGAAGACATTCCAGACAAAAGGCAAAGGTGCTCTGAAAGCTAAAGATTGCATTAATCAAAGAAAAAGTGAAATAATACAATGAGATCAATCCTTATGAAGGAGATCAAGAAACCCTAAAGTGAAACCTAAAAGGGATGCATTTAATAATTAGAATAATTATTAAATGCCTAAAAAGAAAACTAAGTTAATCTTAAGAGAAATATAAAAGGTAACTTAATTAAAATAATTAAGCAATAAACCTTTTACTCTAACAAATTTGAATAAATGTTTATTGTTTGGTGTTATTTTTTTTTTCAAAAAAATTAAAGTTGAATACATTTGAATATTTATATAATGAACCCATTCATTGAGAGAAGGAGATAGTTTATGAATTATTTGTACTAAACATAACTATGACTAATAAAATTGAAGCTGAGTTTGTTCTTTAGAATACATATTTGCTAAACATTAAATAATCAAATGATTTATTATTAAAAATAATTCTTAGATTGATTCTAGTTGATTTTGAATTTGATAGTGAAATCTTCATATTATAGTTGAAGTTAAATATACTATTAATATAATAAATATATTATATTCTAACTTAATATTACTAATTTATAAATTATATTATATAAACTAAGTAAATAGGTAATATTGTAATATTAATATATTTTAAAATATTGTTATAATTATTAATATAGTGATTTACTATTATATTTTAAATTATATTAATAGTAATAATATAATAATATAAATATTATAATTAACATAGTAGTCAATTAAGATAGTTTATTAATATATATATATATGAAAGGATAACCTACAAAATAAAATAACCTATATTATATTGTATATAAATATATAATATAAATTAATATTACATATAATATAATTAATATGAACTATTATATAATATAAATTAATATATTACCTAGATAATATAGGTTAACTTATTTACCTACAAATTATTATCTTAATAATATAAGATATAAATAGATATATATATATATATATACATATTACCTACATTAGGTTATATATTATCTTATATACCTATATATATTATAGGTTATATTTTTTTGAAAAATTATATATATTGATATAAATTAATATAAAAATATACATGATGAAAAAATCTTTATTTTTTGTATTAATGATATGATAAACACAATACAACAAAAAATAGTTGTTCAAGGCTTATAGAACCTTACAACATTATAGCTAATAGATTTTAGGAGATCAAACATTGCATTTACAGTCCGGATTGAGACCGATTTCCTACATTCACTGCAATTCTTTAAAGAACATTAGAAAACATTTCCAATTTCATGGCTGGAAATGGCAGACAGTTGAAGGTCTTTGGCATCTTTGGCACTCATCTTTGAATGTCTTCAAAGCTGGGGTGTCCTTGTAGCCATGTAAATTCACACATGCCTTCTTTTAACTAGAAGAGTACTGCACCATCTTTGAGTAGCATGAGAAAATTGCTTTTTATAACTTCATGGTTGCCAAAACAAGAGCCTGCTATAAGGAAACCCTCAACTGGCCCACCATCAACACCTTCCCCTCCATTGTTTCCATCCACTGCAAACTGGACATCATTGTCATCAAGCTGGTCCATGCGAGGACTTAATCATTTTGCTGGCCTCCCCTTGACAACATTAAACTCTCTCCTTAACTCATCAAGTGCCATAAGAAAGATACCCTGTTCTAGTTCAAATAGGTGGCAAGTGTGGCCCCTCCTGATCTCCCTTTTGGTGGTGTTGGTCGAGCACCCCTTTACCAACTCCACAAACTTAGGAAGTGAGACTTCAACATGAAGCATAACCTGCGAAGCAATAGAGAGAAAAGTGAGTCCTTTTGAAAAAAAAAAAATATTAATGAAAAGGAGCACAAATATTAAAAACATAGATAAAGATATTAGTTTAATGGAAAGAATAATACAATTTTTTTATTTTTTTATTTTAATAGTGTGAATCCAAATCTCTATAAAGTAGTTAATTGATTTTTGTAATATTTTCTTTAATAAAAAAATAACAATTACATGCATATCATTCTTAAAAAAATGTCAAAATAAATAACATTTATTTATTTTAGAAAGATTTAATGAAATGATTTTATAAAACAAAAAACAAAAAATCATTCCTTAAAAAAATGTTTAATCCGCCAATAACACACAAAACTTTTTTAACCAATCATATGCCCAAAAAATAATTTTTATAATTTATAAAGTTAAATATTTTACAAGTTGACTTTACAAAATTGAATTTTATTTTAATTTTTGTTTAAATATTGTTTTTGATTGGTTGAAAATTAAATTATTAATAACTAGTTAACTAAAAAAGCCAAACTCATTACAATAGTACTATGCCTTAAGGAAAGTACTAATAATAAGAGCTAAATAATGAAATAAAATAAATTTAGCCAAATCTAGATTTTTTCTTTTAAGAAATTAGATATTATATGATTTTGAAATATTTGCATGCAAATTTAAAACATAAAGCAATACAAATGAACAAGAAAAGTTGCTATCAAATTGATAAAAAGACTGCAAATGGAAATAGAATGTTCCCATCCAATCAATTGACAAATCCATATTTATTTAGCTTTTACATGATAAATGAGATTTTGGAGGCTTTCACCTAATATTTTGGAGGCTTTAACCATTATACAACAACTAGTTTACCATTAAACGGTAGTTGGAATTTGTTTTCTGATGACTCAAGAGTTGTTTGCAGGCGTAAGACTTGTTTGATGCTCAAATCTCACACTATTTGTAGCCTATTGACTACTTAATTCTAAGACTTGTCAAAATTAATAAAATCAACCTTAAACCATCAAATTTCCATGTCCAACACTGTAAAAGTTTAAATGTTTTATAATTTATACATATAGAACAAGACTCATAATATAACAAATTATGAGTGGATTGTTGAAATAACAAACCACTCTTAAAAGTATTATTAATTATCAATGTTATAAACATAAAGAAAACTTATTATATATGTGGTTATATAATCTACGCATCATAAAGTTTGATCTATAGAATTTATAGAGACTTGAGAAGTATCAATTAAAAATCAAATTTGATAATTCTATAGCATAAAGTTAGTTGTATCTAGAATAATTTCATGAATGAATTATGAATCTTTGTATCATTCCTTTCACAATTGAAGATCTTGTTTTGATTGATTAATATATTGAGAAAGATATACATCAAGGCTATGAAATAGAAACATGATATCTAGAGAAGACGTTTTTCTAGATGATATTTGTATAAGAAAAATTGGGTGGCACCAAGACACATCATTGAAATTTGTCATAATAGAGGGGAAGAGTAATTGATTTCTTTGTTAGTAGTTAGACTTCAAAATTATTTCAATATAAAAATAATAAAGATGTTAAACATTTATGTAGATAAAGTAATCAATTACTAAACTTATAAATATAATAAATCAAATATAAATAAATTATTCTATTTAAAAATTGGATAATCTCTAACCATCAAAAATAAAAAAAATTCAATAATCTCTTAATATTCTATAATTGAAAGTAACTAAAATCTCACTAAAAACAACTCAAAATCTTTGAAAAACTAAAAATATTTTAGAAACATAAACATTTGTAAAGTGCCTTTAAAAAATAAGATAAGTACAAAATGATAATTTGCACATACAAGCCTATCCTTAAAATTTGTGGTGGAGAAAAAAAAAATGAATAAAAGGAAAAAAAATCCTGTCTTTAGTAAGATCGGCAAGAACCATGCTTAAAAGCATTTTATTGTTACTAATTTTATTTTGTGCTATACATGTTTACACGTGTATACCGGTAAACAAAGGTTTAGCGGTCTAAAATATTCCACTTAACGGCCAAATAACTACCCAATCCGACCGTCGGCGAGTTTTCCGACATTGTGAATATTGCTCCTTCGCTGTCTCTCAAATCTTGAGAACACCCCTTCCACAATATTTATACTCTTCGTCTGCTTCATATCCAATTTGTCACCTTTTTCTTCTTACCCTAACGCGCTTGCGAATTACATGTAAATTCAGGCAAGATCTACTCGGAATCTGTCAACTTTTGTTTAAGAATTAATCCCAAATTTCTTGTTTGCAAAGAAAATTCCAATGCAAAAGGGCAAGATGCATTTCAATCTATAAAACCCTCCGATTAGGGCGATCTTGATCTTGCAGAGAAGGTCTGTGTTGGATATAAATTCCTTGAATAATTTTAGGTAAAGATTTGCAAGAGAGATCGATGCAGAGGGAGAGATTATAAGCATAACTATGTTGTGCAGCTTGGAGCCATTTCCAGTAACCCCTTCCCGGTGAGCGAGCATTAAGCTTTCTTCAACGAAATAAATTTGGTCATCTAGGGTTGCATGCGTTCCTGAAGAGATATGGAGAAGTTGCAGAGCGTCATGAAGGGCATTGAAGAAAGCACTGGAATAAATAGCGATAGCAACGGGAATAATAATAATAATGGTGGAGGACAGAGTGCAGTGAGGAAGGGACCGTGGATGGCAGAAGAAGATGAGATATTGGTGGAATATGTGAGGAAGTATGGGCCGCGCGATTGGAGTTCTATTCGAGCCAAGGGTTTATTGCCTCGCACCGGTAAATCCTGCCGCCTCCGATGGGTTAACAAGCTCAAACCAGATCTCAAAAGGTGTGCAAATCTTCAGACCATTTTAAATGTTTCATTTTGTTTAAATCACACATTCAAACGCATCATAAACTGTTTTTTACCTCCGGCTGGCCTGTTATTGTTTCTTCCTACTGCCAGTAAAAATTTGCATATATTGCTATTTTTATTTTGGTCAACATTGCCAAGTATCTGTGTAGAAAGATGATGGAACTAAAAACTAGTGCAGACGGAATATATGATATCACACTTTTCAACAGTTAATTAAAGGTTTATTCTTTCTGCATTGCATCACAACAAATGAATTTCTGTTTTTGAGCTCATTATTTCTGAGAATTTTAGTTTAGGCATTCCAGCGATATGAAACTTCATATTTTAAAATTGCTCCATGGAATTTTTTGATGGAGGATTTTATATTATTCACAAAGAATTTGTAGCCATCTAATATGGGAGTATGAGTTTTTAGGTTGAAACCTTTTCGATTGAGAGTAAAAGACTGAAGGTTATTCATTTTGTCAAATTCGTACAAGCACAATCCTGACTTCATATTTTTTTATGATGTTGGGGCCTTGCATTCAACATGACTTCATCTTTGGTGGGTTCATTGAACTTTTCAACTTCACTAGACGTAAATCAAGAATCATTGACAGTCTATGAACTTAATACAAAATAAAAAGTAAAATATTAAAAAACATATAATAACAAAGAAAAACAAATTTTAGATTTACATAATTACCAAAATTCTTAGTGGTTATTTTAATTTTATGCTTAATTTGCATGGGATCACCCATTCTACTAAAATTTAAGTAAAAATCATAGATAAACAACCACATAGGACCATCAGCTCATTTGTGCTAAACCATTATGATATAAAACATTCTTCATACACATGGAACTTAGCAACCATACAATATTTATTTTATTAATAAGAAACTTATTTATGTAGTATTCATTGGTTATGTACTATGGGGTTGCCCCATTTTTAAAAACTAGAAATATCAAATGTTGATTATTTCTTAAGATTCTTTCAATGTATACAATAAGTTGAAGATTGTTACATAGTAAAATTTAAAATTATTTTCTTTTACATTCTTAATTTTTTATATACTAATTATTTTTAAGAAAATAATTTAGAAATTTACTATTTAACAATCTTCCACTTGTTATATACATTGTAAGAATTATAAAGGGAAATTTCCATAGTGAACTGAATGATAGTTCAACTACTCTTCATATCCATCCTACACCATTTGAACTTCTTTGAGTTTATAGGCCTTATCAAAGAATGTACATCATCCATCGATGAATCCTCTTTCTTGATCATAACCCTGTTATTCTCCACTATGTTATGAATTTAATGATATTGCATATCAATGTGCTCCATTTGTACTTGAAAGAGTATTCTTTTCCCATATGATAGCACTCTAATTGTCACACTAGATCAAAACTATATCCCAATTCAACTCAATGTCTAAACATGATCTCTAAAACCAAACTAGGCCTTGTTACAAGCATGAATAGCTATCATGTACTCTATTTCTGTAATAAAAATAGTAACCATATCATGCCATTTTATCATCCAACTAATCACACCACCAAATAGGGTAAATACATACCTATTGGTAGATCCTCTACATTCTTGCCCAATTAGAATCCATGAATCTATTTATCTCCATTATCTTTCTCAAAGTCTATCCTCCCTACTAGTAAATCAAACACTTTGATATGTCTCTAAGATACATAAATACTCTTCATTACACTCCAATGCTCTATATTAGAAATATAATTACTTAGGACTCTCACTACTTGGACAATACTTAGTTTGGTGTAGACCATAACATAAATAAGAAGTTACCAACTATAATCACATAAGGGATGAGGCTCATGTCCTCTATTTCATCTAGTGTTAAAGGAACACATGCTCTACTCAAATATTTGTTCCTATTAGTAGGAAAATTCTTGAGGTTGCAACATGTTTCATCCATTGAAAAGGAGATGTGACACATCTATCCAACCATTAATACATCAAAAGGGTGCAACATGTACAAAAGACACACTCTTTCAAATACTTATACTTAGATATAAGTATAAGATGTAAATAAGAGAGAGAGGATAGAGAGAAAAAAGAGAAAAGTAGATAGGATAAACATATTTAAAATGATAAAATAAAATGTAATAGAATGAGGATCGAGATATAGTGAATATTATATTCGAGATGTATAGGTGATAAGATATGATGAATGCAGTATATTGCAAGTTGATATAACTAATAAATAATGTGTTATGTGTTGTAATGTCCATATGAATAGTCATAAATTATTAATTTAACTTATCTTTTCTTGCCACAATCTTCTATAACTCATTACATAAGCTCTAACCTTCCTCTTATTATTGATTCTAGGGTTATACATATAATTTTATAGACTTAAGCCTAGATCCTAGGTCTACGCCCATTCTCACTAGTAGTTCCCATAAGAATATAAAAATAATTGATTTGTAATCCTACAAACTAAACTATTACAACACCAAATTAAGATACTTCCTTTGGATAATCTAAATATTTTTATCCCTCTACCCATTATGATCCTCATTCCTAAGATGAACTTAGCTAGCCCAATTTCTTCATATTGGATAGAAACTTGAGATATAAAATATCTAACCATATCCTTATTGTTACTTTGAATGATGTTAGAAAGGTGTAGGAGCCTAAAAATATCTACCTTTTGGAATATATTATTAGGGCTTAATATATATAAATAAAGCTTAATGGTGGACCTATTTAAAGTAGTGATAATATTAAACCTTCTAGCTCCAAAGATAGTTAAGTATTTCATCAAAGGGTGTGTGGTGGTTGAAGGACCCATAGAAGAACTCCTAATAAATAAATATATAAAATCTTCCACTAGATAGAAAAATGCCAAGACATCTTTGATACTCTGAAAATGAATATAGAAAAAACACCAATCTTAATATTTCTAGATTGGAATATATCATTTCATGTACATGTGGATGCTTTATGAACTACAATTGGAGTTGTATAATCAAGAGAAAATAAAGATGACCCAATTACATTTGCAAGCCACAAGCTGTCACATATAGAAATAAATGATTTATCAATGGTCTATGCACTTCAAAAATTCAAACACTATCATTTGGTAACACCATTCATATTCTTTATAGACCATGAACCACTAAAATACTCAACAAAAATACTAGTTATGCAAGGGAGAATCTATAGTATCTATTACTATTTCAAGAATTTAAATTAAAAATCATGGTAAACCAAAGAAAAGAAAATTAAGAGTTTGATTACTTATCTAGAATTAACATAGGGGAAGAACTAGAATTTAATAAGGAAGAATTACCCAATACAAATCTATTTAGAGTAAATGCAGTACCATAAGAAGTTACATGGGTATCCGAACTACTCTCCACAAGAAAATTTTGAGGAAATTAACTCCAAGTCTAATGAAAGAAATGAATTATTACAAAAATCTCTGACCTACACATTAATTGAAAGATAAATTATCATTATATGAAGAGATGAAATAATAAGAAGAATAGTTTTGCAACATAAAAGAGAAAAAATACAAAGAGAAGCTCATAAAGGCATATCTGTCAACCATAACTTAGGAGAAGGCACCACAAGGAAAATATTACTAGCAAATACATGGTGGCCTACACTTTTCAAAGATTCAAATCAATGCAGTAGGAAGTGTGATATATGTCTTATTCACCAATTTTTTTAAACAATATTTGGTTGTTCACTAAGCATAGCAAGTGATCAAGGAAAGCACTTTATAAGCAAGATGATCACAAAGCTATTAGACACCTTTATGATTACTCACAATAGAAGTAGATGCTACCACACTTGAGAAAATAGAACAAGTGAGACTTTAAATAAGGTTAGAGGTACCACACCTACTAAAATTTGTAACAACATCACATATTGGTACATCAAATTACTAGTAGTTTTATGGGCATATATAAAACAACTTAGAAAATATGGATATGTAGAACAACTTACAAAATACTATCTTTTTCCCATTTGGTTTAGTCTATGGAAATAATGCATCATTACCTCTAGAATATATTGTAACTAATTTTAGACTAGCTACTGAGTTATAGTTGAATGAGGTTGAATCTTTACGAGAAAGATTGAGGGAATTGAAAAATTTAGATAAGAAAAGGTTGTTAGTACAGCTTATCACCAAAATCTAGAGAAAACACTCCCAAAAAAATAGCATGATAGAAATTTGTAGAATAAAATATTTTAACTTGGATTTTGTCCTACTGTATGACAATAAATTTAAAAAATATGGTAAATTAAAAATATGATGGTTAGGCCCATATAAAATTGCAGAAATATCATAGTTAGGGGTTTAAAGTTAAAAACATTACAATATGAACCATCAAAGGGTTATGTCAATGGAATAATATTAAAACATTATGATGAAGGTACTTAAGGAAAATAGCAATAGGAAAAAGTGTATCATCTATATAATATAAAAGTGCATTGGTCAATGGCATAAACATTAGGAAAAGTGTCACATATAAAGAATGGTGTGAAGAAAGGGACACGTAAGTGCAATAAAGGCACAAGCCTCATCACAAATATATAAAAGATGGCATAATTGAATGAAAAATCACTTGTGAAAATCGATAAGACTCCACTAACAAGCCTTAGCTATCAACAAGAGAGTGATGAAAATTCTAACTAGAAGAAGATAGTTGCAATTAATAAGAAAACAAAGAAAATCAATCTTGTGGCCACTCTAGTTCTCATTGATGCAACACATAACCCATGCCTTGAATACAATAAGTATCCATTCAAAGCTATGGTGGTGGACCTTGATGGTGCATTCTCATTTATTCCTATCAATGTCTTCTCTATTAAAGGCATGAAGAAGTACATTCACACCTCCCTCACCAAAATTGATTGTACAACCTTCAATCCTATCCATAGAATAATATTAAAATTAGGGAATGAATAATACTTTCAACAATACCAACAATTTTCCAAATTTAAGCTCAACTTATAGAAGGATTTACCATATTTCATGATAGAACACACATGGGTAAGAATAATTCTAAGTTGTATCCATGATGACTATCTAAACCCAAACAAAATTTATTGGATTAAATAGGAATTGATACATGCAATAACAAGGTTATCCAATAAGGGAAATCTCCTATCAAAGAACATAAAAAAATCAAGTCACAAACAACAAATAGATTAAATATTGATGTGTCAAAAATTATAAACCCTATGATATAATATGCAACCCTAGGGATAGAACATAAAATTTACCACATAAATAGGGAGGGCTCTGTAATTGAATTGACTATATTCACCACTTATTAGATGGTTAGCTAAGGGAACAATATATATTTGTGTGAAGTATTGTGAGATTAGTTAATGGAGAATATTCAATGCACAAGAACACAAACACCTATCCATTTCAATATGATTCACTTATAATTTGTCTAGAATTTTATTTCATGAATAAATTACCTAGTTTTTTGGGAAAATTATGGAGTCAAGACACCACTATGGCCTCCAAGTCAATATATATGTTAAATAATTCAAAGATAGTACCTCCACTAAATTTTTTGGGTGTTTTTTAAATCCTTTCAACAAGAAATGTAGCGAAGAGATGGGATCTCCACACTTGATTAGAAAATATATAGACCAAGTAACCTTTGTTGTCAATAAAGATAATGTATTTATAGAATTGGTTGATCCAAGGAATTTAAGGATACCTCACTTGCTATATGAGGTAGAAAATGACAAGAACATTGATCCCTCTTGAGAGATCCAAAAGTGGAAATTTTTGGAATATATAAGGAATTCATCAACAAGAAACACAAACAAAAGGATATATAAAACTTGGAGAAGAATAAAGAAAATATACACAAAAGTGAGAACTTGAACTTGACCCCACCTCATCAGAGGTGATGGTAATCACCGATTCCTCCATCATAAAAGGAGGATCATCGTGAGTATGCCACTCAACATGCCTTGAGTTAAAATTTGTGGATTTGAGATAATAGTTCCCAAACACACAATACATTAAGCATAGTAGAGTTGGATAAGTAATCCCTATCAATTAATACTACAAGAAGGAGGCTACCAACACACTTTCCCCACCACAAAAGTAAGAAAAACTACCTAAATATCTAAGGGAATAAATGGTGACCTTACTACTAATGAGCAATGGGAAAAATAAAGTTGAAACATCTCAAATGAAGAAAAATAAAAAATCCAAGAAAAAATATACTCTAGAATAAAAAATAGAAGACATAGAACAAGACGAACCAACAATAAAGAAATAAGACATAGACCTTGCAAAGTAGCCACTTCCAAAGAAATCAAAAGGATCCCTAAAGGAGGAAATCACCGTAATAAAAGAATAACAAGAAAAGGGAAACCAAATGTAAAAGGAAGAGGAAGGAGAGGAATTAATGGATACCAAAAAACTATATAAGTCATTTTACATTCCATGCATCCTTCTTACCACCACAAAAACGTTTTCATTAGTAGGAGAAAAAATAAGAGAATAATTGAAATAACTATGCTAGATTTTTATATTAGGAGCTACAACTTGGACCTTGGTGGAGATAATTAAAGATTTCTTGGAAGAATTGGCCAAGATTGTGAAGAAAAAAAGAGAATTACAAACCTAGAAGAAGAAATAAGGAAGGAAGCCTTAAAAAAATTATGGTAGAATTGTCATCCAAAAAGAAGAAAATAGTGAAACAACTACAATAGCAAGAACTGAGGTCAAAACATAGAGTGCAGACACTTTTGTCTCAAGAAACTAAAGAAATAGAAAGGTTAAGCAAGATACTATAGAGGCTACCCAACAAGCATTCACCAAACTATTGCAGCAAGAGGAGGAGACACTACAAACATAAGAACATGGCATACTATAAGAAGAGTAACAATAGAATAAGGCATGTATACACAACAACAATTATAAAAACAAGAACCTCCCTCACCTAAGCACAACCTTCACCACCATCTCCTACCTCTCCATCATCTAATTTAATAGAGGAAATAAATAAATGTTTGGAAATGCAAAAATAGTTGCAACCTATATCACCTCTACCTATGTGACAATTTCTAATTACAAACTTACGTAAATATTTCCACTACTAATTATTCTAATTGGGGGATTTGTTGCAAAATATTGTGAGATAAGATTTATTAAAGCAACAAATAGTTAAATAAGATAGTGCAGATAAAGTTTTGAGTACTTTACAAGAAACACCACCACAAATAGTTAGAGATACTTTGAATCCACTAGGACAACAACTACACCAATTTACTGATTAGTTGCTATATTAAATACAAAATTGAGAGTAGGGAATAGAGTACAAATTATTAGCAAAAAATGAAAAGAAACAAAGGGATGATAGTAGGAAGAAGTGCACCCCCACACATACCAATTTGGAAATAGAAATTAGTAAAATATAAACCTTAATAAATAATATCAAATGCATTATACCAATTTTTCTTGAGTTAGCCAACAACTACATAAGCCTTGAGAATATAAATGGACAACATTAAACACAAAGTACTACATTATTCTTCCACATATGACCCAATTAAGGGCCTATATGGGAACACGAGGGTACAATTCGAAACATGGAAAATTAGGATCAAAGAGAAGGATTGAGAAGGAAAATAAAATAAATTTAGGAAGTGCTAAGCTTCAAATTATCACATATGATAGGGATACTAACTAAAGCTTAAAAAAATTCAAATATATTCAAATTCCCTCCATTTGTGTCAAAGGGGAAAGCACTCACAAAATTTAAGGGATAGTTATAACTACTAAAATAGGCTTTCACAATAATGGAAAGCTAACTTTTCTCAACTTAAAGACATTTATAAAACATATTTTACATTACAAAACTAGAAAAATTCTTGAACACAAAATTTTAGAAATAGGAGAACCTCAACTTTTTCAAGTTTTGGAACATGAAAAAGCTAGGATGTCTTGAGGAAAATACATAGTTTCAAAGGGGGGATGGAGTTAGCAAGAAAAATTTGAGATTACAAAAAGTTTCACCTACTACAAAGGATATGTGACACATATAGATGATCACTAATACATCAAAAGGGTTCAACATGCACCAAATACACACTCTTTTATATACTTATAGTTTTGATTAATAGATTAAGTGGGAAGGGTTTGAACCCATCATAAAATAGCCATAGAGGAAAAACAAAGGGGTCTCACAAGAAGTGAGATGATAATAAAGAAAAAGAAACAACTAAGAAAAATAAAACCAACAACCAACAAAAACAGAGTCAGGACCAACAAAAGACCAACAACCCAAGGATCAATTATTGTTCACCAAGAAGATAGACAACTTTTATATCCCACCACTTCTTGGTGAGGAAGTACCTTTTGTCCTTGAAAGAGAGGGCATTAAGACTCTTTTTACTAGTTTATTCGATGGAGGTAGGTATGATTTTCTCAACAAACTTTCCTTTTTTGTTGGATCTAGAAGGGGGAGCTACATGAGCCTCATCCCTAACTCTCTTTGCATGAGAGTTCTTGAGCTCCTATTGAAACACTTGGATGGTAACTATCATGTTCTTCATAGTTTCTTTACTTTAATCAATAACCTCCCGTAGGTTGAACAAATTTTTATCTTGGTTGCCTTAGAGACTAAACACCTCCTTTCTCAACCTCATGCAATCCTCTAAAGACCCGATAACTTCATTTAAGTCCCCAACATTATTTTTAGTCAAATGTTTTAGCCATTCCCTTCAATACCTCTAAGTAATCCACATCAGCCTCCTTGCCCAACCAATCCCTAGTGTTTTTATAATTATAGACTTTGAATTTTAGACTTAATCTTATCCATGATCAATTGTTTTGAAAATTTGATTCTTTACATAGATCATTCACTTTCACATGTAGAGAGGCATAATTATTGTAAGGGTTTGGAGTGTCTGAAGGATTAGCCTTCATGACTTGAGCATGCCCAACATCAGTCTAAGGAGAAGGAGGGGGTAGTAGAGAAACTGTGATGTATAGGGGAATTAGGAGGGGAGGCCTCAGGGGTGACATTAGGGGAAGGGGACAAAGATGACCCAAATTTATCGTCAGAAATTGAAATTAGTTGCAATGGATTTTTATTTAGTTGTATGAGGGGGCTGGACTGGGTAGCTTTGCTTTGCGGGAGGGGAAATTTTAGTAGCTGAGGATGGGGTTTTTGGGTTACCAATAGTGTTGTTTAAAATTATGCCCTTTTGGACAATGGAGGGGTTGAAAATATGAGGGAATGAGGAAACAATTGGGGAGAGGGGAAAATTGAACCAATAGAGCCTATATATTAAACCTTGATGGAGAGGCAAGGGTTTTATTTTATCTTGCACAAATTTGATAGAATAATCCAACAAATAGAGTATCTAGAAGGCAAAGTTCATTTTCAGATTATGACAAAAATTATTGAGCATCGAAAATAATTGAAAACTAAATCTTTTGTATTGACCTTCCAAAGTAGCATACCTCATTAGAACCTCTGTAATATTTTTCCATACCTTGAGCAAGTCCTCTCTATCAGAGCTATTCTATAGACGATTGATCTTCTCAACCTTTTTAAAGAAAATTCCATATCCTTTTGATAATTATCCTTAAGATTCTTGGGGATGTTAGCTCCTTTGGGAGGAAGACCCATGGCTACCAAAATCAACTCAATAGAGACTAAGAAAGAATGAATCAAACTTCGACTACATAGCTCTTCCAAGAGTTTATAAATTCAATCAAGAGGGAAGGATCATGGCCTTTTAGAGCCTCAATGTAGGATGTTAGCTTTCCTTTTTCAAGGATAGACTAGATTTCCTCATCTTTTCTCAAGGATTCACAATTTTTAGGCTTTTCTTGAACGAGCTCACCACTCATTGCACATGAAATAGAAGCAAAGGAGAAGACACTATAATCCAACCAAACGTAACTTCAAATAGTTTTTATATACAACTAAAAAGAAATGTAGAAATGAATCTTGCTATAATGAGCCAAAAGCCAGAAGATATTATATTTCTTCATGTAACTAGGGGTACATGTACTCCTTACACTCTTGGGATAAATTCAGATCAATCTCTGACATGGAGTGCGATATGAGAGCCAACTTCATTATTGATAGATATTCTCACGTGCTCTGTGAGAAAGTGTAAATCATAACATACTTCAATATTATTAGCAAATTCCCCTAAGTTAGCCATCCTATCTGCAGAGGAATTTCTTTCTCAAAAAATGTGCATGGGTTTTTACTACCCAATGCTTGAATCATATCCTTGTGAGCGGCTTCAATGAGGTCACAAAGGGACTAGCTAGGGGTGGCTTCCCCATTGAACATCATGATAGCATTTTTGGAGTCCCCTTCAATGATCATATTATTAAGACCTCTTTCTTTAGCTAGTAGAATTCTATGAAAGGTGGCATTCACCTCAATAAAATTAGAAGACTGGGTACTCAAATTGACTACATAAGAAAGAATCAACAATCCCTTATGATCCCTTAGGATGCCACCCCCTCCTACCTAACCCAAGTTCCCTTTTGTAGAGCCATCAAAGTTGAGTTTAAGCCAACTAGGCTCAAGGGGTCCTTTTAGATACTTATAGTTCTAGATATAAGTATAAGATGTAAATATGTAAGAGAGAGAGGAGATAGAGAAAAAAGAGAGAAAATTAGATAGGGTAAATATATGCAAAATGACACAACAAAATTTAATAGAAAGAGGATTGAGATATAGTGAATATTGTTAGATAAGATATGATGAATTTAATATACAACAAGTTGATTTGACTAATATATGATATGTGATATGATGTAATATGCATATGAATAGATGTAAACTATGAATTTTACTTATCTTTTCTTGACACAATCTTCTATAACTCACTACAACCTTTCTCTTATTGTTGATTATGAGGTATCAACATAAAATTCATGAGAATTGAGCCTAGATATTGGATATATGCCCATTATTTCCAACAACTCCCATAATAATGTAGAAACACATTGATTTGTAATCCCACAAACTAAAGTGTTGCAACACAAAATTAACATACCTCCTTTGGCTAATATAGATAATTTTATTGCTCTATCCCTTATGATCTCCATTATTAAGTTGAACATAGCTACCCCAAGATCATATGAGGTAAAAATTTGAGATATAAAAGCTCTAACCATATCCTTATTGTTTTTTATTGATTAAACAGGGGAAGGGCCCTGATCCCATACAGAAACAACAAAACAGTCCAGAGAAGCAACACCCAAACAAACCAGCAAAACAAAGGAGATAGCAAAACTAGAAAAAACACCATATCTCCTCACCAAAACCAACCAAAAACAAGTATCAAACAACACCACCAAAATCAAAACAAATAATCCTACCCAAGAGCCAATAAATTTTTAACCAAACCATATTATCATTGACCCAAAAAATCAAATAAGGCAGGTATAACCTGTCATAAGTTCCCAATAAGTAAATGATCTTCAAAACAAAAATAGAGAGTAAATAAACATATTTCAGTGTTATCAAGCCATTACCTAGCATTAACCTAACAAAAGAGCCAAAAAACCAATCGACTAAAGACATAAAGGAACAAAACCAAACATAGAACATAGGACTACACTTCCTCTATAAGGCTCCAAGCCATCTTCAAGTCTCCCACCGTTTCCTCAAGGTTGTCCTTAGTCTCCATCTTCTTAGACCGATCAGATTCATCCCTATTTCCTTTTTTCCTCTGCTGCTTTTTGATCTTGCCCTATCCCAATATAGTTTCCATCACAACTCTTTTCATTACACCGTCCATAACTCTACAAAAATTCATAATAGCATTCTCAATAGCATGGAACCTATTTGAGTTGTCTTCTTTCTGCATCATCCTTTCGAGTAGCTCCATCCTTTCTTCCAACATTTCCATTCTTGTCTTACCAATTTTTGTTTTCTTTTCTTCCAAACTGTCAACATTACAAGGGATATCAGTGTTAATTTCAATCTCCTCCAAGTTGTTTGGGGTATCATTTATATTTCCCTTTTCTTCAACCATTCTTGTCTTCTCCTCCACACCATGCTCCTACTCCTATTGATTATTACCTTCTTCCTCTTCTTGACTTGAATCCTCAATATCCTCAAACACGACACCTCTGCCTCCAAATTCCTATCTTCTCCCAAACTATCGGGCACATAATCCTCTGAGGAAGTATCATCATCTTTCCTAGCAACTCTCTTCCCTTTTTTATTCTCAAGTTCCCGAAAAGCTCATGTTTTCTTATCAGCAAAGAATTTAGTTTTCTTGCTAGCATCCAAACCTTTGGACATGACCAGAGCAAGATGAGTAGACCTACGACCTATAGTGGTGGTGGAACTAATTTTTGGGCTTATGTCATGGTCATCCAAAATCGTTATGGTTGGGGTATCAGAGCCCAGTTCTTTTATCAACATTTTTCTTTTCTTATTGGTAGCTAAAGAGAGTGGAGCAATGTTTCATTTTTGAGGGATTATTTTGAGGAGCGTTGTCCATGAGGGGTCCACAACTTTATGGGAAGGGTTCTTGCTATTTTTTGTCTCTTTCATAGGGGAGTGGGGTCGGATTTCCAACAACTCAATTTTGACTGATCTATTAGGGGTTGGATTATGCCCAATCAAATTATGAAAGGCATTCATTTGTGGGGTGGTGGCAAGGACATACTTATAGATAGCTCTAATTAAACCCTGATGCAGGGGTGGGTTTGCACCATGAGTCAAGATTTGTTTCAACAACGAGAGGAGGAAAAACAATAGTTTGATTTTTTCCAGATGCCTAATATGGTTTAGGATGGGGAAATGGTACCCATGCACAAACTGGAATTGACCCTCTAAAGTAAAATATTTCATAATAAAATAACAAACATTGTGGTAAGGTGGCGGGAGCAACAACCTGGTATAGCCATTTTGAAATCTTTGAGGTTTTTCCTTGGCTTCAATTTTTTTTATCAATATAGGTTTGGTAGTTACCCATGCTTACCTTAGCGATTTTCTTTCCTTCATAATTGAGCCCAGTGGCCTTAGTTATCAACTTAACATCCATAGTAAAATGAATCCCACCCATGTTGACCTCACCATCCCTCCATGTGTTAGAAAACTTATAGCTGAGCTCCTCACTATAGCCCTTCATAGCTTCAAAGTACGGGGTAAAGCCAACATGTTCAAAGAAGCTCCATAACTCCGCATTTTTCCTCAGGGAATTATGTTTTCTTAGCTTAGTTCTCATTTCGGGGCCTCCCATTGAATTATTCTTGGTAAGATAGTCCTTGCACAGAAGTAGATAATCCACACTTAGACCCTTCTCGTCCACTATAGAAACCACCGACAGTTCAATTTTTTTAGCTTTGATAGTAACTTGGGGGATTTTCATTTGGAACGGTGACAACTCAAATCTTCTAGCACTAATTTTATAAAGATCATGCTTTTCACAAGGAAATAAATCAAATCTTTCAAACCATCCTTTATTGGAAAATACAACACCCCCACCATTAAGATACCTGCATTTTTTCATATTTAACACATGGGAAACTGTCCTGTCGAAAATCCCTTGAAATATTTTTAGGGGATTGGGTGAGTAAAATTATTACATGACCAATTACTAGCTCCTTTCCTTTTTTACTTTTACACGAGGCTTCTAAAAATTTGTTTCTTTATGTCTTATTCCTTTTATACTTTTGAAGATTTATTGTACTCCTATTAACATTAGAGTACCCTAAATCCCTACTCTCCAAATTACTTGTCTCCATTATGAGTAGGGTAATGATTATCATGCCAACTTGATAACTCTCTAGAAATTTTTTGAGAATCATTTAGGATGTCTTTTAATTCCCACGACACATCAACCATACTATTTAAATAATCTGTTATTGGCTTGGAGTCGCCTTCCACCCAAACTTTAGTGTAACCTTTTTCTTTCATATAATTTATACCTGCCCACACTGTTTTAGCCTTTGGCATATTTTTTTGTTGTTGTACCCAAGCCTCTGCAATATCCAACAAAAAAATTACCTTGATGATCTCTAATTATTCCACCTGCCCCTATCAGACCAGGATTACCCTCTAAACAACCATCAAAATTACATTTTATCCATCCCGTGTCCGAAGGTATCTAGATAGTGCTCCTTCTGATAAGTTTTTCTATTCAGTTAATATTAGTTAGATCTTGTGATATACCCCATAGTTTCTTAATTCAAAACTCTTTGTAGGAAGGAATTTTCTTTGAAGGAGCATACTTGCAGTTGTCAATGTTTTCTTGTATCTGCTTTCTTATAGACATGCATAACTCTTTACTGTTCTTAGCTATTTTCCTAAAAGCTCTATTGTTATGTTCTTTCCACAACCCCCAAGTGAGGAATGGGGGGACTTTCCTCCAAAGATCCATAATAATATTATGGTAGAAGGGACAAAGATTCCAACAATCAATAAGCATTTTAACCGAAGGAGGAAAGACCCACTCAATTATCAATTTTTTCATAAAGACCAAACCTCCTATGAGTAAGGACATTGAAACATCAGATGCATGATGGTTTCTTCAACTTCATTACAAAGATAGCACCTATTGACCAAGTAGAATCCTTTTTTCTTAAGATTATTAATAGTGAGAATCTTGCCATGCGCCACTGTCCACCAAAAGAAATTAATCTTAGGTATTAAATTCTTACTCCAAACCATTTTCCAATTAAAGTTCCCCTTTTGGAACATATGGGATTCCAAAAATTCATACACAGATTTGACATATCCTTATTGTTACTAAAAATAATAAAGTGAAATAATAGTAAACAAGCACCAACATGTTTGTAATGAACACAATGATCTAACTTAGCTTTAGAAAAAATCCCAATTCTATTAACATATGAATCAAAATTTTGATATGAAGTTGATTTTAAAAGCATAGGGAGATATCATGCAAACCATTTCATTCTTATATTACACCACAAAGTTATTTAGTTGTTTCATGTAGATCTCATCCTCCAAATACCCATATAGTATAGTTTTCATGACATCTAACTTTTCAACCTTAAGGTTAAACACAACATTAATATTATTAAAAATTTGAAAGATGTAAGCTTCACAATAGGAAAGATTCTCACAAAAATCCATTCCTTCAACCTAGGAATCAACCCTTACGAAAAAAATTCCATATACTTCTCATATTTTCCATCTAAACTAACTCCTTCATAGCTATAGGTTCATCCACATTAGAAGACAAAATGGACAAGAATGCAATTCAAAAGTAGGTGGGATAGATAACTATGAGGTTATATTCTCTACCGAGAGAACCTCCTCAAGAGTGGAATATGAGATTATTCGTCTTCCTTTCTATCTCTTTGAACAACCTCCTCATTAGGTTTATGTTTAACCTCATACTCAATTGACCTTATGTGCAATCTCTTCAATATTAGGCTTCTACTACAAAATAATTTAATGAATCAATTTTTTTAATACTCCATCTCTAATAAAGAGGAGATATTCATCCTCAACCTATTTTATTTTAGAAATAATAGGTACACAAATGATCATCTCATGTGCATAAAATTCTAATAGAAAAATCATAATATATAGGTAGTCTTCAAGAAAAAATGATCATTTTAATCAATACTAGAATACTAACTATAAATCACAACTATAGTTAGACGACTACATGATCATTGCAAACTGTAAGAAATTATCATGGTGTCATGATTTATATATTCATAAATGAAGATAATCTATCTCTAACCAACATATATATACATTACTAAAGATATGCCAAGACTCCCATTGCACATCTAAGATCTACTAAGGAACAATAATATATGCAACCAAAACTATAATACTCACATAAATAATATACAAAACTCTCTCTCTCTCTCTATGATCACTATATAATTCAAGGGTTATTCATGACATTATGATTTATATCTTCAAACTATAATAAAATCTATTTGAAATTGATTGATATACATCACTACCAAGATATCCACTAAAATTGATCAAGACCTTCCTAAGATATCATTATTATACATCCTAGAAACTCTAAAGATTATTTTTTGTAACAAAAAAGAAAAATCCAACCATGTCACTATAAAAATTCTCATTGCATGGTATTTATATCTTTCCACAGTAGTATGGTTCATGTCCAAACACCCTTAGATCAAACACAATCTAGGATTTCCCCTTAACACTAGAGGATTTCCCTTCTATAGACAAAGAATCCTCAATTATAGTGCTAGCCTCCAACTTTTATAATCACATAAAAAACTCTCACTACCAACATAGTGTTCCTCTACATTCTCTTACATTTTTCTTTATTGAATATGACATGCAAGCCCAATAATAATTATTGCTCATATATAATAGGCTGTTTGAAAAAATAGGGATGTGTTGAACATCAATCAAATAAATTTTCATCCCCTCTACTAAAGAAAACATGATTCATCCTCAAGAAAAAAATGTGTAATTAAAGGAATCTCCCAAGTAGAACTTTTAGAATTGGTGGCTCTTATAATTAATAAATAGCTTTCTATACGGATTCAAATGGAAAGATGCTCCAAAGTGAATCACTCATACATCATCATATGCTTGTGTAGAAAGGGATATAATAAAGGCATCACTAGCATCATCAATAAATGCTCTTAAGTTTAAATCATTATTAGACTCCTTCTTGGCCTTATTTTCCTTGCAATCCTTCTTGATGCGCCCAATATTATTAATGTTCCAAAATTCCACCTTGGGTCTATATGATATTTAGATCTCCTCTTAAATTTAGTAATCTTGTATTTTTTCTTGTTCTTCCCCTTGTCATTAGAATAACCTTTTTGAATCAATGTGTATTTAACAAACTCAAATGTTTTTCACCTCATCTCTTCAAAGAGTAACATACCCACTATCTTTTCAAGTTTTAGCTTCACTATAATGCTACTAACTACCATAATTAAGTTGTCCCAACTATTATGTGACAAACATAAGAGAGTTGTGTATTTATTCTCTTTTTCTATCTTCACATATATGGAAGCTAGCTTGTTCACCACAATGTTGAAATAATTCAAGTGCTCCATCACTAAATCACCATCAACCTTCTTCAAAGAATTCAACTTCTTTTGAACAAAATCTTGTTCACAAGGGTCTTTTCATAATATAAATTCTATAACTTATCCCAAAATTTCTTGGTCTCCCAAAATATTTTGAAGCACTGAATCTATAAGGAGAATTCAAATGAGAATTATTTCCTTTCTATCAACAAACAAGCAATCTTCACCATCCATGCTAGATGGTTATTGATCTATAACTACTACCCATAGATCTTTACCAATAAGGCAATCCTCTATATTGGGCTTCCAAAGCTCAATCATTCCATTGAACCTCTCCACCTCCATTCTATATTTTTTTCTATATTTATTTCCTAAAAGAAAGATTAACCACAACACTCTCAATTGAGAAAGGATTAATATAAAAATAGTCCCTATCTATACTAATGACAAAGAGAGTTAGAAGTTATATGATCTATACAAATTTTAGTAGCATTTTGATATAGTAACAAACATAAAAATTAAAACAAGAATAATAGAAAGAATGAGAATAAATATGAAAAAAAGAAAGAAAGAGTAACACCATCATACCTTGGGAAGGCCTTAAAAAGGGAAAAATCTAATGTCCAAATTACCAAAACCAATGTATTATTAACTACATGTTACAATATAATATCATGCTTTAAGGTTCATGGGTTATCAACGTTCCCAATCCTAGAGGAATACTAGTAGTATAACCTACATAAAGTTAGACTTGATATATCCATCCAAATCCTTGTATATATAGGAAAAGGAGACAAAGGAGACCAAGAATGGTTTTGAAAAACCATTTGTTCAAAACAATTAGTGAAATATTATTCAAGTTGGTCTACATTCAACCCATGTGTAACTCCTCCATAGATAGAATGCAACTCCTAATTGACTAGTTTGAATCTCAAGACCATGTGAGGTCAAATTATCTCCCAATTGCTCTATTTTTTGTATTTATTATCACTTACACACCTCTTACACATGCTATATATAACTAGTCAATTATGCTAGTCATATTCCACTAAGAAAGTCCCTAACTCAATGAATTCTTAGAATTATCATAAAATCAATAACACATGGTGGAACAGTGGAATCTCAATATTCCATCCAACTGGGATTCCCTTTTCCATGTGGACACATTATTTAAAATATTATAAATATTAAATAATTATTCCTAGATTGGGGACTTGCAAGATGTACAACACTCCTAGTCTCCTACTCTATTAAGTATAGAGCATTGTGTGAGGGGGGAAAAGTGATGCCACTTAGGCAAGAATATTGAAGGTCCTTATTAGACATATGATGAAAAGAAAAATAAATAGTATAATTATGATGATGGGAATCCATTGAATATTTGTCATCAGCAATCAAGAAGTGTCAATAATGGGGTATAAGGAATCACCAATAGATGAAGAAAGATGTAAAACATGAAAATCAACACCTTAATCCATGCATTGAAACTATGTATACTAGCATATTCTAAACAATGATATTAAAATGATAAGCATTAACTAAAATATTATACTATTATGACATTATGTAAAGTTAAATGTATATGCAATAAATTACACATTAAAATAGCATAATATGTATACAAGTAGGATGAATCTACTAAGAAATCATGCATATGTAAATAGCGTTAGGCTTAATCCAAGTTAGGGTTTTCTAAAATATTTACACCATAAGGGGCATACAAATAATAATTTTCAAGAAACAAAAACATAACAATAATAGCATCATAGACATGAAATTACTCATTAACCAAATTATTAGATTTACTAATACTGGCGTAACCTTATGTGTCCTCTTTAGTAGCATCATTTTTGCACTCATCTTCACTCAATTCCTACAACATGGTACTCTTTTATCCATGTGTAAAACTATCCTCATATATCCATGTATAATTCTCATGCATCACCATGAAACACTTATCACAAACATCTTATGGCCCTACACATGTTTGCACATGTTAGGGTTTAGTTAGACCATGCATGTGTACCTTGTAAAAAATTCACATTCACATATTATGTTTCCATATGTGTGTGCCATCTGATGACCTATGCAACATAGAACATGATCATACAAATAAAACTCATACATATCTAACACATGAAAATATCAAGTTTCATTTCCTTATAGTATAAATAGTACTATATGGGTTTGACATATTTTTCATCATCCCATCCATATCTGTGAGACACTTTACAACATATATATGGAGCCTAGTTATTACCCTACTTGTATAGATACCTACTTTGTACATTCTCTAAGTAGAAGAGGAATAATATATTCTTGTCTAACCTCTCTAAATTCATCCTATTCATTTTAGAAAACAAGTGACATATATACCATAAACCTTCAATATTCAAGTTTATTTTGGATTGCATATTTATTTTCCAAGTAATATATTATATGATCTTGTTAAAAATACTAGATAATTTTAGGATCATCCTCTAGTTCACCATCATAATCAAGTAATTAGCGTCAAAAGATAAATTTGTTCTTTCATGTTGGTGTAGACATACCCACGATAGCTAGGGGATCTTAGAATTTAATTTAAATCATGAAATTCTAGGTAAAAATCAGAGAGAAATTATTATTGAACACACTCTTAAAGCATTAGTTGACATTCTAGGAATTCTCAACAATAATTTGGATATACAATTCCATGAATTTCTAGGTATCTATATGACTATATAAACTACCTTGGGCTAATTCACTACAAAATCATACACAACTTGCATAACACTGAAATCCCTCCAAAGTTTAATTCAATTTAAATATTACTATATTTGAAGGAAAATTTGATGTATTGGTAGTAGATACTTGGATTTGGTAGATCAAATCATACTTTTTGATTAAGAACTTCATTAACATAAATAATATCTCCTTTATAGTACTAAAAGTACACCCATTTTAATGTCAATTTGGTGGCAAGAACTTATCTCCAAACATGAAATAGATGCCTAGCCAATTTTGACTTGGTATGAATTTATTAGCACTCCAAAAAATGAATTTTATCCCCTAAATCATTATCAAGATGAATGTATTAGGTTCCATTTTTTTTCCAACAATAAGATTAGTATATGGAAGAATACACCAAGTATGATTTTTCATGTGTGTGGATGACATATCTAAGTAAAACTGAGTGCTCAAATATATCAAAAAATTATTATCAGCTTATATCTATGTTATAATTTCTCAACCTAAGACACCTTGAGACAAATATTCCATAATGCATCCAAAATTGATGCCAAGTTGAATCTTAAAGAAATAAACTCCCTACACAAGAATAAATCTATACTAGAAAGTAGCTATACGACTTGTGTAGAGACAAAACTCTTTTATGCAAAAATAATTTTAATACTCAAATAATTGTATAAAATCATAATACATCTCCACTAAATTATCTAAGTTGATACAAGGGTAAGAAATGCCAATACGGTGATTTGTGTTCTCATCATCACCATACCATCTCTCATAGTAATGTTGAATGTTGCACACAATAATCCTTATTCATACAAGCCACATCAAATGTTGACTCCATCAAGGGTACTAATCAAGAGGCATAATTTATCAACACTAATGTCATGACCCTTGATGCTTTAGAAGAAAGTGATAATCTCTTTCACATAAAGTGTTGGGTCAACAATCAACATATCCACATCATCATTGAAAATAACAATCAAAGGACCATCACTACACATGATGGAGTCCAAAACCTAGGTCTCTCCACCACCACACTTAAAAACCCCTACTCATTGGGATGGTTACAATATAATAAAATTTAGGTAACTAGACAATGCACTTTCAAGTATGTAGTTGAACATATGTGCAAAGACAACATTATATGTCATGCTACACCTTTGGAAGTATATGAAATGATACTTGGAAGACCATACATGTATGATCAAGATGAAATATACCATTCCAAGCCACAACAATATATTTTAGAATACTTTAACCTCTACAAGTCCAAATATCACTAACTAAACTAGCCTTGGTCTCTAGTAAATAGTGGTATAAGGCCATTTCTCACACATAGAATTTTGTGTTTCTCATGGTCCACCTAGAGGCACTTACATAGGTAGTTCCATGAGTGTTAGTAGTATACACTCACATGCCTAATCCATTTGAACAATACTTGGTCAAAAAGGTCTACAATAATATGAAGAGATCTTTGAAAATAATGAAGATCTTCTAAC
This sequence comes from Sequoia sempervirens, assembly GCA_007258455.2. NCBI lineage: Eukaryota > Viridiplantae > Streptophyta > Pinopsida > Cupressales > Cupressaceae > Sequoia > Sequoia sempervirens. The sequence continues at coordinate 142,541,764 of VDFB02270651.1, read as the reverse complement.
ACACTATGTAGCCAAACATCACATCAATTTGGTTCTCACATGTCCTCTCCAAAATATCCCAAAATATTATAGTTGTACTTAGAATATGATGACGTTTGATTTCTAGATTCAAGAACTATGTAATGATCAACCCCAATTATTATTTTTTCTTTATTCTAATTTTCTCCAAACTGTTGTATGTAAGGTTCTGAGTTTGTTTTCTGATTTGTCCACCTTGCTAATTGAGTTTGGTTTGATAGATTTTTTTGCATTGTTCTCATATATTATTCATGTTTTGATATTGCAAGAAGAATATAAAGCTTTGACATGGAATGGAAGTATGCCCTATCTAGGATTAATTCAAAGCTCTTAATAAACTAATTTTTAATAACAGTAATATGATAGTCATTTCAAATACAATTTTCAGACTCAGAGAACTACTTTTAGAATTGTTAATGAAGCATATAGCAGAAATACTTGAACTACGACTTGCAGTGCTTCCTCCAAGGAAAGGAACCTTCAAACCCTTATAATATACAATACCCAAATCACTCCAATAGACCCACGATGACCAAATCAGCCTCTTACCAAACTCGTGAATTTTTGAAAATATAGCTCAGCTAGGGCACCACCCAGAATAGGGAAATTTGCTCTGAAAAATCAATTTATTGCCCAATATTTAAAAAGAAAACATTTCCAAAATTTCCTAGAAGTGGAGCAAACAAGAGTCCAATACCCAGAACACCATGCTTAATGCAGGTTGCAGCTTGAATATTTCATCACCAAAAGAAATATGTCTTACATGTGAAGCTCGACCAACTTCAATAAAATACAAAAATCATCCATAAATTGCACCCATTTACTTGTTTGAATTGCCTTGAAGTAAGGCTTTCATTAAAAAATGCCCATTGGGAAACACCAAACCCACTATGAGAAATGGGCATAAATTAAGAGCCCAAAAAATTATTGAAAATCTCACCAAATCCCCAAGATCACCACGCCAAATTGAAAAAATAATAACCACACCAAATTGATATAAATTGGCCCTTCTAGCCCTTTTTCTCAGCTGCACTCGAAAACTGCAAGATATGTTCTCTAACTCCTCAAAAACTTCATCAAAATACATCAAACTGAAGCACAAATGAAGCCTCTAAATGAGACTCCCAACAAACCCTCCTGATGTTGTCTTTCAAACACGAAGAGAGTGTGATTTACAAAGGTTTCCATCCTTGCAAACCCTTGTTTTCCTCAAAGCCAAGCTCCCAAAGAAAAGCACAACAAAGTTTCATAACCCAAAAGCATAATGAAATGATTCATTATTTCCCTTATATCTCCTCACATTTCCAATGCCCAAGGGAGGTAATATTTCATTATTTTATTTTAATTCATCCTCAACATTAGCCTTTTAATATAAATTTAACTTATTTTCTCTTCATAAGCGTCCACCCCTTAATTTGCATTAAAACTTACTTTTTGTTGCTCTTAAAAACAACTTAAAGTCATTGTAAAAGGTGCCATGGTACAAATTTGTCCCCTTCATGACCCTCAACAAATAAATATAAAGTTACTTTATTAAAGCTCCTTTTTTCAAAACACTTTTCAAATGTTTTAATGATTCAACCTTAGTAACTTTGTATCAACTGAATATGCACTGCTGAGACCATCCTAACCAGGTCCGACTAACCCTAATTGACTTACTATTTTTAGAAAGTCCTAAAAATAGTAAAAAGTGCCCTAAAACTTGAGCCAGAGAGAAATTGAGGCGCTCAAGAAGGCTCACCGAGGATTAAAGCACTGTACCAGACCCCTTGTAAAAGTAGATCTTACTAAAAATAGTAAGTGTATCAAAATCAACCCTAACTGAAAGAGGACGTCATAAAATGGGGACATTACAGTCTACCCTTCCCAAATATTTCTTGTCCTCAAGGAATACCTATAAGCCCTGCAATCCACATTCAAATTCATAGTGAAACCAGTAATGATCTCTAGGTCCCAAATAATTTTGGAAGGTTTGTAGCTCCATCTGCTCAAATCCCTGTCCTATGAGGTACTAGCACATGAGGCCTCCTGAAATTCACCTGCAAAAAGAGTGATAAAATGCCACAAAAACTCAATCCACTCCTCAAAATTTTGTCCCTCAAGAGAACCGAACTGAGGTGCCACAAGAGTAAGCTCAAGAAAATCCACACTGGCCCTCTCATCCCAAATGGTAGTTTCTCTAAAACCTAGTGTGATTATTGGGTTCCACGTGACTCTAAAAAAGGAGACACCATGCTAAAGTTGTGCCACACTGATCATAATTGTCTGACCAATGTTACCAAACCACAGTCTCCTATCCTGGACCACCCAAGAGTAAAAATCATCTAAATCCCATACTAAAAACCCTAAAAAGAATGAAGTCAATGTCATGGAATATATCCTGCCACAACAACTTAGAGAAGGCTGTGTCAATAAACTCATTTACAAACACAACCCTAGTCTCAATGAAAATTTCCTTGCTCAACGCAAAAGAATCTACCCCAGTATGACACAACATGATGCCCAAAATGCGAAGCAAGCCAACCACCACCATACTAGTGAAATCTTCCACGCAGGGAATGTCTATGCTGATGAAAGCCAAAAACATAACATCATCACTCCACCTCCAAGTGTCAAAAGAATGGTCCTAAACACTCCAACACACCCAAACCACAAAAATAAAAATGACATCATCTGAAATAATGCATATCATCTCTGAGAAATAATTGCAGTGGGCGTCACTCACCAAAATGGAAACAATAAATGGGTAGACTCTGTCCAAAAAAACTCTCACAGCCGGCTACCCCAAGGCCTGTCCAACCTCAAATTCAGTCTTCTCATCAAAATATGTCACCATCACCAATGATAAAAAGTAAGGGCAGTGGTAATCAAACTGAAATCCCACTAAAGATATAACAGAGATGAGTATGGTGGTAGTAACAACATCAAATCCTAATAGCAAATTAACTCCACCGTCCATCCTCAACCATAGACTACTCCACTATTGAACTAAAAGAACCAACCAACTCATCTGCGGATCTGGAACCAAAGTCATATGCAAGCTGCTTGGAAGGTGGGCAGTGTTACTAAGGCTGGAAGTCAATCCACTAGTCCATTCAAGAGACAACACTTCATGACTAGAAACTGCACCTGGGTCCCAAGTGTTGTAATCAAATCCACTCACTTCACTGAAAATGTTTAAGTCCCCATCATTCAACTCAAAAAGTGGATTGTCATGAGTCAAATCAGCGTCCCATTCAAATAAAGGATTATCAATAAACTTAAGTGTATCCTTAACTCCTAATCCAAACCAATCCTCTTGCTGATCTGAACTCTTATTTTCAGATTTTCTTGGGCAATGAGCAAGGTCATACTCCTCCTGGATGAGATCAAGCTCCATTATCACCTATTTGATTTCGTTTTCTGTTTCTCTACCTTCCTTCTCATTAAATTGTTGGGTCTCATAAAGCTAGTCATTTGCTTCAAGCAATGCCTCTTGGACACTTTCCAAAGCAAGATTCATATAGTTGAGCTCAATGGTGAGCTCACTAACCTCTCCCCTTAACTGCTTAGACAAAGATAAGGTTTCATCTATAAACTTGGTAGCTAAATCCCTATCATGCATCATGTGTAAGTAAGTTGTTTTAACCTCTTCCAAAGAGTGCTTCAATATGTGTAAATCAGAAATTGAATTATTAAGCTCACTTTGTCCCATAAATGCTTTTTGAATCAGATTTTCTACAAGCATATATTTTTTGTCCAAACTAGATAAAATGTGCACCTCATTTTCAGCGGTTACCAAGAGTTGTCTTTTCCAATTATGATGAAGCAAAGATGATGAACTATTGTTTTGTGGCATGCAAAAATTAGAACTATTATACCTACTATCAAAGTCTCCATCACTATCCCAAATTGCATGAGCCTCCTCTTCAATGCTTACCCCATCTTCATCACTTGGCCCTTGATCAAATTTAGCCTCTAACAAAAACCTTTTTTATTTGTCTTCGAGTTCATGCCTCTCAAATTCAATTTCCTCTAAGGATTCCCTTTTACATTCTTTATACTCTAATGTTGGGACAATAGCTTGGGTAGAAGAAGATTCTTCCCAAACCAATTCTTCATCATACTTGGGTCCCCAATCACCTGGATCCCATGGTCCTTGCTCATAAATAACTACCTATAATGTGAAATCAGATTCCTTTCCAAGATTGAAAACATCACAATCGTTGCCCTCGTCTTTACATAGCTCTCAGAATGAAGTAAGGACATCATTGTAATCAAAAGGGAATTCATCCCAATGTGGATCCTTGTCATAATTAGGTGCCAACACACCCGGATCCCAACCGTAAATAAACTAATCACTTTGTTTAGAGAGTAAATGTTCATTGTGCTCCTCTTGAGTAGTTTCCTTTCTAAATAAGTCACTCTCCAACTCATAATCATTGAAATCATGATAATCATCTCTCTCCATAGGCTTGGTTTGGAAATCAAACCCAAAACCACTTGAGTTATCATCATTGAAGAAAATGAATGATCATCAAAAGTTAATTTGGAGACATCATCATTTATTATTTCTCTGTGCCTATCATCCAAAGGTACATTAGTGAACTCATCATCAATATTTTCTCCACTATAAACATCAAGGTAGTCATTGGTCTTAGAGTCATCACCAGATAAATCTGAACTAGGATCCAAGGTTTCTGTTTTGTCCTTTCCCTCATGCAGAACCTTATCCACAATAATTTCATGCATGACCCAAGAGTCATCCTAAGGCTCTATCTCACATTCATCAAGCTTCAAAGAAACCACTTCATCTTTTTTTTTTGCTGTAAACTTCTCTTCAATCACCCACTCTTTATTGAATGCATGGGGTCTCAACTCTGCCACCTCCTTGGAAAGTAGTTCTGGTTCCTTCTTGTCAAACCTCTCTATGAGTCTCTCAGTGAACTCAGTATACGATGTAATGTGAGTATGCTCTAATATGATCATATCATGATGTCACCACTTATGTGCAACTCCATCAAGGTGCATAGTAGCATATTTTATGGATTCATCTTCAGGCATGGGGTTTTGATTAAAGTATGTGTCCACCCTCTGAACCCATGCTCTAGCTGAAATCTCATTGGACCCATCAAAATAAGGAATGTTAATTTCTCCAACTTTCCTTTGTAAATCATTATGATGTCCTCTATTTCCCATGTTGGGCATATGACTCATCCTGAGCTCAATATAATCCCGTAGTGATATGTCATGCTGGAAACCGGGCCCTGTAGCTAACCAATCCTTTTTAAACTATTCTTGATACTAAACTAAAGTGAGTTCAACTAGCGCTTCTTTTCTCAATGGAGAGTTTGGAATAAGAGACCTAGCCATGGATCCCTCATTCTGCTGATTACCAACTCTATGTTTCCCAACTCCATGGCCATGTCCCATTTTGTCCATTCTTTGTATTAGATGTGCCATTTTCTGATTGGTTTCCTATGCTATTTGAGTGGCTCTATCTTGTTCCCAGACCAATGCTTCCAAGATTTGCATCATACGATCACCCATATTTTCTTTATACCTACTTTCTCAGTCACTCATGCTCATTAATTTTTATCACCCACTAGCTGGCAAGATGGTTAGAGCTCTGATACCACTATAATGATCAACCCCGGAATTTTTTTTGTTTATTTTGATTTTCTCCAAACTGTTGTACGTAAGGTTATGAGTTTGTTTTCTGATTTTTCCACCTTGCTGGTTGAGCTTGGTTTGAATTTTTTTTTTGCATTGTTCTCATATATTATTCATGTTTTGATATTGCAAGAAGAATATAAAGCTTTGACATGGAATGGAAGAAGTACGGCCTATCTATGATTAATTCAAAGCTCTTAATAAACTGATTTTTAATAATAGTAATATGACAATCCTTTCAAATACAATTTTCAGACTCAAGGAACTACTTTCAAACCTATTAATGAAGCATATAGCAAAAATACTTGAACTCCCACTTGCAGCACTTCCTCCAAGGAAAGGAACCTTCAAACCCTTGCAATATACAATGCCCAAAGCACTCTAATAGACCCATGATGACCAAAGCAGGCTCTTACCAAACTCATGAATTTCTGAAAATATAGCTCAGCTAGGGTGCCACCCAGAATAGGGTGATCTGCTATGAAAATTTAGTTTCTTTCCCAATATTTAAAAAGAAAACATTTCCAGAATCGCCTAGAAGTGGAGCAAACAAGAGTCCAATACCTAGAATGCCATGCTTAATGCAGGCTGCAGCTTGAAGATTTAATTGCCAAAATAAATACGTCTTACCTGTGAAGCTCGATCAACTTTAATAAAATACAAACCTCATCCATAAATTGCACCCGTTTACTTGTTTGAATCGCCTTGAAGAAAGGCTTTCGTTAAAAAATTCCCATTTGGAAACACCAAACCCACTATGAGAAATGAGCATAAATGTGTGATCAGGTCTTGAAAGTAAGGGCCTAGAAAATTATTGAAAATCTCACCAAAGCTCCAAGATCACCACACCAAATTGAAAAAAGCATAACCACACCAAATTGATATAAATAGGCCCTTCTAGCCCTTGTTCTCAGCTACACTCAAAAACTGCAAGATATGTTCTCTAACTCCTCAAAAACTTCATCAAAATACATCAAACTGAAGCACAAATGAAGCCTCTAAATGAGACTCCCAACAAACCCTCCTGATGTTGTCTTTCAAACACGAAGAGAGTGTGATTTACAAAGGTTTTCGTCCCTACAAACCCTTGTTTTCCTCAAAGCCAAGCTCCAAGAGAAAAGCACAACAAATTTTGATAACCCAAAAGCATAATGAAATGAATTTCATTATTTCCCTTATATATCCTCACATTTCCAATGCCCAAGGGAGGTAGTATTTCATTATTTTATTTTAATTCATCCTCAACATTAGCCTTTTAATATAAATTTAACTTTTCTCTTCATAGGTGTCTACCCCTTAATTTGCATTAAAATTTACTTTTTGCTACTCTTAAAAACAACTTAAATTCACAGTACTAGGTGCCATGGTACAAATTTGTCCCCTTCACGACCCTCAACAACAAATAAATATAAAGTTACTTTATTAAAGCTCCTTTTTTCAAAACATTATTTAAATATTTTAATGATTCAACCTTAGTAACTTTGTATCGACTGAATATGTGCTGCTAAGACCATCCTGACTAGGTCTGGCTAACCCTAATTGACTTACTATTTTTATAAAGTCCTAAAAATAGTAAAAAGTTCCCTAAAACTTGAGCCGGAGAGATTTTAGCCAGAGAGAAACTGAGGTGCTCAAGAAGGCTCATCAAGGAATGAAGCACCATACTAGACCCCCGGCTAAAAATAACACTTACTAAAAATAGTAAGTGTATAGGAATCAACCATAATTGAAAGAGGATGTCATAAAATGGGGACATTACAAACTACTTGATGTAAATATTCAACCTATATCTTCATCATGGAATAGTTTGATAGTTTTTCCCCTAAAAAAGGATAAATCCTAGCATCTATGCTTTAATTTTTGACATTTCAACATGTTCTAGTGAAAAATAAATATTATTTTCATGCATCATCATGTTACTTGACCAAATTCAAGGTGTACAACAATTCAAGAAGATCAATCTCAAATTAGGCTATATTTAAGTACCAATATAGATTAAATATATTTGGAAATTCGCTTTAAAACTTAGGAAGAACTATACATATGAATGGATATTCCCTTTGAATTACCAATGATTTGATCACATTTGTGCACCTAATGAATGATATCCTTTGAAGCTTTACTATTTCATTCATCATTGTAGATCCAAAAACTAGGATACATTATCAAAAATATAGTATACATGTATATTTTGACAAGATCAAAGTAATTTAAGAGTGGGTAATGTTGCAGTATCATTAACTTGCATGAATTTCTCAAGCTTTCCAAATTCTATCATAGGTTTATCCTTGGTATCTTGCATATTTCTTGGTCACTCAACTAGATCATACACACCAAGACACCATCTCATGAACAACTATATAAAAAAAATATTTTATGAATCTGAAGCATTGAATATTAGTAACACCTATTCTTATAATAATAGAAATTACATGCCCCTTTTAAATTTGAATTGATGAATCTAACTACTTGGTGTTGTACTCATGCAACATGAAAATCTAGTTGTGTATCACTAAGATACATTTAGTGACATGGTTTGAAATTATTCCACCTATGAAATGTGAAAGTAAATTATACAAAAATATAGCATTTCCACATAACCATGATGAAAGAAATAAATGCAAAATATGTATTTGTAATCCAAAATGTAAAAGAATAACAAATATACCACAAGATAACACCAAATTTACTCTAGAAAACCCTTCTCAAGAGAAAATACCAACTTATAAATCAGATAGGTAACTCAATATACACAAGGCCTCTCAAACATCAAGCAACCTAGTTACATTCCTCCATGTGAACAAGCCAATGAGAACCATACAACCACACATCCCAATCCATGCTTCTTGTAATCACATATGTAACCTTGATGCAAGGGTACTTCCCTCACACAAACACACAAACATGCTTTGATACCAATTGATGCAAGGGTACTCCCCTCACACACATTATCATAACAACAATTTAAAACTTTTATGAAGGGTACTCTAGATCAAAAGCAAATATGCTCAATCATTACAATTTTTGCATAAATATGAAATAAAAGAAACTCGTTAATTTTTCAAAATCTGATTACAATTCCCAATACTACAATAAGGACTGAAGTAACATCACTCAAACAAGCAAACAATAACACTCAACTCCCCTCAAAATCTTACTCACTCAACATCTACATTCTTAACAACTACACAAATTAGATGCAAATAATAAAGCTTAAATTTTTATTAAACAATCAAATTCAAATATAAAAGTAAAATAAAACAAGGGCCTTAAGACCTCTTGCTATAACAAGTATTATTATACAACACAACCATGCATTTTCACTACAATTAGGAGCTAAAGTCTTCAAATTGAGTGATCTTCTTCATGTAGAAAATTGTTCTATTCAACATGAAAATTCTTAAACCTCTTATTAAAAAAATAAAGACTATTTTACAATAGAAATATCAAGCTTACAAAGTTTGTAAAATTGCAACAACAAAGAACGTGAAATTGTAAAATTGCAACAACAAAGAACGTGAAACTATATGTTGAAAACTTGAAACCTGGTGCCAAATATGCACTGTTGGAGCTATCATCTTGCATTTCTTTTTATGCCCAACACCCCTCTTGGTCATTTAAAAATATTTTTGCACTTTTCCCATGTCTTTTTGAACCAAAAGTGGTAAAAATGCCCCCCACTAATAGCTTCATGTGCCCCACTTTGTAACTTCCACCATTTAATAATTTTAGATCTTGAAAATATTTTAATAAAAAATAAATTGAGTGTTCAAGATTCCCTCCACTTGTTTTATTAAAATATTTTCTTTATTTGATGCTTTTTCTTAACTAGGTTGTCATAGATTTCATTTGCTAAAAATAGTCAGTAACTCCTTTTGGTCTTATCTTGTAAATTGATTGTTGATTTAAAAATATTCATGAAACAATATTCCATGTCATAAAATATATTAAAATAATCTATCTTGAAATGGGATGCTTACCTCCAAGTATTTACTGCAACTATTGTTTCCTCATTATTTGTAAAGTTTATTAACCAAACCTACAAACATCAAAATTAAATAAAACTAACAAAAAATTAAAATATATTTGGGTGATGCAGGTGTTAGTGTTTAGATCATAAATGAAATAAGCAGAAAAACTCAACACATAAGACAATGAACACAAAAAATTACCCTGGGAAAACCCTCCTTCTCGAGGGAGAAAAACCCAACAAAATATATCTCTTATATATAGAACGAATAAGAGAAAAAATCTGCTTTACAAATCAAACTCTTCTCAAGGGCGAACTTGACACAATAAATGATGAGAATCTCTTCTTGATACAATAGAATATAAATCCCCTTGAAGTCTATCTACTGCTACAAAATTATGTTTTGCTGCTAGAGTGCGAACTTCTTCTTGAGAGTGTGAATTGAATGAAGAATGAATTGATGATTTGAATGTATGAGCTTCACCTTGTATATATACAAAGTAAGGTGACATTTCATCTAGGTTGGCCTCCAAAAATAGAAAAATATAAAATATAATTTGTGACACAAGGCCAACTTGCCTTAGAGATTAATTATCTTTACTTAGGAGAAAATATCTCCCTAAGCTAAAAACACTAACACTCCCTCTTAGCTAGGGATGTATTTTCCAGATATCCTCATCATGGAGTCTCTCAACATGATGCCCACAATGGCTACACCCATTTGTGGAAAGTAGTTCATCATGAAGTCTCTCAACGTGATGTCATCATGGAGTCTCTCAACATGACGTCCACCATGGCTACTCCCATGTGTGGAAAGAAACACATCATAAGTGTCCATCACAGAGTCTCTCAACATGATGTCATCATGGAGTCTCTCAACATGTCATCCACCATGGCTACTCCCATGTGTGGAAATAAACACAAGTACAAGGGTCTATCACAGAGTCTCTCAACGTGATGCTGCCATGGAGCCTCTCAACATGACGTCTCATCTCAGTCTCAGAGATGAACAAGGGCTCACACCTCATATTTCTCCACTTCAAAGAAATATACACTGCAAGGGCTTTCACATCATATTTCTCTGTCTCAGAGAAATATACACTACAAGGGCTTTCACCTCATATTTCTCCATCTCAAAGAAATATACACTATAAGGGCTTTCACCTCATATTTCTATGTCTCAGAGAAATATACATTACAACAAATCTTCATGATGATGTGACTCCCTCTGAGGCTCCAAGTACTTGCATCAACCTCCTAACCTCCTCATCCAAGGTTGCCTCTGTTGGTTTGTCAGACTCCCTTTGAATGTTATTTCCTCCTCTTCGAAGAAACTAATCACAATTTGTATAGGTTCTTCCTCTTCGAGAGATGTATCCAGTGAAGTTATGTGCAACCAACTCAGTCGCATGGCTGCAAGCTATGTCTCCATTGATATCATGTTAGTTCATTTCTTCAGCCTGACTTCCTCACAAGATGCCTCAAGCTCTTCCTCCCTTGAATTCCTTATGCAGTCTCTCATCATCCTTTTGCTCCTTGATTCATCCTGGAAGCATTTTAGAGAGATTACTAATAGTTCATAGAATCAAACTACCTCAAAGAGAAATATCCAAACTAATGCTAGAAGCATACATGATTCACTATTCCCAATGTTAGTGCATGAATTATTATTAATTACATAAAATTTATTCAAGGTACAAGCATAAACTACTTATCTCTTTATTGTTGGTACACCATTGAGCTAGACCTGTAGCTGTGTCTCATCTTCACCACCTTCACTCAATGTTGCCATCAATTTACCCTCATCCTGATTTCATATTAGCTGATAATGAAGACTCAGCCCCAAGATTTTATTCAATCTTCAGAATGTCCACTGAGCTCCAGTAACTGGATAACATCTTGATCACTGCCCAACATTAAGAATTTTTTCTTTCACATTTACAGGTTCAATAAAATTGCTTAATAACCACAGTAATTAGAGAACAACAAATCTTGATTCATTGAACACCAATAAATTAAATGCTTCCAACAATAACCCAACAGGTTGATATTGATTCCTTGATCCTTCACTACAATATCAGTCACACCCTATGTTGAATAATTCCGTCCAAATAAGCTGCTACAGGTGAAAGCAAATTCCACATCTTAGTTATTGTCACTTCAATCTCTTCTTTCACGTTTCAGACTAGAACTCACCAAGCAAACTCAAATATTAATCACACAAAAATGTGACATTTCATATTAGACTCCCCGTGCCATACCCAACATTGAAAATCTTCACTTAAAAATCACTTCTTCCATATGACTCTATACACAACTCATTTCAAAAAATCCTGACATTACTAAAAAAAAAAAGCTCTCAAGATCACTGACTCTACTGCTTACACAAATTTGATCAGGTCTTGTCTTAAACCTGGCTCTGATACCATGTTAGTGTTTAGATCATAAATGCAATAAGAAGAAAAAATCAACACATAAGACAATGAACACAACAAATTACCCTGGGAAAACCCTCCTTCTTGAGGGAGAAAAACCCAACAAAATATATCTCTTATATATAGAATGAATAAGAGCAAAAATCTGCTTTACAAATCAGACCTGTGAACTTGACACAATAAATGATGAGAATCTCTTCTTGATACAATATAATATAAATCTCCTTGAAGTCGATCTACTACTACAAAATTATGTTTTGTTGCTAGAGTGTGAACTTCTTCTTGAGAGTGCGAATTGAATGAAGAATGAATTGATGATTTGAATGTATGAAATTCACCTTGTATTTATATAAAGTAAGGTGAATTTTCATCTAGGTTGGCCTCCAAAAATAGAAAAATATAAAATATAATTTGTGGCACAAGGTTGACCTACCTTGGAGAGTAATTATCTTTACTTAGGAGAAAATATCTCCCTAAGCTACAAACACTAACAGCGGGACCACCCCCACACCCCAAGATGCTCCTACATCAAACCTCCAAGATGTGCTCAACCCAACCTTAGCCAAAAATCCAAAGGTTCAACAAGCTAATCTCAATAACTACTCATGTGTTTGTTTTTAAAGTCAAGATTGCACAAAATAACTAAATGGTATTACATAAATCATGTAACTAAAAACCATGGTTTCACTAAACCATGACCCCAAATTAAAAAATTTGTAATACATTTTCTCAATGTTAATATTTTCCCAAAGTGGCACCCTCATTATATAGTTATTCTAATATATCATACAACATACAACTATCCCAGAGAATGCCTAACCTATGTGGTATCCACATCTCTAACATACACCATGATTAAATATTTTATTATTATTATTAAATTTATTATTTTTATAAGGTGAGCACCGCACCTTTCCTAGAAAAAAGACTTTTATGTCATTGTACACTTAATTAGATAATGATTACACTACCTTCTCAACAAGGAGACAATAATTCATTTTTGTTATTAGTTGCTTCAATATTTGCACACATAAAGTAAAATAAAAAATTGTCACATAAAGTGGATGATATACTTACAATAGTTCCATTTAGTAATCAAGTATAAGAACGTAAAATAGAAGAAATTAGTTAACTACCCATTTACATATTCATCACAATGCTAAACTCATGTGGTCATGTCTTCTCTAACTAAGAATCACTCTACTTAGTTGACACAAAATTTGCACATGTCAATGTCAAGTTCTCACAATCAAAATGGGTTGGTGAGTTCTACATTTCTAACATCTATTTTTTCCAAATGGTGTGCTATGCTAGATACTCACTTGGGAAGTGCATTATACCAAGGCACTTAGCAATTTAAAACATTATCTTTCTTTAATAACACTTATATTGGCATTATATGCATAGAAGCATTGAGTGTCACATCAAGCCTTAGATTCCTTGTAATATTATAAAGTATACAAAAAAGAAGATTAAAATTTGCACCCTCCTTCAATCTTGAAGCAAACTTTGACCCCAAATTAAAAAAAATTGTAATACGTTTTCTCAATGTTAATATTTTCCCAATGTGGCACCCTCATTATATAGTTATTCTAATATATCATACAACATACAACTATCCCAAAGAATTCCTAACCTATGTGGTATCCACATCTCCAACATACACCATGATTAAATATTTTTTTTTATTATTAAATTTATTATTTTTATAAGGTGAGCACCACACCTTTCCCAGGAAAATGACTTTTATGTCATTGTACACTTAATTAGATAATGATTACACTACCTTCTCAACAAGGAGACAATCATTCATTTTTGTTATTAGTTGCTTCAATATTTGCACACATAAAGTAAAATAAAAAAAATGTCACATAAAGTGGATGATATACTTACAATAGTTCCATTTAGTAATCAAGTATAAGAACGCAAAATAGAAGAAATTAGTTAACTATCCATTTACATATTCATCACAATGCTAAACTCATGTGGTCATGTCTTCTCTAACTAAGAATCACTCTACTTAGTTGACACAAAATTTGCACATGTCAATGTCAAGTTCTCACAATCAAAATGGGTTGGTGAGTTCTACATTTCTAACATCTATTTTTTCCAAATGGTGTGCTATGCTAGATACTCACTTGGGAAGTGCATTATACTAAGGCACTTAGCAATTTAAAACATTATCTTTCTTTAATAACACTTATATTGGCATTATATGCACATAAGCATTGAATGTCACATCAAGCCTTAGATTCCTTGTAATATTATAAAGTATACAAAAAAGAAGATTAAAATTTACACCCCTCCTTCAATCTTGAAGCAAACTTTGGAATCCATCAACATGGATTCGTTGAGCAAACTACCTTTAAATAAGCATCAAAATGACTTAATTTTTAATGTGGTATATAGATTCTCCATGACAACCATCCTAACTATGGGAAATGCCATGGATATATTTTCTTCACCTATGTTTGAGTTCAAATTGGATTACTAAATTCTCTTTTTTTGTTGCACCAGAGGTATCCCCGCGACCTAGCCCAACACCCAACCAACCTTTCCTTGGTCTTAATTTTTTCCAAGTTGGTGTTCGAGAGGGGTGAGTGAGGTGAGACTAATCTTGTGGGGATGCACACAACTACCTGCTAGCCATATGCATTGGGTAAGATTGGGCCTCAGAGTTGAACCCGATACCTTGAGGAGAAAACCCAAGACTCAAGCCAACTTCACTACCTGTGTGGGTTGGATTACTAAATTCTATTTTTTTATTGGAACCCATGATATGTTAGTCATTTCTAGAATAATTTGTGGATCATAATAGATGTACACATATAGAATGTTCTACAATATTTTATGTATATATTGATAACCAAATAAATCTAGTCAACCTCATTCTCATGCATCCTCTATGAATCTACATTTATGCCCATCCATGTACTTGATATGTCATCATCCTCTACATATAACATGACTAGAATAGATCTCTTCATATTTCTATAGATCTAGTCCTTTCCAAATACTTCTTGGGCTCCAACATATGAAACCCTTTGAAATATTTGATAATGCATTATCCACACTAGAGACTTACACATATGAATAAGAAGTTGAAAATTAACACAAAATATTTTGTAGTACATCTAGATGTTCACTAATAGGTTTAGCATGTACTCACACACACACATAATATAAATATAAATATTTCCATAATGTTCATTGCACACCCCTTGTTTTAGGTTGGTGACAAAGCTTAATTGTATCCTCTAAAGGAATTAATGAATTATTCAATGGGACACAAAATATTAATCATTTATATTGTATACTTGTTATTGCACTTGACATTCAACATGGAACTCCTTAAGCCTTAATTTACCCCTTTATTAAATCCCATGACCATCCAACATCTTACAAAATTGAACTCAATGTATTCATAACTAGCCATGAGAGATAATGTCATTATCACCATTATCAATCAAACTCATCACAATTCCTATCAAATATTTCAAGTAGTTAAGGCTAGATAGTATACATACTAGACTTTGTATTATACACTCTTCAACAACATATTTTAAATTTTCTTAACTCATTACTAATGCAATAGGGACCATCACTCCTCGTGAGAGGATGAATAATCTAAGTGCATCCTTATACATCCTCTTCAATAATAACATCTATGCACTCGACCCTATTCAATGCACATATAATACAATACTCACACATCCATGTACAACATTATCCTCATGCATCTACATATAATTATCTTATGTTACTACCTGTAGTATTTCTTACGAGCACCTTGTAGCCTTAGATATGGCTACACATACCTATTTCTAGTCAAACCATAAATGTGTTCGACATGGAGCATTCACATATATATGCAAGATACCATAAGCATGCTCCATTCGGAAGCCCCTTTACCTTCGAATGTGGTCATATAATTGTCACCATATGCATCTAAAATGTGGTGAAATTTGTGCCACATCTCCAAAACATAATATTTGATGTATATCATCATCCATACACACATTTAATTCATCGTAAATGCGCAACACTTGTTAATCATATTTATGGATTCTACTAATGGCATACTTGCATAAACACCAATTTCAATTTACACTCTATAGAGGAGAAGAGACATAATGAGTAATAATATTATCTCTATAAATTTATCATGTCCATTCTTCAAAGAACTAGCATGGTTGCCACAATTCTTCCACATCCAAGTGTATCTTTGTTGTCATATCTATTTTCCTTAATGCATTTTATGATCTTTCTATATAACTAGTTAATTTGTAGGATCATCCCCAGGTCCAACCTAGGAATCATATAATTTATCATTATTATGGATCATGCACAAAGAAAGGGTGTGTAACTAACCAAATTTTGTGTAGGAACATGATTTAATAAATAAAAATATCTATAGAATATAGACCAAATTACATATCCAAATACAATATGGGTGGATCGAAAAAAATAAATCTAAAAATTAGAAACTCGAATAACACAAAACACTGGGATACAACACTAGGTGGGTTTGAAATGTTGGTGTTCAACCAAATGTAGGGAAATACAAAACACATCCCATGATTAATTAGGTCTAATAAAATGATATAAATCAATAATTCAATCACACCTAAATAAGGAACTAACAATTTATATTTAACTAAACTTGGAAATGAGATAGTTAGGAGAGGCTTAGTTGTCTCAAATTATTACTACCAAAATTTCCCTTTTCTCCACTAATATGTTTTTAATCATGCAACATAATAATACTTGGTTAAAAATAAATACATTTTTTTGTGTGTAATATTATGCTTCACCTTGGATAGGACTTAATTCCAAGTCTAATACTACACCTATTTATCAAGCATACTTAGAATTATAGGATTATCCTCGCCCAAGTATCTAATAATGATGTATACAACTTGATTTGAGTCCATAAAGTTCTAAAAATACCCCATTATGCTTGATTGATGATATTTAAGCACCATCTTTGTCTGATCAAGGGATACCTTTATTTTGGTTGTCTGGATTAACTCAACACTTGATTGGGAGTGGTTGAGAGTTAACTCATGACCTATTATCTACTTGTATAATATTGACTCATACATCCAAGAGACATATATTTTTACTATATATTTTGAATTGTGCCTCTGTTATATTAAATATGGAATTTTTATTTTTATTTCTTGATTTTGTGATTATCTCATAGACATTAGGTCCTAGGTAATTTTTTTGTGTTTATCATAAATTCTATCATGGTAATGAGGCCATGATATACAAGGTTTATTCCATCTATGGATGTTAACATCACATGGATTTGAGGTTCTAGCATATCTCGTAAATGATGGATCTATTTTGACTCACCGATATGTCCACATAACCAAATTACCTAGGATCCATTATTAATTCATATGATTTGGACAACTGGGTGCTTCTTAATAGGGAATGGGTGTTTTTCCTTATTTTTTACAAGGACATTTTATAGGAATACCTTTGGCACAAAGTAGACTATTTCCTTTCATTCAAGAGCTACCATCTACTAGGTTTTATTGCTAATTCACCAAAAAATGGAGCATTCCCTCTGAGGTCTTTATTTAATTTTCCCTAATTGCATGCCATTAAATAATGCATATGATACTATTTGTAGAAGCCAAGAAATATTTTTGTAATATGAAGGAATAATTTGAAAAGTTGTTAAGGTACAAGATTTACATCTTATAATCATATTGATTAACAATTGAAGTGTTTTTATAGATTGTACCTCAACATATTTATTATACCTAAAAAAAAAACCCTTACATTATTTATACTTTTTCAATCTCACCTTACTTGTGGTATGCTTAAATTATACGTGTAACACCCATTACCATTGGCATCCTTTGTATAATATTAACAACCACTATGGCTCCTCATGACACCTTGTACAATTTTGCAAATAACCACATCTTACTATCCTTACCACTCACTCGTAGGAATACACTCATTAGTGGATATAAATTAACATCATGCTATCTCACCAATGACTTCCAAATATTCTTGGGTTGTAGCATATTCTTCACCAATGTTGTATAATCTAGCTAACTAGTCATTATGGTACTTGTCTAATGCTCAAGTCACTATGGTACCAATACTCAACATTAACTTCATTCATACCTCCACTATTGACTTTGTAATATTCTAATGTGATTTAGGAATATACAAGGAGACCATTCAAGGCTTATAATATTAGTATCGATTATCTATACTAGCCAATAAGACCCTTCCGCCTCTTACACTAGTTAAGGAATCTATTGATCCTTTATGCAAGGTGTTTTATAAATGAGTTCTAATAATGGATAGTGTAAGGTGTATATTCATTCCCATGATCTTGGACTTCATGTACATCATTTTATAAAATATTTATTTGAACCATTAATTGGGTGGGGACCTATGTGCAAAACATAAGAAAGCACCATTACTAAAATCAAATCCCCATACATGGAATTAATAAATGTCAAATATTTTAAAAAGTGAATCACCCTTTTAATATTTGTAGAATATTCTTTTTTAGATGTTAGAATCTTCTCTAAAAATATTCTCAAGTTAGGCTATTGTTGCCTTCCTAAGAACAACTACAAAAATGAATGTAACTTTCTCCCTAGGTGAATATTTTTTGACTTCTTATAAGGAGTTATAAATTTCTTTCCAATCCATACACACTAACTCAACTTGTTTTATCTAATTTCTATTATATTGATTTCAATTTGTAGTTAGTTCTTCTTGTTCTCAATGACTAACAAATATTTTAAAAATGCACTTAGTATAAAGTGTCATTTTCTACTATTTTGGAGGGGGTGTTATAAAAATTATTAATGGAGTATTTATCAAATTAATTAACATAAATTTATATTATATGATAGTTGCAACCGTGCTTCCAAGTATCTTATTTCAGTATTCTATTATCACAAGTTAGATCTAATGAACTTTTTATCCTAAAGAGAAAGTTTTAAATAATCACTACCTTGAGAAAGATAATGTGCCCCATCTTCTTGGATGCGTTCCTTAGAAAAGTGAGTTTGAGAAAATTATTCTTGATCAAAATATAATGGCATGGTCTATAAACTAATATATCTTAATTTTGTTAGGATATTATACATCACATAGACCATATTGAGTACCATTTTATTTCTATGACCATAATTATGTGGTTGTATGGATACCTTGAACCTCCAACAAATCTTGATGTTTCCTTGGATATCTGTGCACATGTGGATGTAACTATAAAAAACAACTTATCCTCCTCCTAATAGTTATTTTATATTTGTTTATACACATACCATTGATGTGAGAAAAAATGGGTAGTCATTTGAACTGTAGAATTATAGAAACGTGGAGTTAGATTCCACCATATCTTGTTGCTCCTATAAAGTTCTAGTTTTTCTCTTTAAAGGAATTTATTGTCTCTTATTAGTAGTACCACATTTTTTATAGGATTCACCCGATTTAGATGTCTAATCATGAGATCTTTCATATCTATTTGTAGAATCTCACCTTCAGGATCTTGATGACACCTTTGAGGACATGTTCTTTATATTTAATGATAATGCGTCAAAAACTACATAATTATCATCTTAGACACCTAGGCTATAGTATTTTCCACATGGTAAATTGAGATGTTATTTTTCTCTAGTTAGGCTTTGGACTCCTAATCTAATCTCAGAACCACTCAACACCAACATGTAGATTGCTACATATTTTTAGAGACACACATTTTGTGTTTTCTTCCTTTCTTCCTTTATGTATTTGGAATAAATTCAACATACATCTATGGGTCTATTTCTTCCTAAGTGAAGGAATGTTGTTTAACAAGCATGGATCTTCAATAATATTTAGTATTATCCTTCCATATCTCATGTAGGAGGCAACATATTTGGGGTTACCTTATCTTCTTTTCATTCTTTCTCACTCTTATGAGGAGTTTTGATCTCTCCTTTTTTAGGGGCCATCTTTATAAGTGGGTCTAATATGGTCTCATTATTAGGAACCATTTTTCATTCTTTCTAATTTACACTGAGGGGGATGTTTTTGCAATATTATGCTTCACCTAGCATAGTAATTTATCCTAAGTTTAATATTATAACCACTTATTAAGTTTACTTAGAATAGTAGGATATGTATTTATCATCACCTCTAGAGGTAGTTAATAATTACAAGTGTACACCTTTATGTAATACTATAACTTCCTAAGTGCTCAATTTAGAGTTTTTTTTTGCATGAAAGCAATGGGAAAAGGGTTATATTCTATAAAAGTTTGAATAATGAGAGTGGATTTAAAAGAAATTTAATTTGAGAAGACTAGTTTGCATGATAAATTTTAAAAATAAATTAAATAATAGAGTTAACTTATACAAAAAATGAGCCAAATTAATATTAAACATTATATTATACTTTACATTTACATGCATTAATCTTTCCCTTTCTTTAATTATCCAAAATTTGATAAAATTTTCAATTTCAATTTTATAAAAATAATTTTAATCTTATATTGGTTTGTCTTTATATTTTTGTGCTTTTCTTCACTAAATAAAATTCTCATTTAAAATTATTGTAATTAAAAAAAATCTATAGATAGGGATTGGTCACCAAAACACATAAACATTGTAATATTAATTAACAATACTATTGGTAGATTTCTTCAAGAGAAAATAGACCTATATATTTGTTCTAAATATCTAAATAGAAGAGTTCCTTGAGCATTTTTTGTTGGAATCCATTTATGAATTGTGAGTCTTTCCCAATAATTTTTGGTGAATTATTTCTTAACCATATGTATAATACTTGATTGAGTTGTAGCTTCTCAACAAGATAATAAATGGATTAAAGGTATACCCTACCTAAAATACATTCGCATAACCCTTACCATAAAAAAAAAAAACTACTACTATAATTTCAAAACAAAATCTACATCAATGATTAATTTTCTCATCTACTCAAGTAGCGCAAGAGAAAATTCATTATAAATTTTCCAACTTTTCTTTACTAGAAAGTTCTAGCCATTTCTAATGAAAAGTTTGATCATTTTATTGATCAACCCTTTTCTTTGTTCAAATAATAAATATCAAATAATTTAGCATATCCATGCTTTGCTTTGCTTAAATATAAATTTTTAGATAATCTATTAGTTAAAATTTGATATCTATTTTACACCTCATCTACATTTAAAAGTGTTAAATATTTATATTATTTTATTGATAAAATTTATTTTGACTATTGAAATGTGTGATTTTTAAGACAATCCTCTATGTCTCACCATAGCAATACACAATAGGGTTGTGACATTATACACATTGAATATGGATATCTATGATTTTTAAATGATATGATAACCTAAAATAGAATGAAAGTCACTATTTAATTTATAGTCTTTTGTAATCTAACAAAAAATGAATTTGATGACCAAAGCAGATGCAAATTCTCACTTGAAGAAGAGAAACTAGTAGTTGAAATGCAAGAAAAATTGGGAAATAAATGGGCAAAGATTGCATCCTATCTTCCTGGACGAACTGACAATGATGTGAAGAACTTTTGGAGCACTCGCCAAAAGCGCCTAATGCGATCCTTACAACATCCAAAGCCACAATCTGAAGGTGTTATTCACCTATCAAAAATTGATTCTTTACCAGACTTGTCTAGCATTGAGGTAATAATTTTAACCCTTAATTGTCAAATTTTTAGTTTAATCTTTTATCAATAACATTAGATTAACAAAAGGGGAAATTTACAGGTTGAAGCGCCTACACCTCTACAAGAAATTCCTTTTCGAGCAACAACCCCTCTACATTCATTTTCAAATGAGATGTGTTCAAGTGACTTGGATGACATGCTCATGGTTAGATTACAAGATTTAATTGTAGGTGATTCACTTTTAGTGGATACAGAATTAACAAGTATCCAAACAATAATATCTGATGACAATAGCCAAGGATCTATAATGTCATCAACAATGAGCAAAAATATTATAAGGAGCCCAAAAATCAAGCGAAAGAGGCCATCAAAACATCATATAGCTGATCTATCCTTTACAAAAAGGCAACACAAGCACAAGTTAAGCATATCAATAGCTAGCTTGAAAACCGAGGTCTCTGAGGCCCAACTCTTGCCTAGCATTCCTTCAACTAGCTTTGATCAATCAAATGGTAGCCATGATTTGGGCCTTGATTTATACATTGACCCTAATGACACCAACATTCTTGATGTTCTTCTACAACCTAACAAGAACAATACATTTTGCAGCTCTCAACTTCCACTATCATCTTCTCTTAATGTGAAAGATGAGGATTCATCTACTCCTGATAGTGTTCTTGCGGGATTTCCAGCTGATTTATTTGATTCATTAGATCCATTGGCATTATCTCCATCTACTATAGATTGGTGGGATTCCAGGTTTCTTTCTTATTTTTCCCTTCTACTTCTAAGCTACATTAATATTGATACCCTTCAATTGTACATTTGAACATAAATTTTGCATATGCTTTAATAATACCACTACATTAATATTAAAGGGCTTAATAGTCTAACAATCTTATGCTTTATATACACATAAAATTGATAAATTATTATGTTATTTTATTGGAAAAAATGTTGAAAAAAAACTATATACAACTAGATTTTAATGTACACCTTGCACTTCCTTTAACAATTATTTGTTTCTTATCACAGGTCTATGTGAGGAGAGGAATTTTTGGGCCATCTCTACAGATATTTCTAGTGAGTTTCAAGGGAGTTGAAATTCTTCATAAAACACATATTTGTGTTAATAGTTGTGTAGGAATTGGCTTAGGTGCTACCATAATTATTAATCATAATTTTGGGGTTTTAAGCTAAATTAAAAGGTTTTTTAAATTAAAAAACCTATACACTTAGTTCACAAGTCAAGTTTTGTTCAATTCTCATTCAAAAGTATTGTTTTGTTAAACAATTTTTTAAAAATATTTTATAAAGCTACTATGTTGGATAGTAATGGGAATTAATTTTATAGCCTAATATTGAATTATTTAAAAAGGGTCCTACATAATGTTAAGAAATAAAAAAATAGAATGATTTAGTTTTGTATTTATATTGATTTTTATTTACATATTTATGTTTGTGAATATGAAGAGCCTATCATATTTATTTTTCATTAGTTATATATTATCATTTATACCTTACCCATTAGTTCCCATCTTTGCATTCTTTACTTTTTGTTTTTGATGTCCGCTTTAGACAAAATTTTTTTTTACATATACTTCAACAATGCTCATAACAAACTATTCATCCTTTTTAGTTGGAAGGATAAATATAAACAACTTTGTATTATTTAGGTAATGGATATATGAATTACCATTCGTTTAAGTTTAAAATTATTTCAGATTAAGAAGAATTATTATACAAAACATTTCCCATATCTTAAGGGACTTGAGTGAATTTAGTCCACTAATGAGATTGTTTGGTTCATAAAAACCCACCAATTACCATTTATCAAATTTTATTGACTACAAAAACCTCATAATAAAAAAATGAGGGTGGATTAAAAATCATGTTTTGATTTGATACCATGTGCTTGGGAGTTGCATTCTAACTTCAAATTAGGATTTACCTAATCTACAATCTATTCCTTTCTTTATTCTTAGTTTGATAATTATTTTTGATGTTGATTCACTTTATATAGGTGTTCTAATTTTAAATATAACATTTAATTTTTTCTCTTTATAGATTTAACTTTATGTACCCATAAAGCATGATAAGTGTGCTTATTTAGCATCCACTCTTAGCCTATTTGTTAATTACAATGTCTTGTTATGGTTTTTTGATGTGTAAAATTATTCTTGATCCATGTTAGCCATTTTCTTCAAAATGTGTATGAATTCTAAGTTTGTGAACTCTCTTTACAACCTACACATTATTAGATATTATATTATATATAATATTTGTATGTGTGTTTGTGTATGCATGCATGATAGATACATATATATGTATATGTATGGGTATATATGTATATATGTATATGCATGTATATATATCTATATGTATATATGCATATGTATATATCTATATGTACATACATACATACATACATACATACATACATACATACATACATACATACATACATACATACATACAAACATACATACATACATACATACATACATGCATGCATGCATACATACAAACATTTATGAATGCATGTATGTATAAACAAAACATTCTATACATTCAACATGTAAGGTCCCTCCCTTTATACTAGCGTCATAGCCCTTTTATTCTAAATTTATGCTACTCTACGGTGTGGATTAAGGATGCATAATTTAGAAGATACAGGTTCAATTGTGTTTGAGTGCCACTGCACTTTTAGTCATTTGACTCTAAGGGTAGATTAGTTAAACTCTTATGCGAATGCTTCAATCAAGGTATATGACTGAATCTACCTTGATAGCTACAATAATGGGTCATACTGTAATGTGTTGCTAAATCCCACTTGTTATAGAATTCCTTTCTTATCATTTGACTCATGTTGAATTAGAATGTCTCCCATAGTATTCACTTGAGGTTCCTCATATCAGGTATTATGACTAGGGTCACTAAAGGAGCCTTAGAGGTTTTAGTAAAAATAGGTGTAGATTGGATCCCTATAGTGTTACTTAACTTAGAGAAAATAAGCTAGCAAGTGATAAAGGAAAGGTGAAGAGTTTTAGAGTCCATATTGCTATTGGGGTTGATACATATCATTGAATTATGATCTACACTTAAAGTAGAACATCATACCCATACTGATAGCTGGGAGATGTAAATAGTGAGTTAATATGATAGGGATGTTTGAACCTAGTTTTGACTAGAGTAATAGCATGTTGGAAATTTGATTGTCATTGAGGTGAAGGGCACCTTATGGATGCCAAATTAGAGGTTGTGGAAATGAGTTTGATTGATGTAAACGGGGGAACCTCATTAAGGTAAGTAGGAGATCTGAGTGATTTCAGATGAAGAGTTGTTGTTTGAGGTCAAGAGTGTTTCATAAGGATGCTAGGAAAAACATTTCATTGGCCTTAGAGTGTTACAACTAGCCTTGAAGAGCTGCAAAACTTCAAGAATCGGGCCTCGGGCTTACCTTGCATCCCTTGCTAAAGAGAAAAGAGTTAGTTGTTCTTCAGCTAAGTCAAAAAGGCATCGAACTTCGGGCTTCGGTCATACCTTATACCAAATTCCTTAAGGAAATAAAGAAGTCTGAGTTAAAGTTCAAAAGATATCGAGTTTTGGAATTCAGTCATATCGCATATTGAATCCCTCAGAGAAACGAAGAAAGAGTGTGCTAAGTCTGGAAAGGTTTCAGACATTGGACTTCGGTGTTAAGGCTTATGCCTTGCCGTCAAAATTAAGTAAGAAGAAAAAAAAAAGAAAAAGGTATCAGCAAAGGTTGACACCTGAAAAGGTTTCAGGGATCAAAGGTCGACTATAAGTCTTATGAATTATCAAAATGACTAAGTGATGAAAGAAGGACGGAGGAACCCTAACCCCAAAAAAGGTCACGGGCATCACGGGTCAGAAGGGTGGCTTACACCTTATCACAAAGGCATGAAGGCAGTAGGGTGGAAGAGTGATCGTTGGTCTCCAAAAAAATATGCATGTTTTTGAGTTCACGCTTTAGTACTTCGGAGGTAGGTGGGAAGGTTTGCGATGAAGTAGAGGTAGGCAAAAGGTAAAGGGTAAGACCAATGGCTAAACCCTGATAGGTGTAGAAAGATTTAGTCATATGTGTTCGTACTTGCTGGTTAAGCTTTGCTATGCACCTCAAGTATGGGGTAAGAGGGATTAGCAACGCCTGACCCTCGAAGGGAAGGAATAGTAAAGTTGTTGAAATTGAAAGAGTATTTCCACCATTCCATGGAATGCTTGAGTTGACTAGAGTTGACTTGTGTGGATTTGAAGGAAAAATGACACATGGCTAAAAGTGATTGGTTCACCTGATTCACATCATTGTTGTGAATCACTTAAAATCTACGATTGCATTTAAAGCAAGTCAAATAAGAGGGTTGCGATTTAAAGCAAGGCGAGTAAATGACATACACCAGATCATGGTGTGAATTCCAAGATCAATGGCTTGCACACAAGGTTAGATGGCATCAATGACTAGGCAAAGGGAATGGTGGCATAAAAAAATGAAGAAACAATTCTAACTACTTTCTACAAAGGCTTGGAGGAAAAGGATGCCACAATTAATGTGAAGGTTGGCTAGGTAAGCATTAGGAGATTGAGTAAATGAGGGGAGGACATTTAATACCAAAAAAAAACTAGAGGGTGTTATGTCGGAAATGGCAGGGGCAATGAATTTAGACAGAGGGCATGGATCGAGAGGAGGAAGCAAACAGATGAGGAAAAGTGAGACTATGGATGGAGAGAGGGGAGGAGGAATGAAGCAGAAGGAAAAAAAAAGGAAGGGTAGTTCGTCGGTCTGTTGGCCACATTTATGAGAATCAAAGCCATGATTCAAAAATCTCAGCCTTTTACTGAGTATGTGAAAACATAAATCCTCTTAACGAATTGTGCCTTGATTGGTATGTACTTTGAACTGGGTTTTACTTTCATAGGTAATATCCCTTCAAAAATTTAAATATATTTTGCAGTGAGCATTAGTGCATTGAGATTTGGTTACGGCTGTGGATATTCTTAAGAAATTATTTAAGCTCTTTGAATATACCTATGGTACATGTCCTACTATATTGCATTACGTGATCCCTTAATGCCATTTTGACTGATGAGATGTCTAGTGGAGTTGCTATCATCCACAAATTAATAGGAAGACTCTTTGAAAACTATATATTTCTAATTTTGGTGATTATAAACTGCCCCAAAAGCCCTCCATATCGTATGTCAAGAGAATTACCTTGGATGTTTTATTAAACATGGGTTCATGTCCCAATACTTGGCTCGTCAAGGAACTAATTTGTACATAAAATGGCGATTTAAACACTAACCCTAAATGAATAGAACTTGGACTTCTACGTCCTTCTTGGTATTCAAATGCCAATACAATTATCTATATATATATATGGTTTTGATACCTGATAACTGGTAAGAATAATGGGTGTTAGATTGTTTTGTTAGCCACATTCAAATATCACATCCATGGAATTGTTTAACAGTTGATTAGATAAATCTTGTCTTGAGATACTATTTTATTTTATCAGAATAGAAGCTCCCATTTCATCATGGGGTTAGAACACTTTTTCTCGTGGGTTTGGTTAGAGCTCGTGAAGCTTCATGATGCCAATATGGTAGGGTGGAGAACAGACTTGATTTCTTGAGTTATGTCATTGTTTTTATTTATCTTGTGGTTAGAGATGGTCATTGGACATCTCACTTCACTTGGATTGTTTCCTTGAAGTGGAACAAATACTAAGTAAAACCATTAAATTGTTGTGTAAGTGTGACATGTTTTTTTTATGAATAAATTGTCCTTTAAAATTGTGCCTATCCATATCAGGGTTTTATACCTCTAGCTTCACCTAAGTAGGTGGTAGTCAACGGTGAAATTTTTTGCCCAGGTAAGAGGACCCTAGAAAGGGTTGCGTACCCACTCTTATATTTTATAATTAATGGAACTGGGGCATGAGATGAATGTGAGTAGAGAATTGAGTAGCATATTTTTAATGTTATTCAGTTGATCATGACTAAGTTAGAGTCACCTCTTGAACCTAAGGGTTAAATCCCTTGTGTTATTCAACCAAGTGTTTGATGGTTGAATTGTCTTGGAAGTATCTAAATGTGGTTTTCCTTTTTAAACTTCTTACTCTGTGATCTTATGAATAACATATGGCGACCTTTGTATGGTTAGATTAAAACCATGACTTCAATTATAATTATTTATTCAAGATATGTTTGGTTACCTTCATCCTAGACCAATTATTGATTATCTATGTTGGCAAGTGGCCGTTGAGGGGCATTGTAATCAGGATTGTTAATCACTCCTTATAGTAAAAATGAGCTCTTGTAGTTTTATTATTGTAGTTTTTTATATTTTCTACCATTGTGAGTAGGTCATGATGTATACCCTAGTACTATATGTGATTGTTGGTCAATCAATTATGAGTTGGGAGAACTCAAGTTATTGAACTACAGTTCCTCTATGAAGTATATATGTAGCCAAGGCTATTAGAGATGAGCCCCCGAGGAATTAGGTTTGGCCCCTAGGGTTTTCTCTCCTTTCATTACTTGAGTTAATATTGTTATATTGCATTGGCATAGCTTGTGTCTTGATGGTTTCCTCTGAATTAAGTTGTGATGAATGACGAGTTGTAGAGCTAATCAAGCCTACCTTGATGATGTGAACCCCTTGGCTTCTCTTGAATCTCTACTAGGGTTTCCTATGCAATTTATTTACTTAACTAAATATCATAATCTATATTTGGACAAGTGTAGTTATGCTTTTAAGAATTGTGTGCTTTGGTAACAGAATTGTGTGAGTTAGTCATGTGTTGTAATCAAAATTTGGAAATTTTTTTTGTCCTTAATTTTATTTTGGGTAAATTTTTTGTGCATTACATTTGGTATCAGAGCAAGCTTGCAACATTGGGATCTTAGGTTAGTGTTGTTTCCCTTGTGTTGTACTTGTGTGAATTTACCTTGGGTGCCTATCTCCTCATTGTGAGGGATGGATATAATGACTTTATGTTGTCTTTCCTTTCCTTGTTCTTTGATAATGATTGTTAGATCTGATCAAGTACTACGTACCTCGTTGTGAATGATGCAATTTATTGTAAAACAAATGATGCTATTTTCATATGCTTTATGTGGGAAAAGAATAGTGAAATACTAATATCTCTTAAGGAATCATATATTCTAGTCCCTAAAATCTGGATAGAAAAATTAGTGATTAAACTACATTCGAGATGTGAGACCTTTCTCTATGTTGTTAAGTTGATAGAGCATTATGTAACCTCATGTGGATGATGCATTTGACTATGAAGGAGTTAAATAGCTAAGTTTAGATATTTTTACTTGATAAAATTTAAATATAAATGCACTTATGTACCCTTCTTTAGGGTTCATAAATGTTTAGGATGATCTAGATTAAACAAACTAAATGTTTCAATTGTATGTCCCATTCATGTTGGTTATCATGTCGTAGTGAACTATCCTTGTGAAAACCAAGTCAATCCTCAATAAAATAGAATTGGAAACAAAATGATTGATTAAAAAAGATATGTATATTAGTGCATTCACTCAATTATTATTATTATAAAGTTTACCCTTGTTCTATCCTATAACCTTGAACCTTATGGAGATGAAGGATGATCCTTAAAGCATGAATATTGAGTAGACTAAATAGACATACTTAAGCAAACATAATTTAACTTCATAATGCAAGTGAATGACTAGGTGTAAAACATTACAATCCTTATTTTTAAATCTAGGAACCTTGGCTGATTTGAAAACATGATTCCTTTCTTGTGTGTGGATAAATTAAGTACTCCCTAAAAATGCATGTCTTATGTAAAGCTATCTTGTATATATTGAGGAAATTTGTAGGTTGGGCAAAGGGTCGCAGTTCCAAAACTGCAATTCCTACCTTAGGATGTATGTGTGATCTTGTGCATGGAATCAATTAATATTGAGATAAAATAGATGATGGTGGAGAGGGAAGGAATGTATTAGTAAACCTTGCATTCTTAAATTTTTAATCTAAGTTCCTCCTGTCATTGCATAGTATGTCGGGAATGTATAATGGCATGACTGTTATAGTAGCAATATATTGATGAGATTTAAGGTTCCAAATTGAATTATTATTTATAGAAAACCATATAAAGGTTAACTCATTAGAGATGCAAATGTTAAGTGCCTGAGTAAGTGAAATTTGAGTAAAAAGGAATGTTGTGCTTGTGGTACTAACTAGCTAGACTGTGCTTTCCTTATCATGTGTTGAGTATTAGGTAGCTCTGCTTAAAAAGTGCTTATCATGGTTGTGTATGCCACTTAGTCGAATAGAATATTTGTGGTTTAATTTATGTGTAAGGAAATGATTTTGTGGCTCTAAAAGATGAAAATTGGAAACATAAAAGAAAAGAGAAGTTATTTTGTATTCTTGGTGTATGTGAATACCCCGTAATGGTGCTTATGTTTTGTATTGTGGTAATTTTTATGGATAGACCAAATTGTAAAAGTAAGTGTATGTTGTGCATCTTTGACTCATACAAAATGAGGTGATAGAGTCCTTGATAGTAAATGTGATTCTACATGTGGAAACCAATATATGTATTGTGCCCCAAGTATGAGATACAGGGTATCTGACTTGGGATAAGGGTGGTGGACATCTAGTATGATCCCCTATGTGTACCCTTTATATTGGCCTTTATGTAAGCTAGCTATTTGTGAGTTTATGTAAATGTGTTAAGTGTGTAAGTGTCTTTATTAAATGAAATGTGATGTATTCCTTTGTGTTAGTCCTATTTGTATGTTAAATGTGTACCCCTAGGGTATGATTCTCCCCTTACGAGAGTGAGATTCTAGCTAGTGTAAATAAGGGTTGAGAGGCACATGTTCTCCCATCAGGAAATTACGAGCTTAGGGAATTTTCCCTAATCTTGATAAAGGATCTATGTTGAGTCGTTGTAATCCTCCCATGGACATTGACCATGGCCTCCTCGCCCACATATGAGAGCCACACTTGTTGGTTCATAGTGCAAACCTATTCCTAGATGTTTATAACCCATGGGTAAAGGATGGAATTACATGGACACCTAGTTATTCATATTCATGTGGTCAGGGACCACTAGTGATTCATATTATGTGGTCAGGGACCACCAGTGATTCATATTATGTGGTCAGGTACCACCAGTTATTCATATTCATGTGTTCAAGGACCACCAATGATTCATATTATGTGGTAAGGGACAACCAGTTATTCATATTCATGTGGTCAGGGACCACTAATGATGCATACTTATGTGGTTAGGGACCACCAAAATGAAAGATTCCTAATTTACAAAGCATTTGAAATGGTTTGTTTTAGAGAACTTAAAAACAAATGTGTTGTTCTTTTTATGCGCCAAAATAAAAGAATCTTAACTTTAAAAAGTGTTGTAAATCTAGAGTTCTTTGACCGTTCATCTTCCCTACATAAAACGTGTTAGTGGTTTCTTGATCCTACATACAAAAACGTTATTACTTGTCACACATTCAAATTAGGCATCTGTTAGTGTAAAAATCAACTTTCAGTTGGCAGATCTTGGACATAGGTTTGAGAGAGCAAAAGCATAGGAAAATCAGCAAGTGCACCCTCTATCAGAGAGAAAAAGTGCAGAAAAAATTCAAGTGTGCCCTTTATCATCAGTCAAATGCCCAGAAAAAATGTAACTGTACAAGTCTTAGTGTCAACTGTGGCCTCCTCGCCCACATATGAGAGCCACACTTATTGGTTCATAGTGAAAACCTATTCCTAGATGTTTATAACCCATGGGTAAAGGATGGAATTACATGGAAACCCAGTTATTCATATTCATGTGGTTAGGGACCACCAATGATTCATAATATGTGGTCAGGGACCACCAATTATTCATATTATGTGGTCAGGTACCACCAGTTATTCATATTCATGTGTTCAAGGACCACCAATGATTCATATTATGTGGTCAGGGACAACCAGTTATTCATATTCATGTGGTTAGGGACCACTAATGATGCATACTTATGTGGTTAGGGACCACAAAATTATCCATATTTATGTGGTCAAGGACCACTAGTTATTGCATGCTATCATACTTATGTGGTTAGAGAACCACCATTCCCCTCCTCCCCTTAGGTGGCTTATCAAGTCACATGGTGCTTGTGATGTACAAATTTTATTGTTGAAATATGAATTATTCTTAATTCTTGATTGATGTTTTATTTTATTATACGCCAACAATGTGGAATTTTACATTTATTTAATTCAGATATTCAACCATTTGAAGGTTGTTATAGTTCGATTTTCCTTGAGGACTTGTTTAATTTTTTTTTTTGAATTAAGATTGAAATGTTGCAATGTAGCTACAATTTATTTTTCTTTTGTTTCTCTTGAATTTATAGTTTCCTCTTTGGGAGTTTTATTGAAACTTTAGTTTATGATCTTATGTTACCCATTTTGAGGCTTTCTCCTTGTTTGCAAATTGTTCACATGTGTGGTGTAATATGAAATCTGTAAACTTCCATATCCTGGGGGTTCCCTGGCAGATTGTATAGGGGAGTAGATGCGCTAGGGAATTATTTTGAAAGGGGTTGTAAATGGGACCGATATGGGATGGTCATTAATCCATTCTTTCGCTCATTCTATGATTGTTCCATTTTGTATGGAGGAGTCCTTGGAGAAGGACCTCAAGACCATTTTTCCTAATGGCTATGGTATCCAAGAATATCCATCCTTGTAAACCCCATTGTGTGAGCCTTATGTTGTAAATTGTGTGATTGTATGAGGACAAGCACACCCATTGGGAAGAGCATCCTTGCTATTGTTTGTGTACATATGAAATTGCAAGTAAATGTGATGTGGCATACCTGTGAACTATGTGCAAAAGTAACAAATGGTGCAAGTTAATATTCCTTGAGACATGGTACGAGTGTCATGATTGGGATATGGTATGCGTACTGTAGACATGTAAAATTGACTTAACACTTATCACACATACTAAATTACATTTTCACATCATCGACATCATTATCATCAAACATCACTACATTTCACATTAATTGCATCAAAAACCCTAATTTCCCCTATTAATTGAATAATATGACATTATTTAATTAATTCACTTTTTCATCATTTTTGACTAATTAAATAAATTCCATTTATTTAATAAAGCCTTATAACCCTATTTCTTCTATTAATTAAATAAAATGAAATTATTTAATTAATCCAAATTTCTATCATTTTGACCAATTAATTAAATTACATTTATTTAATAAAGTCTTAATCTCACTTTATTTCCTCCCAACTAGTTAAATAACACAAATTATTTAATTACGTCACTAAATCACTTTATTCCCCTAAGTTGATTAAATTATTAAATCATAATAATTTAATTAACTCACTTTCCCTCCAAATTTGAATAATTCGAATAAACTATTCAAATCATCATAAAAAATCAAATCAAACTAATGCAACTTTATTTGCAAAAGTCAAACTTGATTTGCACGTTCAACTCCAAAATTAATGAATTAATTAAATCAATTAATTAATCTTTTTCAACCACTTTCTTGATTGAGTAAATTACAATCCCCTAATTTCTTAATCTAATCTTGACAGATCAATCTATTCTTGATTGAGCAAATTACGATTCCCTGACTGATCAATCTATTCCTCAATCCCACAGATTATTCAATCTATTTCTTCAAACACACAAATTATCCTCACAAGATTAGATTGCATTGAATTGATCTTTCTTTTGTTTCTCTCTTGAATTTAAGATTTACATGTTCTTGAATTCAATATTCTTAACTGTGCATTTCGTAAGTGTAGGAATAGATCTAGATTAGTGTTCTTGAATTATAGATTAGATTCTATTTCAATTACGTTTTATCTCGTCTAGACTTCTATGTTTTTCCCCCTCACACATTCTAGCACGCTCGGTGGGACCACGGTCCTAAATAATAATGGTTTTATGAGTTTAAATTGAGTTATAGGTTTTTGGAGTGCTTTTGAAAAAAATTCACGCACTATTCCAAAAAAATTTGCACTTGCCTATCAAAATTTTTGTGCTTGTTGACACTAAGACTTGTGTAGTTACAATTTTTATGGGAATTTGACTGATGATAGAGGGTGCACTTGTAGTTTTTATGCGCTTTTGCTCTTCGACAGAGGGCACACTTTCTGATTTTCCTATGCTTTTGCTCTTTCAAGCCTATGTCCAAGATCTGCCAACTAAAATTTGATTTTTACACTAATAGATGCCTGATTTGAATATGTGACAGGTATTAACATTTTTGTATGCAGGATCAGGAAACCACTAACACGTTTTATGTAGGGAAGATAAATGGTCAAAGAACTCCAGATTTACAACACTTTTTAAAGTTTAGATTCTTTTATTTTGGCGCGTAAAAAGAACACATTTGTTTTTAAGTGCTCTAAAATAAACCATTTCAATTGCTTTGTAAATTAGGAATTTTTTGTTTTGGTGCATAAAAAAAACAACACAAATAAACACTTCATTTTAGTGCTCCTAAAAATTGAACCATTTCAATGCTTTGTAAATTAGGAATCTTTCGTTTTGGTGCATAAAACAAACAACACAAATGAACACTTCATTTTTGGTGCTTATAAAATTGAATCATTTCAAAGCTTTCTAAATTTAGGAATTTCCATTTGGTGCATAAATAGAACAAAAAACAATTCAATTTGGTGCTCTAATTTTTTTTTTACTTTTAAAAAGTAACACTTGAATGCTTGATTTCTGTTTAAAATGACCAAAACGACTTTTCTTTTGTTGACGTATGCTCACATTTGTTTTTGTTGACCAAGTAAGACCAGGATCAATTTAGAAACACTCAAAGTTTGGGCTTAAAATGAACAAATCATTCATTTTTTTTGCACCTTTGCTATGATGTTGACTGATATCTAGAACACTTCCATTGGATGCAATAAAAAAGAACCCTTGTTATACTTTTCACACATTATTTTGGGATAGCACCGCTCAAGGTGCTTAAAAAGAATTAAATTGCTATGAATTGTATGTCGTGCATTCAATGTTTGGTAAGCTAGATGGTTGTCTTCTCCCCTCACACCTATTTGAACATTCCAACAACCCAAAAGTACCCAAACTAATGAACAAATTGATGAGAAAGGACCCAAATTTGTACTTCTTCAAGTTAGCACAAAGTGGTGCTAAATTACTAGTGGAATT
Organism: Sequoia sempervirens; assembly: GCA_007258455.2. NCBI lineage: Eukaryota > Viridiplantae > Streptophyta > Pinopsida > Cupressales > Cupressaceae > Sequoia > Sequoia sempervirens. The sequence goes on along the minus strand of VDFB02270651.1, from coordinate 142,506,809 downwards.
CAATGTGGAGGCTCTCAAAGATTCCAACCTTATTCCCTTAGGGGATAACTCAGTTGTGAGACAAATAACCGAAACCACAGAGATTCAAAACATGCAATCTGTATTCTCACAAAACAGTGTTCAACACAAGGAAAACCACTTGTACAAAAAACCAACTCAAATTGAACAAGTAGGAGTGGCACAATAGTATCAAGGAGGTCCATCCCAGTATGTACCATAAAACAACAATCCACCTCCTAGACAATATGTACCTCAAAACACTTTGAATGTTGACCCTTCCCAAAACACACAGTACCATCAACAAGGTGGACCACTAGGCCCTCCTCCTAATCAGTACCTTCAACAAGGTAGACCACAAGGTCCCCCTCCAAATTAGTACCTTCAACAAGGTGGACCACAAGGTCCCCCTCCCAATCAGTACCATCAACAAGGTGGACCACAGGGTCCCCTTCCAAATCAGTAGTACCACCAACAAAGTGGACCATAGGGTCCCCTTTTGAATCAACAATACCACCAATAAGGTGGACCATAGGGTCCCCTTCCATATCAGTCCCAAAAACAAGGAGTGCCATAGGGTACCCTTCTTCAGTTATCCCATAAAAAAGGTAACTCGCCAACACATCATCAAGGAAAACTTTAGTATAGTCTATCCCAATAATAAGGTGTGCCACAAGGGACCCTTCTTTAGTCGTCACAAGGTAAGCTGCCAACACACCATTAGGGAAACCTTCAGTATAGTCTATCCCAACAACAAGGTGTGCCATAGGGTACCCTTCTTTGGTCCTCGCATCAAGAAGGTAACCCGCCAATGCACCATCAGGGAAACTTTCAATATAGTTTTTCTTGGAAACATGTTGTTCCACAGGGCACCCTTCTTCAGTTGTCCCATCAACAAGGTAAATCATCAATGCACCATCAAGGAAACCCTCAATATAGTTCATATAAACAACCGGGTGTGCCATAGGGCACTCCTCCCAATTCTTCCTACCAACAAGGTATCCCGCTAATGCATCAACAGGGTAACCTTCAGTATACTTCATCCCAGCAACAAGGAGCTAATCCTCCTTACACACAACAAGGACCTAACCCACCCTATGTTCAAAACAACTACCAAGGTTCAATACCCCAATTCTATCCAACTTATGACCAAAGCATGATAGGAAAACATGGCTATTACACACAAGGCTTGCAAATAAAGGTACCAATAGAACTACAACTAGAAGTAGTGGAACAAAAGATAGCAGAAATGTAGGTAGGGAAAACAAAGAAGACACACTCTTCAAGAAATATGTCCATTCCCACTCGATCATTGAATCACTGCACTACCTTTTCCAAAAAACTTTGAGATACCCAAGTTCGACAAATATAAAGGAAGAGGATATCTAGTAGAGCATGTATGAGACTTCTTAGTATCATGTATGGAGGTACAAAACAACAATACTTACCTCATGAGGCTCTTTCCACGCAGCCTTACAAGTCATGCTATGGAGTGGTTTTCCCATCTGACACTAGGAATTAAAACCTTTGACGAACTATCTAGCAAGTTCATAAGCCACTTCTCATTCAACATAGAACAAGATATCACTATCATGAATATATCCACGATCAATTTTTTTTAAGGAGATTCCTTTACCTCCTACCTACAATGATGGAGGCACAAAGCTAGTCAATGCAAATGGACCATTCTAGACAAGGAATTGGTAGATATCTTCATCTCAAATGTCCTACCTGAGATTAACTACCAACTCACTATGTTATGTCCCACAGACTTTGAAGAAACAAATGAAAAGGGATTACATATTGAGAGAGCCCTCATTGCAAGGGGAGTCCTCAAATTTAATGGATCAAAAGATAATCCCTCTAGTTCAAATGATAAACCTAAGATCTAGGCCAAAAATAAGAACGTTACAAATGATGGAGTAGTTGATGCTAGGGAACTATGGCATGCGTAAAACACACCTCAAAGAAAACCACAAGTAGCACAAATGGCCTATGTTCCAAACAACACACAAAACAACCAACTTACCTATCCCAAGAACAATCAGGTTGTCTACCAACAAATGAATCAAGGAGGGAAATAGAGGCAATATGATCAACCCAGAAGATAGTTCATAGTACTAGGGGAGTCACTTGAGATAGTCATGCGTAAGCTAGTACAACAAAGCCTCATCAAACTTAATGATCGCCCAAACTATGAACAACCTAGCTTTAAAATGCTATGGTATAATGAGAAAGACATGTGAATACGATAAAATCAAAGGACACACAACAAACAATTGTATGCGACTTAAACACCTCATTCAAGACTTGATAGACAAAGGGGAAGTGGACATTGAGCATCATCCTAAAAACAAGAATCTTCAAATATACATGAACCCAATCCCAAACCAGGCTAAAAGGAATGACAAAGGAAAAGAACAAAAGTACCACAATGCTAACTACATGTATGGTGACACAGTTTTAGGAACCCTCTCACAAGTGGATGACAATAGGGAAAATGTAGTGACAATATGAGGTGGAGACAACAACTGTAACATAAATACCCATGGAGGGAGAGTCACAATACAAGGAGCCCCTCCTAAACCTATGACTAAAACATCAAATGAATACAACATTGTGGAACAACTGAAGAAGAATCTAGCCTTAATCTCAATCCTCGAGTTACTAAAACTATCACCTGCACATAGGGAAATATTGGAAAAGGCATTGGAAACATCGGTCCCTAATGACCTTGATCCTAGTTAGTTTCAAGCCATGGTTGGCAAGATCACAACAAGCAATCATTTAGTCTTTTTAGAGAAAGACCTCCCATAAAGAACATTCCATAACCAAGCTCTCTACATAGAGGTTGGTGTTCACAAGAACATGGTCAAGTGGGTATTGATAGATAATGGTGCAGGTTTAAACATTTGTACCTTAAAAATTTTCAAACAGTTGGGGTATTCTGACGATGTGATTGAAAAAGGAAATAGTATCACCATAAGGGCCTATGATGACCTTGAAAGGAACTCAAGAGGGAAAGTCAGGCTACCAGTACAGATAGGACTGGCCATCACATAAACTAAATGTCAAGTACTTGACCTTTAGTTACCATATAACCTCCCCTTAGGATGTCCTTGGATCCATGCATTACAAGCAGTACCATCGACCTTCACCAATGCCTAAAGTTTCCCCACGAAGGAAAAGAGGTGACCCTATATGCCTATTCTGAACCCTTCCATTTTTGTGCAAAGTTGGAGGAAAAGTATAATAAAATCCAACACATACTTAGCAATGACATAGCCTTCCACTCATTGTCATATGTTGACCCTTCCACACTTCCATTTACCTCAATCAAGATCACATCAAGTGAGCAACTGAAAATGGAAACCAAGGTACAAGTACTAGACAAGGGTAATGGAAACTACCACTTCAACCAAGCCTTCTGCATCGGCATGCTTCCACCGACACCAAAAGCCTATGGAGGTCTAAAAGAGATCAAGCATACTCAGATAGTACAAATGATAGAAAAACCCACTATCTTCACCAAGTGGGGGGTCATGAAGGATGAAGAAATATTCAAAGAGGACTTCTCATCCATTATTTACAAGGAGGACCAAAAAGAACCAGAAAAGCCACAACCCATTCTAATTGATCCTAATAGTAGAGGTTATCGATTAGCTAAACAAATGGGGTATCAAGGAACAAGTGTCCTTGGTCTACACAAACAAGGTCGATTAGAGCCTATCATAGTGGAACATAGAAAGAAAAATATGGGACTAGGTTATAAGCCAAAAGACATGGCTACTCCAAAAACCGGACGAACCTCTTTTAAGAAACTAGAAACTTGTGCTAGCGTTAAGGCACAGGATATATACCATATCATGGACAACAATTTACCCATTGAAGACTTATTCGACAACTTTAACATTGATAGGTTCCCTCTCTAGTTCATCAAAACCATGCCAAATGTCTATTACTATTCCAAGACAGATTCTAACGAATACGAATGGGATTCCCCTTCGTTTATCACTATGACTCCCCCACTTCTAGTAATGACAACCTAGACACCCAATGGAAAAAAGATACAAGATCCACATTGACCATTTGAACATCCTCTATAAGCTTTGTAGACAATGATGATATCCTACCACTCTGCTACCCACAACTGATAGATTGGGATCAACAACAACATACACGTATTTTGGATCAATTCTAGAATGATGAGGCAATTGCAGAGTTCATGGGACTTCGAATAGACATACCAGTAGGAGATAAAAAAAGCAGGGTTCATCATGGAACTCGAACAGGATGCATACTTTGGTGGAGAGATTGAACCTTCTAGTCGCAAAAATGAAAAGGAAAACATGAAAATAAACATCTGATCCCCTAGAGAAAACCACAATGTGGCCCTATTGGATCCAGAAAAGAAGAAAATAAAGGACACATCTAATGGTGAAAACCTCCTTGAGGCACCCGAAGGTGGAGGGTTCAATCTCTCCATATCAAAATATCAAGAAAGATCAACGCTCTTAGTAGAAGAAGCAGAGTCCATAAATGTTGGCATAGCAGAAAACCCAAAAATAACATACCATGTGGCATTGATTCATCCTGAAGAGAAAGCAAACTTCACAGCATTCATCAGTGACAGGAAGGTAAACTTTGCATTGACCTATGCAAATATGCCTAAACTAGATCCAACACTAATGGTACATCATGTAGACACTGAAAAATGTCCTAGTATGTGAGTGTCATTTCTCTTGGTCTTCGTCTCCGCATAATTAAATAATTTTAATTATTTAATTATCCTTGATCACATTCTTCTATTAATTTAATAATTTCTAATTATTTAATTAATTCACTGCTTAGCTTTATTCTATCCTGATCAATTAAATAAATTAATTGTGTCACTAATTCCCCCCTTTTTCTTCAACAATTAAATAAATTATTATTTATTTAATTATTTATTTATCACCTTTCATCTGTAGTTAAATAATTAAAGTTAATTATTTAACTATTCACTTATCCTTTAATTCATCTATGGTTAAATAATTGTCAAAATTATTTAATTATCCCCCAACCCCCTCTTTTATTAAATAATTAATTCAAATTAATTATTTAATGCCTTCTCCCATTTTTCTCCTATTTAATTAAAATGATTTTATAAATTGTTTAATTAAATGTCCACTTGCCTTTTTCCTCAAATAAATAATTTGGAAAAACTATTTGTGCCTCCACTTGTCTAGAGATTCCTTCCTCATGAATTAACGATTTCTAATTTTTAATTTGATCATTATCCCTCCACGATCTTATTTTTGAATCTCAGTTATTGATTTCCTCTGGGCTCTTTCTAATCTCAACCATCCATTTTGTAACCTCCATCTCATGAATCCTCATCCGTTGATCTTGGAATATTTCTAGATGAGCGATCTCCTCTGCCCATTTGAATGGTTGTCTATAAAATAAGCCTTTCTCCTCCATTTTTTCCTTAACCACTTATCTCCAACTTTCTTGCTTACAATTTGTAGGTATTTGCACAAGTTCTACTACAAATCTGAGGGCATATTTGCAAAATAAGAAATAGGAGAGACGAGAGAAGTGATTCAACTTCAATGGGGTGTGTTTTGTTTTTTTTTTTCATTTTTCTCTCTTCATTTGATTGTTTTCTCTTGTTTAGATTGGGTTATTAGCTTAGAGGTGCTGTGGTTGTCACTATTATCTAGGCTAGCTTGATTTTCCCCATCTTACATTTGGTGAACCTGACATGAAGACAAGATTATGTAGGATCAGTACAATTTTTTGTTTGTTTTTGTAGGTTTTCAGTAAAAAACGATGCAACTGAGATGCACAGCAATGCAAGTGATAGGAAACGATGCAACTGTTAAGAGAAATGACCTAACTGTTTAGAGGGTAATCAAATTTAAAATCATGACTCATCTATGGAAAACAGTGATGCATTTGTGGGTGGGAAAATTTGAATTCAAAATCATGATGCAATCGCCTTGGTGTGATGCAATATAGTGACACATATGTGGTCCCGAACGACACAACTTCCTGTTGGTATAAAATTTTCTATTTTTTTGTTTTGTTTTAATCTGTTTCTTTTGGGTTTTCAAGTAGGTTAGGGTTTTTGTGTTCTAATAGTTTCTTTTTAGTGTGTGGCTTTGGAATCCAATGAGTTCTCAAAAAATATTTCTTTAGAAACAACAAAAAAATTGAGTTCTTAATTAGTTTACATTTAAGCAATTTTCTTTTGTTTGTTTTCCAACTACAACTTCCATCAGGATCATAAGGGTAAAAAGAACCTGCATATCTCATTCATAAGGGTTTAAAAAGAACAACAAAATGCATTCTTTCACTCATGGGCATTAAAATGAACTTGCATCAAATGTCATTGGTATAAAAAGAATCCAGGTGTCTTCAAATAATAAGCACAGGTTAAAATTTACAAGTGTCTTTCGTGTTTTGTGGTTTGCAAACTGTCATAAAGTGTGTATGATCTCCTCTTGCACCATTTGACGATCTTGAGGATAAAAAGCATTTTTTTGGCATTTATATAATCACACCCTATTAAAAACCAAGATCAGACATGCAAACCAGAAAAACCTTCCACAAGAGAAAAACAATAAAAAAGAAGAGCTTTGCATGAATATGTGCAAATTGATATTATTCAGGAATTCTATAAATTACAATGAGATAAATCCTTATGAAGGAAATCAATAAACCCTAAAGGAAACCCTAAAAGGAAAAAACCTAGTGTGCACACTTAATAATTAATAAATAATTAATTATTAATGTGCCTAAGTTTAGCTTAAGTAACTAAAGTGATAAGTGACTTAATTAATTAACCAATATGATGTAATTAATTAAGTGTAATAACTTATTACTCTAACACCCCCCCTTAAGATGAACTTAGGAAGTAGCACTGGAAGAACACTGTGGAGTAACACTAGACCCTGAAACTAGCAAGCAAGGAAAGATACTTCTGTTTACAAGAAACCATATGAGAGTCACTGAAGGACTCAGGCAGAATCATAATAATGCAACAATAGACCCGATGCCACATAACACTAGAAAACTCACAAACTGGAACAACCCTAGAATCTATGAAGCAACAATAGATGATAAAATGATGCCCCCCATAAGAGGGAATGATATGATGAAAGAATATGGAAGCTATGTGTATCTCGATGTCGATGCCAAACTGTGACTAAAACTGATCCATAGGAGCAAGTACCATGAAGATTCTGGAACATTAACCATAAATTTAATGGCCCTCAAACTGAGATGTGACCAGATGCTAATCAATAACCATAGGCTCTCAATCTAAAGTGTGAAACGATGTGAATCTGATATGTGTCAAGCTACAAGCAAGATGTGGCCAAAAGAAACTAAGAATCCAGATACAACCCATGCGAGTTGTCATCAAAATCAAGATGAGATCAAAGTGCAACTACACTCTAATCATATTATTATGCAAGAAACCCCCCTGATGGAACTTTATATCAATTCATTTATTACAATAACCCATGATTGTAAAAGGAGAGAATGCAAAAAATGCATAAACTAGAGAGAAAAAGTAAACCTAGTGCAAGAAAACAAGAATGAGTGCATGCACAAACCAAATTTCGCATCTTCCTCCCTAATAAAAATGGACCTCAGATCTGTGTAGAGGACTGAACCATCTTTCTGATGCCATGAGAATGGTGAAAAAAGGATAACCGAGTCAAAAGATATGCCCTCTAGAGTGAAAACAACATCTGAGTTCAAGGACCTGAAAAATAAATTTGGAGAAAAATCTACCTTCACCACTAGATCGGTGTTAGAATAAGCTTTCCAATGGTATCTCGTTTGCAAAAAAAGGACACCATATGCAAAAGTTATGCCCGATTTTGTAAAAGTTGCTCCAGGAAGGCCAATATGGCCTACAGGCAAGGCTTAAAAAAAAGAAGCCCCTGGTCCTATGTGCGACCAGGGGCTGGTGGGCAGGGGGTTGGAGCGGAGCCCCTGGTCGCTGATATGACCAGGGCGAGTGCTGAGGGGCCAACTGGGGGCTAGGCGCATTGCGCTCGATCCCCCATGTGACTAGAGGCACTATGCAGAGGGGCCCATGGGGGCTAAGCTCGGGTCAGCGGTGTCTGGGCGGTGGAGACCGGTGGCGGTGGCCACCAAGCAACAGAATGGTTTTGAACTACAGGCGCCGACAGATCCCGAAAACACCTTTTTTTTAATTTTTTTTTCAATTTTCATGCCTTGGGGGGCGTGCTGGGGAGGCCATACGACCTCCCTAGCAATTTTTTTTGCCTCTGAATCAACTTTCTCCAAAATCAATGAAACGAAAGGCGATCTTAGATTTTTTGGCCACTGCAAACACGATGGTGACCTCCGTTTGTGCCCAAAGTGCCCCAAAAAATTAGCTACCCCTAGAGCTTGCGAAAAATCACCAAGCTTGAAACCCTCATAGATTTTTTCAACGATGACCAAAACTAGAAAAATAAAAGCCAATCCTGACTTTTTCCAGTGCTCTTAATCCAATGGAGATGCCTGATCTAATCCAAAATTCTGCATAAATGAACTCAAGGCATGAAACCCTCAAGGAACCCTGAACGTGCTCTGTAATGACTTTCTCCAAAATCTAAGAAGGGGTTGCATATCAAGGCTCTGATACCATGTTAGAAACCAAGATTAGACATGCAAACCAAAAAAATCCTTCCATAGAAGAGGAAAACAATAAAAAATCAAGATATTTGCATGAAGATGTGCAAATAATATTATTCAGGAATTCTATAAATTACAATGAGATCAATCATTATGAAGGAGATCAATAAACCCTAAAGGAAAGCCTAGTGTGCACACTTAATAATTAATAAATAATTAATTATTAATGTGTCTAAGTTTAGCTTAAGTAACTAAAGTGATAAGTGACTTAATTAATTAACCAATATGATGTAATTAATTAAGTGTAATAATGTATTACTCTAACACACCCCACATTTGGATTTTGGGCTTAAAATGAACCTCATGCAAGTGTAAGGCAAAGGTGTTGTGTATGCTCTCCCCTTGTGCTTCGTGCAATCTTGGATGATAAAAAAAACATCCTTGTCTTGCTTTTGTTACCTTTAGAGGGGCCTTCCTCGAAAGAGGGAATAACTCCAACCATTTTTTCGCTCGGGCTGGTATATAAAAGGATAAGACTAATCTGTCAAGTCCTCACGGCGGTATTTTCCCTTGCCATACAGTGTCACTCGCAATAGGGTATCTATCATAAAATGTATAAGATCCCCTAGTAGAGTGATTAAAGCCTTAAGTGGCTTGCTGGATGCTTGCGGGGAGCCATGTCCCTGAGTATTCACTATGAACCTTTATTATAGTGGCCAAAATCCCTTTCACTTGCTAGCATAGGAACGGTCATTCTGAAGCCACCCCACGTCTTCACAAAGCATGTATAGAGGTAGAAATTCCTCTTATGGGAATTGAGACTTGGTGAGCCTGAGAAGTGAGTGTCGTGGAGGGGAGCCAATGCCACCAAGTCTCTAGCTATCTGCCTTGTTTAAGTGGTTGGAAAAATCTAAGTGGGGATCTAGCGGGTGGTATCTCTTGAGAAGCCATAGGTTGTGAAGTGTGTTTGCAAGTGTCTTTTACACATTTAAACATATTACACATTCAGACCAAACAAAAGAAAAACAACTACTTGTAATTGTATTTTGTGTTTTCCAATCAAATCTCATCAAAATTAGTCAAAAATCCATTCAAAACCATCAAAACTACAAAATCAACATTTTGTCACCACAATTGATAAAAATAGACTTGCAACTGATATTCTGAACCACACCTGATAACTAAAAAACCACAACTATTATACTGAGCTGCATTTCCAAAAAATAGAGCCGCAATTGTCATCCTGAACTGTAACTAAACTCTAGAAACCCACAACCTGAAACGACACATTTGTAGAAATTAGTGCTGCAATCGTCTGATAACCAGAAAATCTCAAAATATTTGTCCAAAATCTGATCAACTCATTTTACAGTGACCTTGATTGCTAAACCAGAGACTTGCAGTCCTTATCAGTTCATTCTAGCATTGCCATTTAGGAATACATTGCATTATAGGTTACCCTCCCCCATCCTTTGCATTGCATAGATTAATCTTAGACTCTTAGGTTGGATTTAGACCTTCAAATTTTAAAAATAGGAAGACTATTAAGCTTTTGGACAATCCTTGGGTGCATATCCTATTTGTCACTGACCTTTATCCTTCATTTTATCACTTTTTCATTATCACCTTGGTCAAATTTGAGTCTCAAGCTTGTGCCCTAGCCTTGACTCAACCTCATCAAAATTATCCCCTTGATTATTACAAAGGTCAATGACACTTGGGTTTGTTACCTTGGGCTTACATTAGCTTGGTTGCCATCGTTTGTTTGAAATTTTAGGATTCCTTTGCATTTCCTTGATCTCATTTAGATTCATATTACATCCTTTTGATCATATGCTTTTATCATCATCTTGCCAATTTTTTACCTTGAACCTAAATTGCACTTTGCACCTTTATCCCAAAAACACAAAAAACATAGTGCATTTTCTTTTAAGCCTTAGCATCATTTAGTCTCCATATCATTTTCCTCGATCATCAATTAATCAACCTTTCCTTTTGCATCCCTTAGTCTCATTATCCTTGCATCCTTATATTCAAGAAAATCCAAAAACATAGTTTAGTTTCATCACCACCTTGCATTATCCTCCAACTTGCAAAAGTCTGACATGGTTGAAACAAGGTCACGAACAAAAAGAAAGGACATGGATTTTTGAAGTGACCCTTTTCATATCACTACCCTTGGAACAAATTCAAATCATTCCACACCTCAAAGAGAGAGACCACAAAGAGACCAAACTGACACATGGGAAAACCTAATCCTAGAAGAATTCAACAAGAAATTGACTCCTCAAGAAATTGAAAGAGCTTACCAAGACCCAAGAGTTTTGAGCATGTTTGATCAACACGTTGGTACTGACCCTAATAGATTCTTCTATGCACTAGCTAAAAAGGGTGCCAAAATCCCTCAAGGCTTTGATGTCTCAACCATTGTAGAAGAAGATACCCAAAATCCATTTGCATTTGGCATGCCCTCATCACAACAAATGTCAACCATACCACTTGGGACAACTACACACATGGAAACCACCACTACCACACACATCCCAATCATCTCAACATTTGGAAACAAGGTAACCCATACTGCTACACAAGGATAAAGTTTTACATTTGGAGGTTCCTCAAATTCCATAGGTAAGACCTTTACAAATCCCCTTTTCCAAAACAAAAATCAAGGTTCTATGTCACAAGGTCCCACACCTTTGCTCCAAAATGCAAATAAAGGTCCTATACCCACACTTTACAAAAAAAATCAAGGTCCTTTATTCCAATTTCAAAGTACAACTTCATCAAGTCAACATCAACCAAATAAATCTAGAAAGGTTCACATTGCCTCATGAAGGATCCGAAATCAAAACATCAATCAAGGACCCACACCTTCATTTCAAAACACTAGTCAAGGACCCACACCTTCATTTCAAAACACTAGTCAAGGACCTACACCCTCATTTCAAAACATCAATCAAGGACCTACACCTTAATTTCAAAATGCTAGTCAAGGAACTACACCCTCATTTCAAAATGCTAATCAAGGACCAAATTTTCAAATCCAAGGAACAAATCAAGGGTCTACACCTCAATTCCAAAACACTACACCAATTGCAAACATGACCCTTGGGACAAAATTAAACACCAATTTTATCCCAAATCAAAACAACACGCATCAATATGGAAACCGAGGTCCCGCACCAAAAAACATCAATCCCAATTCAAATCCGACATATGACCTTAATACCAACATCATGACACCAAATCAAAACAATGCAACACCATCCCTCGCTGATACATTGATGCAACAAATACAGGCCCTCCAACAATAAATGACAAACATACAATTGGGGACTAACAAGAAGACCTATTCCATGGAGGAATTATGCCCCTTTCCATTTGATAGAAATCTATACATGCCGCCCTTTCCCCCTCATTTCACAACACCACCTTTGCCTAAGTATAAGGGGACAAGGGATCCAATAGAACACATTCGAGAATTCAACATGTCATGTATGGAAGTCTCATATGATCCTACCTATTTTATGAGACTATTCCCACGAAGCCTTATAGGGCCAGCCTTAGATTGGTTTGCACATCTCCCTCCAGGTATTAGAACATGGGGTGAACTACCTGAAAAATTCATTAACCATTTTTCCTTCAACATTAAAAATGATATCACCCTTGCAAATTAAGCACAACCAAAAAAGAAGGGGAATCACTTACCTTGTTTTACCAGAGATGGCAAGGTTTGGTTAGCAAGTTCCCTTGTCACATTCTTGAAAAACAATTGGTCGCCATGTTTCTTGAAAACCTTAACAAAGAAATGATGAGTAGTCTACAAATTCAATGTTGCACAACCTTTGATGAAATTCTGGAGAAGGGTGTCCTTATTGAAAACGGTCTTGTTGCAAAAGGACTAGTCAAGGTAAACAAAGGAAATCTGAAACCAAATAATGACAAAAGAAAATATTGGTCTCGAAACAAAAATGTCACAAATGATGGATTTTTTGATGCCAAACTGATAACCAAAGGTCGAACTGTTAATCTTAAAGGTCCTTCATCATCAAATACATCCAATACACCAAACACCCAAACACAAGGTCAAAACCAAATGCTAAATGCAGTCCAAAATAGTCAACAACGAAGGGGTCCTCCCCACCCTAAAAGAACATACACTCAATTGGGTGAACCCATCAAATTAGTCCTCAAACAACTTTTGTAGTCTAATTTCATCACACTACCAGACACCAAAAATTATGAGCCCTCATTGATCAAACCTGATTGGTGGAAAGAAGACGAATACTATGAATATTATTCAAGACCTCATTGAAAATGGGACCATATTAGTAGGAGATTCACAAGGAAAAACCAATGTTGATCATACCATATTCAAGACTCCCTTGCAAGACCATGACAAAGGAAAAGCCTCTACTTCAGGGAACAACAATAATGCCAATTATGCCACCATCAAGCATGATTACAGTACTATCATCCTTAATGTAAGACCCTGTGATGACCTCATTGCCACCATTACTATAAACAATCCAAGTTCAGAATGTGTTGTTACCACTCTCTGAACCAAGATAACTATTTCAGGACCTCCTTCTAATTCACAGCCAAAAGGTCAGTACAATCTCCTAGATTAGTTGGGAAAAACCACACACAAATTTCTATCTTGGAGCTCCTTCAAATATCACAACATAGGGCTATCCTTGATAAAGCATTACAAGAAGCATCCGTACCCGCTAACCTAGATGTCAATGAATTTCATGCCATGGTTGGATACCTAGCTATGTTTCACCATGTCACCTTCTTCGAGAAAGACTTTTCCGCACCAAAATTTGATCATAATGACCCCCTACACCTTGAAGTATGCGTTAATAAACACAAGATCAGACGAGTCCTAGTAGGCGGTGGAGCAGGTCAAAATATTTTCTCACTAAAATTGGTGAAAGCATTGGGATACTCTAAGAATTGTATAGACCAAACCAAGAAAATTGTGATAAAAGCTTATGATGATGTTGAGCGTTCATTCGAAGGAATAATTTCTCTTCCTATAAGAGTTGGTCTAGTAATACATAACAAAATATTTCATGTCTTGGATATGGATTTGCATTACAATCCTCTCCTTGGCCACCCATGGATTCATTCCATGAGGGATATCCCATCCACCTACCATCAATGCCTCAAATTCCATACAATAGCATTGAAATTACTATTCCAGGCAACCCCGATCATTTTTAGTATTGCACAAACCTGAAAGGAACTGTTGAACATCAAGTGCCCATTAATCGAGAGACCTCATATTCCACTTCATCCATCATTCCATCACACTACATTGACCCATCCACCCTTTTCAAATCATCCATCCCATTCACCACACCAAAGATCCAGGTTCAAGACAAAGGATGTAGAGAATACAATATGAAGAGTCTCTTTTTCATTGGAAAATTACCTAAATCGTCGAAGTCTTATGGAAAAACACATCCTATGCAGCCTAAGGTCATCATTCATAATCCCCCTACCACCTTCACTAAATGGGGGGAACTAGCCAAATAATCTTTAGATGACCACATTCTCACATGGTTGTATAGAGAAGAGGAGGACATTGAAACTAAGCAATTTCCAGTTGAACAGTATGCAAAAGGGTTCCAAATAATGAAATGACAAGGATATGATGGATACATTGGTCTTGGTTTAAATAAAAAATGAAAGCTAGAACCCTTACAACCTCCTAAATTACTAAACAATCAAGGGTTCGGGTTCGTACTAGTAAAAGTGACTATTCAGGGTATCAGGTTATCCTCAAGTGAAATTGTTAACGCTTCAAATGAAATTGAGACATCTGGGGAATCCTATACTAACTCTGATTCTAATGAATGGGAATGGGATCTAGAATCTAATATATCCATTAGCAATCATTACCTTGAGAAAATATTCAGAGAACCTGGTGAGCCTACCTTTGAAGAAAGATTTAACCAAATGTTTAAAGTTGGTTCCTCGCCTAGTCCCCGTCCAAAGGTCCCCTTGAAAAGAGAAGAGTGGATCAAACACTTCTGGGAAACCATTGATTCAGCCTCTTGGGAACCCGATGACTCCACCTCTGTCTCTACCCTATCTTTCTACACCATGACCCTTGAAAATACCGATGATGGCTTACCCCTTGTCTACCAGCAACTCATAGATTGGGATCAGCAAGAACCACCAAGCTTGGACACATTCAAGAATGATGAAGCAATCGCTGAGTTAATGGGACTTCATGAAGGAATACCAAGTGGGGATCATAAGGTTGGCTTTGATATAGAACTCAATTATGCAACATACTTTGGTGAGGTCATCCTATCCTCTAGTCGCAAAAGTGAAAATGAAAAAAATAAAAATAATAGGTCTTCAAGTGAAATCTGAAAGGCACCTGCTGACTGTGAAAAAGTAAAAATAAAGGACGTATCCAAAGGTGAAAACCTCTCTGAGGTTCCTGAGGATGGAGGACTGGACTATCTCCCTATAGATTGAGAGAGATCGTCATTGCTAATAGAAGAAACAAAAGAAGTAAACATTGGTACACAAGACAATTCCAGAATCATACAGTTGGCAACATCTTTGACCATCAAGGAAAAGCCTCAGTTTACAACATTCTTTTCAAAAAGACAAGTTAATTTTACATGGTCACATGCTGACATGCCTAGATTGGATCCCAAACTTGTTTTACATCACCTACTGGTGCTACCAAATTCCAAACCATACAAACAAAAGTTAAGGAAAATGCATCCACAGATTACACTCTTGGTTAAGGTAGAACTGAAGAAACTCTAGATATTGGATTCATATGCTCAATTGGTTATGCAGATTGGATATCAAACCTTGTTCCTATCACCAAATGGTCAAATCATAGTATGTACAAAATTTAGAGATCTCAACAAAGCTTTTCCTAAAGATGATTTTCCTTTACCAAACATCGACATCATAGTAGATCTTGTTGCAAGATATGAAATGCTATCACTTATGGATGGATTCACGGGTTATAATCAAATAATAATTTCTCTTGAAGATCAACTGAAGAGAAATTTCATATGTTCTTGGGGAACTTTCTGTTGGAATTTCATGCTATTTGGACTCAAAAATTCCAGAGCTACATATCAGAGAGCCATGACTACTATTTTTCATGATTATATGCGTGTACTTATGGAGGATTATGTTGACCTTCTCTCAAAATATTTGGAATGAAGTGGTCACCTAGTAGTCTTGGATAATATTTTCACACGACTTGAAAAGTTTAAGCTTAGGCTAAATCCAAAGAAATGTATTTTTGGGGTCCAAACAAGCAAACTCCTAGGATATATTATCTCTCGCAGAGGGATAGAAGTTGATCCCGCCAAAGTAAAAGCTATCTTGGATATTCCACCACCAACCAACATCAATCAATTAAGAACATTACAGGGAAGATTACAATTAATCTGTAGGTTCATCACTTAGTTAGTAGACAAGATCCATCCATTTCAACATATGTTAAGGAAAGGAATTCCCTTTAATTGGACAGAGAAATGTCAAGAAGCATTTGATAAAATCAAGAATTATTTATTGACTCCACCAGTTCTTATGACTTTGATTGATGGAATACATTTAATATTGTATGTGACAACAACTACATCTGCATTGGGGGCATTGTTAACATAGAATGAAAATGATGGAAAGGAACGAGAAATTTATTATATCAGTCACACCTTAGTTGAATATGAATTGAACTATAGCCCTATTGAACGAGCATGTGTAGTAGTTGTATTTTCAGCCAATAAATTGAGACATTACATGTTGAATCACAAGAAAAAAATGATTTCCAAGAGTGATCCTCTGAAATATCTCCTCAACAAAGTAGCTCTGACTAGAAGACCAGCTAAGTGAGTTATGATTCTTAGTGAGTATGAAATTGAGTACATTGAATGAAAAAGAAATAAAGGGACAAGTGATAGCTAACCAACTCGTAGATACACTAGTAAAAGAGGGCCATCCTATGATATCTAATTTCCTAGATGAATCAATCTTTGTCATCAAAACACTGACAACATGGAAATTGTACTTCGATGGATCCTACACAAGTCATGGTTTAGGAGCTAGTATTTTGTTCATCACACCTTAAGGAGATGCCATTCCTAAGTCATTTCAAATAGCCTTTCCATGCACTAATAACATAGCTGAGTACGAAGCATTATTGACAGGACTACGAATGGAAATAAAATAGAAAATCAAGGATCTTCAAGTTTATGGTGACTCTGAGTTAGTGATCAAGCAAGTTAATTATGATTATGACACCAAGGATGAGAAACAGATGCCCTACAATCACATGGTGGATAGTTTTCGATTATACTTTGATAAAATTATTGTATAGTCATAAAATTGTACCCCTTGTAATTTCACATGCATTCTTGCATCTGCTTTAGTGTCCACTCCCTTAGCATCTTGTGTAGGCTCATTTTAGCCCCTGCACAACCATTTTCCCCCCTCAGGATGCTTAACACACCTTTTCAACATCCACCCTTGCATGTCATCTTTGCATCAAACTTTGTGCTTTTCCCATTCATGTCGTTATGTAGCATACTGTGTTCGGAAACTAGTGTGTGACGCGAACGTCTACACACTGTGCTAGCATCCTGTGATGCTTCAACGCTCAAACAGCTATCTCTGAGCATGTTTTCCACTTGTCCTCACCTTTTGTCAGTGGTAATGGCTGGAGAAGCTTCTTTTCCCTCATTAAATTCTATTCTTTCAATTCATTTGTCTCTCTAACTTCTAGCTTCACTCCTAACTTCTCTTCTTCTCCATCTTAACATTCTCCCATCTTCCTCTTGCTTACATAGGTCCATTGCTTGCTACAATAGCATTTTCTCAAACTCTTACAACACTCTTGGCTCTTGCAGCTATCTTTCTCTCCCTCTTCGCAACTCCTTTGGCTCTCACATCTATCTCCCTTGTCTTGTACTCATGAGCATCTTGGGATTCCATATCCCCTATCTGTCGAACCTCCCACCTCACACCTATGAGACATCTAGGTTACCAATGCATCGCACAATTCACACTTTAACCACAATGGGCGCAGGTTTGTTTTACCAACAAACTGTTGGGATTTGTCTATTAAAAGCCAGTGGTGGGGGTTGAACCCCCGACTTCCAGCTTAGTAAAATATTAAGCTACCACTACACCATTGAATGGTGTTTAAAATAGTGTGGGGATCGGTTGGTTTTGGTTAACAAGTTTAAACCGATTACCCCTAAAAATAAAAGATTAACCCTCCAGAGCTAAATTTAAAATAGAGACAAATCCCCTAACAACTATAAGAGCTCAAATATGTAATAAACAAAGGGCTTAGAAGAATTTGAAATATCTATTAAGAAATATTTAAAGATTATTATTATATAAGGGGATATTGGGAGATTTTTCTATGTAAAAAAGGAGGATATTCCTTGTTGTAAATCTTATGGTTTTACACCATAAAAGGAAAAATGCATGTATAAAAAGGGGGTGTGAGGAGAGTGTTGCATCTCATTCTTCTTTTCAACCAAGTATCCTATTGAGAGGATTTTTAACTTGGAGAAGAATTGTAGATTTGTATGAGCTTTTAAAGCTTATCTTGTAAAGAGATCGTCCTTCTAACAACGGGAATAGGGTCATAGGTGAGAGTTGTTTTCTTGAATCCTTTTGTAAGAATGCAATTCTTTTGTAACTTGTGAGAAGGTCCCCGAGTCTTTCTAGAGAATGAATAGATCGATTCATTTTCAAGCGAATCCAGAGATGTAGCCAATACCGATGAACTCCATTATCAACTTGCTCTTCTTATCTATTTTATGTGTGCTATTGCAATTTCTTAACTGTTGAAAGAGCTCAGTAGATTAATGATTTAAATTTTCACATTGGGTTTGAATCATTGATTAAAGATCTTGTTTTAGATTTGGACTTCAATAAGTCAGTTTTGCAAATCTAACTAAGTGAACTTAGTTGAGTAACTGCTCGCTAAATTTTATGGATCAAGTGGTATGAGAGCGGTTTTTGAGCTCGTTTTGTAGTTGTTCGGTGTTTGTTGAATTCAAGATGGAATTTGAGCAAGGAGAAATGCCCAGAGTGATGATGATTGCATCTATGGTAGAAGACTTCTTCGCTATGAAAAAGATGATCGAAACTCTCTACCAAGATCATTGCGGGAAGTTTGATAAAATGCAGAAGCTGGAGGAAGCCAACCATCGCATGCAAACAAAGAATACAAAACTCAAGCAGTTGCTTGAAGAAGCTAACACTGAGAAGCAAAGACCGCAAGTGCTGCTACAAGAGGTCCTTGAGGAGTAGAAAAGGAGAAGTCCTCCTCTATCAGAGAATTCTCACATATGCGCCTTCTATCTGCATACCGAGGATACTTCTTCCTTGTACTTCCCACTTACCTCGACTGATAGTTCAGGGGCATCATCGACAAGGAAGCCTGTTGCAAAGAGTCTTGTGGTGAGATTGACTTGCGGTCACGAATGGGATAGTCCTACAGGTGCCGAAGAATGTGCTTACTGTCAGCAGATGCCATACCTGAAGACCGTCAACATGCCTGATAACGACAGTAGTTATCTAGAGGCATCTTCTACATTAGATTAGAAGAAACCAAAGGAGGATGAGTAGAACTCTTTCACACATTTTGAAAAGCACACCAAGTGCATTGCAATGAAGTTGCTTACCAAAATGGGATACATCAAGAAAGGCCTGGGCACCACTGAATAGGGAATCGTCAATCCTATTGAGGCCAAGAAGAGACCTTGTTTTCAAGGATTAGGAGCAACTGGAGAATCCTCCAGAGCTTGAAACTACTGCACCCACTGCAAAATTAGTGAGCATTGGGATGAAAAATGTTGGAAGCTGCACCCAGAGCTTCATCATTCATCAAGGTCCATTGAGAAATCAACCCAACAACAAGTTGAAAAAGCGAAGGTGGAACCTGAGGGTACTATCCCTATGGCAGAAGAACCAAAGGTGGAGTAGCTAGCGAAGGAAAGTTCCTTTGAATAGCTCCGTAAGAGTTGGGAACACCTTTCATCTAAATAGTTGTATCAACTTTGTGTGTGTTACCATTTTTCTTTTTGTAGTAGGGTAATATGTTGTTGATATCAAACTAGTGTGGTTTGGAGTATAAGACTCTTAATAAAATTGTTTGCAAGTATTTGTAAGAAGTTATATTACTCTAAGGTTGATATTTTTGTAAGGCTCTTGAAGCCATATCTCTTGCAATCCAAAGGATAATACTTAAGGACTTCTTACTGCAAGATAGAGATTTGTTACTTGTAGTTTTCTTGCAGATTTCTTTCAGTGCGAAGCTTCTATTGAAGAGAACTTTGGGAGAGGTGGAAGACCATCTACACATTCAGACAAAGAGTTGCGAGAATGGTCTAGAGTGACCTATATATTCTCAGCTAGAAGACTCAGTCAAGATCATTTTTGAAGATAAGTCTGAACTTAGTTGATAACTGAAATTCTTGAAGGATTTTTTGTCTATGGCCTTGTTGCTTTAGAAAAATGGAGACAAAGCTAAATGGTGAAGCCTTGAATCAACCATTCTGAAGAACAAGGGTGAAGAAAAGTTTCAGGCTGAGGCACAATTACCATGCTCGAGCAGTTTGGAGGAGTAAAAAAAGAATGCCAGAAAAGATGTTAAGAGATGCAGAATGTGAAGCATCGCCATGAGAAGCACCGAGAGATAGGTTTATCATGCTTGGTTTTCTTCTTGCTTTTTGGTATGTCAAGTTTCGTTTTGAACTGCATCCTTTGAAGACCTAATGCAGCCAAAGTGTAAGACCCATGGAGGGAAAATGTAAGTTTTAAAGCATGGTGGAACCAGGACCGGAATAAGAATCAATTGTTGAAGGTGGAGCTAGTAGTAGCATTGCAATGAAGCTTCGAGGGTGACAACAAAGTTGATCTGAGCCGAGGGAGTCAAAGGTTCTACAAGATAACTTTTGGAGGACCAAAAGCTCTTTAGTGGGGAGGTTTGAGCCAGGAGGATCTATGAACCTCTAAAAATAAATTGTCTCCAATGCTTGAGAAGTTAGCACCATGGCGTAATGCTCGGAAGCACGATTCCAATGCCGCTTGAATCGTGGGAAACAAAGTCTGTACACAAAAGTTACATCTGGTCAAAGATTGGTCAAACCTAGACCAAGGGACTTGTCAGAAGGAAAAAAATTTGATTGATCTAGAATTCTTTGAAGTCGGCATCAAGATGAAGAGCTCGATGAGACGATCCCAACGATGCTCGTTTCATTGAAAACGAAGCTCAGACGACGAAGATATGGCCCATCAAACTTCAAGGTTGACTTTCCTGGTGGACCGTATAGATGTTGACGTCAACATGTTGACTCAACAAGGGCATACGCTGGCATGGACCAATTGTAGGACAACACGTTGCATCTTTATAGTGACATGGCAGGAGACGTGTCTCGGTGAGTCGGTAGTACGGTCATCAGATGACATCAACATGTTGGCAAATGAGGTTTTGACATGTGTCCTCTAGGTGTCTTGTGGCATGTCACCAACAGCGAAGGATAACATGAGACGTGGCAGTGAGTTCAAAGTTGACATGGGCTGCCTGGACGACATCGACGAATCACAACATGACATGTGGCACGGTGTCCGTAGGCCAGGTGGAAGCTCTCTCCACTGCCGAACAGTTTGTTGAATGATCCTCCAAAATTGAAGGGTGGGGGTCGAACCTCCCACCTCACACCTGCAAGACATCCGGGTTACCAATGCATCGCACAATTCACACTTTAACCACATTGGGCGTGGGTTTGTTTTACAAACAAACTATTGGGATTTGGCTATTAAGAGCCAACAGCGGGGGTTGAACTCCCGACCGCCAGCTTTTTAAAATATTAAGCCACTACTACACCATTGAATGGTGTTTAAAATAGTGTGGGGATCGGTTGGTTTTGGTTAATAATTTTAAACCAATTACCCCTAAAAATAAAAGATTAGCCCTCCAAAGCTAAATTTAAAATAGAGACAAACCCCCTAACAACTATAAGAGCCCAAATATGTAATAAACAAAGGGCTTAGAAGAATTTGAAATATCTATTAAGAGATATTTAAAGATTATTATTATATAAGGGGACATTGGGAGATTTTTCTATGTAAAAAAGGAGGATATTCCTTGATTTATAAATCTTATGGTTTTACACCATCAAAGGAAAAATGCATGTATAAAAAGGGGGTGTGAGGAGAGTGTTGCATCTCATTCTTCTTTTCAACCAAGTATCCTATTGAGAGGATTTTTAACTTGGAGAAGAATTATAGATTTGTACAAGCTTTTAAAGCTTATCTTGTAAAGAGATCGTCCTTCTGATGACGAGAGTAGGGTCATAGGTGAGATTTGTTTTCTTGAATCCTTTTGTAAGGAGAAGGAAGTTCTTTTGTAACCTGTGAGAAGGTCCCCGCATCTTTTTGGAGAAGGAATAGATCAATTCGTTTTCAAGTGAATCCGGAGACATAGCCAATACCGGTGAACTCCATTATCAACTTGCTCTTGTTATCTGTTTTGTGTGTGTTATTGCAATTTCTTAATTGTTGAAAGAGCTCAGTATATTAATGATTTAAATTTGCACATTGGGTTTGAATCATTGATTAAAGATCTTGTTTTAGATTTGGACTTCAGTAAGTCAGTTTTAAAAATCTAACTAAGTGAACTTAGTTGAGTAAGTACTCGCTAAAGTTTACGAATCAAGTGGTATGAGAGCGGTTGTTGAGCTCGTTTTGCAGTTGTTCAATGTTTGTTGTTTGCAAGATGGCATCTGAGCAAGGAGAAATGCCTGGAGTGACGATGACTGCATCTATGGTACAAGACTTCTTCACTATGAAGAAGATGATCGAAACTCTCTACCAGGATCATCACGGGAAGTCTGAGAAAATGCAGAAGCTGGAGGATTCCAACTGTCGCATTTAGACAGAAAATGCTAAACTCAAGCGGTTTCTTGAAGAAGCTAACACTAAGAAGCAAAGACTGCAGGTGGTACTATAAGAGGTCCTTGAGGAGAAAAATAGGAGAAGTCCTCCTGTATCAGAGAATGCTCACGTATGCGCCTTCTGTCCACATACCAAGGATACTTCTTCCTTGTACTCGCCGCTTACTCTGACTGATAGTTCGGGGGCATCATTGGCAACGAAGCCCATTCCGAAGAGTCCTATGGTGAGATTGACTTGCAGTCATGAATGGGCTAGTCCTGCAGGTGCAGAAGACTGTGCTTACTGTCAGTAGATAGAGTACCTAAAGACCCTTTACATGCCTGATAATGAAAATAGTTAGCTAGAGGCATCTTCTACATCAGATCAAAATAAACCAATGGAGGATGAGCATAACTCTTTCGCACATTTAGAAAAGCACACAAAGGGCATTGGAACTAAGCTTCTGCTTACCAAAATGGGATACTATGGGAAAGGCCTGGGCACCACTAAACTGGGCATCGTCAATCCTATCGAGGCCAAGAAGAGACCTCATTTTCAAGGATTGGGAGCAACTGGAGAATCCTCCAAAGCTTGAAACTACTGCACCAACTGCAAAATAAGTGGGCATTGGGATGGAAAATTCTAGAAGCTGCACCCAAAGCTTCATCGTTCATCAAGGTCCATTGAGAAATCAACCCAATAGGAAGTTGAAAAAGCAAAGGTGGAACTTAAGGGTATTGTCCCTATGGTGGAAGAACCGAAGGTGGAGCATCCAACAAAGGAAAGTTCCTTTGAATAGCTACATAAGAGCTGGGAACACCTTTCATCTAAATAGTTGTATCAACTTTGTGTGTGTTACCATTTTTCGTTTTGTAGTAGGGTAATATGTTGTTGATATCAAACTAGTGTGGTTTGGAGTATAAGACTCTTAATAAAATTGTTTGCAAGTATTTGTAAGAAGTTGTATTACTCTAAGGTTGAGATTTTGTAAGGCTCTTGAAGTCATATCTCCTGTAATCCAAAGGAGAATACTTGACGACTTCTTATTGCAAGATAGAGATTTGTTACTTGTAGTTTTCTTGCAGATTTCTTTGAGTGTGAAGATTCTATTGAAGAGCACTTTGGGAGAGGTGGAAGACCATCTACACATTCAAACAAAGAGTTGTGAGAATGGTCTAGAGTGACCTGTATATTCTCAGCTTGAAGACTTAGTCAAGATCATTTTTGAAGATAAGTCTAAACTCAGTTGATAACTGAAGTTCTTGAAGGATTTTTTGTCTATGGCCTTGTTGCTTGAGAAAAATGAGAACAGAGTTGAATGGTGAAGCCTTGAATCAACCATTCTTAAGAGCAAGGGTGCAGGAAAGTTCCAGGCTGAGGCACAGTTACCATGCTTGAGTAGTTTGGAGGAGCAACAAAAGCATGCCTAAAAATATGGAAAGAGATGCAGAATGTGAACCACCGCCATGAGAAGCACCGAGAGAGAGGTTTATCATGCTCGGTTTTCTTCTTGATTTTTGGTATGTCAAGTTTCATTTTGAGCTGCATCCTTTGAGGACCTAATGTAGCCAAAGTGTAAGACCTGTGGAGGGAAAATGTAAGTTCTGAATCATGGTGGAACCAAGACCGGAATAAAAATTAGTTGTCGAAGGTGAAGCCAGTAGTAGCATTGCAATGAAGCTTCGAAGGTGACAAAAAATTTAGGGAGTCGAAGGTTCTTCAAGACAACTTTTGGAGGACGAAAAGCTCTTTAGTGGGGAGTTTTTATCCAGGATGATCTATGAACCTCAAAAAATCAATTGTCTCCAATGCTCGAGAAGTTGGCACCATGGCGTAATGCTAAGAAGCTCGATTCCAATGCCGCTTGAATCGGGGGAAACAGAGTCCCTACACAAAAGTTACGATTGGTTAAAGATTGGTCAAACCTGGACCAAGGGGCTCGTCAAAAGGAAAAAAAATTGATCTATCCATAATTTTTTGAAGTCGGCATCAAGACAAAGAGCTTGACGAGATGATGCCGACGATGTTTGTTTCGTCAAAAATAGAGTTCGGACGGCGAAGATATGGCCGTTCAAACTTCAGGGTTGACTTTGTCGATGGATTGTATAGATGTTGACGTCAGCATGCTAACTCACCATGGTTGTACGCTGGCGTGGACAGATTGCAGGATAACATGTGGCATCTATACAATGACGTGATGGGTGACGTGTCTCGATGAGTCGGCAATATAGTCATCAGATGACATTAGCATGTCGATGAATGAGGTTTTAACGCATGTCCTCTAGGTGTCTTTTGACGTGTCACTGACAGCAAAGGATAAAATGACACGTGGCAGTGAGTTGGAAGTTGACGTGGGTTGCCTAGACGACATTGAAAATTCACAACATGACATGTGGCACGGTGTCCACGGGCCACGTGGAAGCTCTCTCCTCTGCCAAACGGTTTGTTGAACGAGCCTCCAAAATTGAAGGGTGGGGGTTGATCCTCCTAAGTCACACTTGCGAGGCATCTGGGTTACCAATGCATCGTGTGATTCACGCTTTAACCACAATGGGTGCGGGTTTGTTTTACCAATAAACTGTTGGGATTTGGTTATTAAAAGCCAACGGTGAGGATTGAACCCCCAACCGCCAGCTTAGTAAAAAATTAAGCCACCACTACACCATCGAATGGTGTTTAAAATAGTGTGGGGATCGGTTGGTTTTGGTTAATAATTTTACACCAATTACCCCTAAAAATAAAAGATTAACCCTCCAAAGCTAAATTTAAAATAGAGACAAATCCCCTAACTATAAGAGCTCGAATATGTAATAAAAAAAGGGATTAGAAGAATTTGAAATATCTATTAAGAGATATTTAAAGATTATTATTATATAAGGGGATATTGGGAGATTTTTCTACGTAAAAAAGGAGGATATTCCTTGATTTGTAAATCTTATGGTTTTACACCATAAAAGGAAAAATGCATGCATAAAAAGGGGGTGTGAGGAGAGTGTTGCATCTCATTCTTCTTTTCAACCAAGTATCCTATTGAGAGGATTTTTAACTTGGAGAAGAATTGTAGATTTGTACGAGCCTTTAAAGCTTATCTTGTAAAGAGATCGTCCTTCTGACGATAGGAGTAGGGTCATAGGTGAGAGTTGTTTTCTTGAATCCTTTTGTAAGGAGAAGGTAGTTCTTTTTTAATCTGTGAGAAGGTCCCCGCGTCTTTCTAGAGAAGGAATAGGTCAATTTGTTTTCAAGCAAATCTGGAGATGTAGCCAATACCAGTGAACTCCATTATCAACTTGATCTTATTATCTGTTTTGTGTGTGTTATTGCAATTTATTAACTATTGAAAGAGCTCAGTAGATTAATGATTTAAATTTGCACATTGGGTTTGAATAATTGATTAAAGATCTTGATTTATATTTGGACTTCAGTAAGTTAGTTTTGCAAATCTAACTAAGTGAACTTAGTTGAGTAAGTGCTCGCTAAAGTTTACCGATCAAGTGGTATGAGAGCGGTTGTTGAGCTTGTTTTGCAGTTGTTCGGTGTTTGTTGATTGCAAGATGGAAGTTGAGCAAGGAGAAAATTCCTAGAGTGACAATGACTGCATCTATGGTAGAAGAATTCTTCGCTATGAAGAAGATGATCGAAACTCTCTACCAGGATCATCACGGGAAGTCTAATAAAATGCAAAAGCTGGAGGAAGCCAACCGTCACATGCAGACAGAGAATACAAAACTCAAGTGGTTGCTTGAAGAAGCTAACACTAAGAAGCAAAGACTACAGGTGCTGCTACAAGAGGTCCTTGAGGAGCAGAATAGGAGAAGTCCTCCTGTATCATAGAATTATCATGTATGTGCCTTTTTTCCGCATACCAAGGATAATTCTTCCTCATACTCCCCGGTTACCCCGGATCATAGTTCGGGGGCATCATCGGCAATGAAGCCCGTTTCAAAGAGTCCTATGGCTAGATTGACTTGCGATCACGAATGGGATAGTCCTATAGGTGCAAAAGAATGTACTTACTATCAGTAGATGGAGTACTTGAAGACCCTTAACATGCTTGATAATGACAGTAGTTATCTAGAGACATCTTCTGCATCAGATAAGAAGAAACCAATGGAGGATGAGCATAACTCTTTCACACATTTCAAAAAGCACACCAAGGGCATTGGAATGAAGTTGTTTATCAAAATGGGATACAATGGGAAAGGCCTGGCCACCACTGAACAAGGCATCGTCAATCCTATCAAGGCCAAGAAGAGACCTTTTTTTCAAGGATTGGGAGCTACTGGAGAATCCTCTAGAGCTCGAAACTATTACAACTACTACAAAATCAGCAGGGATTGGGATGAAAAATGTTGGAAGCTGCATCCAGAGCTTCATCGTTCATCAATGTCCATTGAGAAATTAACCCAACAGGAAATTGAAAAAGTGAAGGTGGAACCTAAGGGTACTGTCCCTATGGCGGAAGAACTGAAGGTGGAGTATCCTGTGAAGGAAAGTTCCTTTGAACAGCTCCGTAAGAGCTGGGAACACCTTTTATCTAAATAGTTGTATCAACTTTGTGTGTGTTACCATTTTTCATTTTGTAGTAGGGTAATATGTTGTTGATATCAAACTAGTGTGGTTTAGAGTATAAGACTCTTAATAAAATTGTTTGCAAGTATTTGCAAGAAGTTATATTACTCTAAGGTTAATATTTTTGTAATGCTCTTCAAGCCATATCTCTTGTAATCCAAAGGAGAACACTTGACAACTTCTTATTGCAAGATAGAGATTTGTTACTTGCAGTTTTCTTGCAGATTTCTTTCAGTGTGAACCTTCTATTGAAGAGAAATTTGGGAAAGGTGGAAGACCATCTACACATTCAGACAAAGAGTTGCGAGAATGGTCTAGAGTCACCTGTATATTCTCAAGTTTAAGACTCAGTAAAGATCATTTTTGAAGATAAGTCCAAACTCAATTGATAACTAAAATTCTTGAAGGATTTTTGTTTATGGCCTTGTCGCTTCAGAAAAATGGAGATAGAACTGAATGGTGAAGCCTTGAATTAGCCATTTGAAGAACAAGGGTGAAGGAAAGTTTCAGGTTGAGGCACAGTTACCATGCTTGATTAGTTTGGAGGAGAAACAAAAGCATGCTAGAAAAGATGGAAAGAGATGTAGAATGTGAACCACTACCATGAGAAGCACCGAGAGACAGGTTTATCATGCTCGATTTTATTCTTGATTTTTGGTATATCAAGTTCTGTTTTGAACTGC
Source organism: Sequoia sempervirens (assembly GCA_007258455.2). NCBI lineage: Eukaryota > Viridiplantae > Streptophyta > Pinopsida > Cupressales > Cupressaceae > Sequoia > Sequoia sempervirens. The sequence goes on along the minus strand of VDFB02270651.1, from coordinate 142,478,973 downwards.
ATCCTTTGAAGACCTAATGTAGCCAAAAGGTAAGTTCTGAAGCATGGTTGAACCAAGACCAGAATCAAAATTAGTTTTCAAAGGTGGAGCTAGCAGTAGCATTGCAATGAAGCTTTGAAGGTGACAAAAAAGTTGATCTGAGCCGAGGGAGTCAAAGGTTCTACAAGAAAGATTTAGGAGGACCAAAAGCTCTTCAATGGGGAGGTTTGATCCAGGAGGATCTATGAACCTCAAAAAATCAATTGTCTCCTATTATTGGGAAGTTAGCACCATGGTGTAATTCTCAGAAGCATGATTCCAACGTTGCTTGAATCGCGAGAAACAAAGTCTGTACTCAAAAGTTACAGCGAGTCAAAGATTGGTCAAACTTGAACCAAGGGGCTCGTCAAAAGACAAAAAATTTGATCGATCCAGAATTTTTCAAAGTCAACATCAAGATGAAGAGCTCAACGAGATGATCCCGATGATGCTTGTTTCATCAAAAATGGAGCTCAGACAACGAAGATATGGTTGGTCAAACTTCAAGGTTGACTTTGCTGGTGGACCGTACGGATGCTAACATCAGCAAGGCCATACGCTGGCATGGACCAATCACAAGATGACATGTGGCATTTGGACAGTGATGTGGCAGGTGACGTGTCTCAATGAGTTGGTAGTACAGTCATCATATGACATCAGCATGTCGGTGAATGAGGTTTTGACATGTGTCCTCGAGGTGTCTTTTGACGTGTCACCGACAACGAAGGATAACATGATATGCTGTAGTGAGTTGGAAGCTAACATGGGCTGCCTGGAAGGCATCGTCGAATCACAACATGACACATGGAATGGTGTCTGTAGGCCATGTGGAAGCTTTCTCCTCTGCCAAACTGATTGTTGAACGGGCCTCCAAAATTGAAGGGTGGGGGTCGAACCTCCCACCTCACACCGATGAGACATCTGGGTTACCAATGTGCCACGTGATTCGTGCTTTAACCACAATGGGTGCGGGTTTGTTTTACTAACAAACTATTCGGATTTGGCTATTAAAAGCCACTGACGGGGGTTGAACCCCCGACCGCCAGCTTAGTAAAATATTAAGCCACCACTACACCATCGAATGATGTTTAAAATAGTGTGGGGATCAGTTGGTTTTGGTTAATAAGTTTAAACTGATTACCCCTAAAAATAAAAGATTAACCCTCCAAAGCTAAATTTAAAATAGAGACAAATCCCCTAACAACTATAAGAGCCCAAATATGTAATAAACAAAGGGCTTAGAATAATTTGAAATATCTATTAAGAGATATTTAAAGATTATTATTATATAAGGGGATATTGGGAGATTTTTCTATGTAAAAAAGGAGGATATTCCTTGAATTGTAAATCTTATGGTTTTACACCATAAAAGGAAAAATGCATGTATAAAAAGGGGGTGTGAGGAGAGTGTTGCATCTCATTCTTCTTTTCAACCAAGTATCCTATTGAGAGGATTTTTAACTTGGAGAAGAATTATATGTTTGTACGAGCTTTTAAAGCTTATCTTTTAAAGAGATCATCCTTCTGACGATGGGAGTAGGGTCATAGGTAAGAGTTGTTTTCTTGAATCCTTTTGTAAGGAGAAGGCAGTTCTTTTGTAACATGTGAGAAGGTCCCCGCATCTTTTTGGAAAAGGAATAGATCGATTCATTTTCAAGTGAATCCAGAGACGTAGCCAATACCGGTGAACTTCGTTATCAACTTGCTCGTTATCAACTTGCTCTTGTTATATGTTTTGTGTGTGTTATTGCAATTACTTAACTATTGAAAGAGCTCAGTAGATTAATGATTTAAATTTGCACATTGGGTTTGAATCATTGATTAAAGATCCTATTTTAGATTTGGACTTTAGTAAGTTTGTTTTGCAAATCTAACTAAGTCAACTTAGTTGAGTAAGTGCTCACTAAAGTTTATGAATCATTGCTACAATAGCATTTTCTGAAGCTCTTACAACACCCTCTACAACAGTCTTGGATCTTACAACTATCTTTCTCTCCCTCTTTGCAGCTCCTTTGGCTCTCGCATGTATCACCCTTGTCTTGTACTTGTGAGCATCCTGGGATTCCATATCCCCTATCTGTTGCATCTCTATTTTCTGATACAAGTTCTCCTCGAGTGGGGATTGCTTTTATCACCTCTTTTGTGATACAGGTTATCCTCCTCGATTGGGGTTTGATTTTATCACTCATGCTTGGTGGTGCCGGTTTTGCTTTCACCACATGCTTTTTATTTCAGTTCATTTCTCTCTATCTGGCTATCCATGGAGGTGGGAACACCAAAATGGGGGTTTGACTGAGGAAAACCCCTATACAGCCCCAACACTTTCTCCATATATCATGCATGCATGCTTTGAAGACATTCATTTGTTGGAGGTTTCATCATTTGCTTGGTTGTAAGAATTTCCTTTCTTCTCCTTATCTTTATCATCCATTTCACTTTATTTTAGCTCTATTACATTCTGCTACTTTATCGTATTCTTTCAATTCTGAGCAATCAAATTTCTAGCAATTTTCTTGTGATAAAATTGCTTTCTGGTCCATACGGATTCCAGTGTACTTGAGAGTTGCTAGTATGTTGTGCTTTCGTCCCAGACCCGCACTTTCACTTTGGTGGGGAGCTTGTTAGTTTGTCCAGAAAATAACTGTGATTTGCTCTTTCTAATTCTGAAACTTTCATGTTGTTCCTTGAGGTAGTTTAGGGAAGTTCGCCTCGTGAGGCTCTCTGAATGAAGAGAACTCATCAGTAGTGAATCCCCCTTCTCTACATTTTGGTGAACCCGACGTGAAGAAAAAATCTTCTAAAAAAACTAGGAATTTATTTACCCCTACTTGGCAGGGTCATAACTTTTGACTCAGCGCTCATAATTCATACCTCAAATTCCGCTTCGAAGACCTCAAATTCCACTTTGAAGACCTCAAATTCCGCTTCGAAGACCTCCGAAAATGCAAATTACTAGAACCTAGAAAATATCGAAAAAACTAGAAAATATAGATTCTCGGTTTTTCTTAGTTTTGTCATCAAAATGAATTTAATATCTTTTTTTATTAGCTCAGTATCTAATTTTGTTCAAAATGTTAATGATATTCCATTTCATGCATGTGATAGTGACTTGGCTTTACCCATGTCACTTGGTATCTTTGATCCTTCTCAAGAAGTTCCTCTTGCTTCAGAGGATATTTTGTTGCAAGAAGATGAAATCCTTGATACCTTTCTCAATGTTACTCTACCTTCTATTCAATCGAATGCACTCTCTTTTGGAGATGATGCATTTGTGAATGATGAATCTCCTCTCCATTCCAATGCACTCTCTTCTAGAGATGATGTGTTAGTGAATGATGAATCCTTTCATCCCAATGCACTCTCTTCTAGAGATGTTGCATTGGTGAATGATGAATCTCATATTTGTTTTGATGTACTCTCCTCTAGAGATGATGCATTAGTGCATGACGAATCTACTTCCACATTTAATCTTGTTTGGATAGATGTTGAGAATCTGTCTTCAAATAATTATCCTAATAGTTGTGATGATTTTGTAAATGTAATATATGTCTTTGTTGCCCCTCAAAGGCCTAAGAGACCAGTCATTTACGTGACTCCAGCTAGTCCTTCTCCTAAAAGTATTTGTTCTATTGATGGTGTTCCATTTGACAGTGATTCCCTTGATCTTTCTAAGTCTCTCTCTTATAGAGTGGTAGCCCATACTTATGAGAATAGTATGAATAAAAAACCAAGCCTTCCTCAAGCACCTAAACCTACAACTAAAGCACCCGGTGATTATGATCTTGTAGAGAAACTTCAAGTTACTCCGACTAAGATCTCATTGTGGGACTTGCTTTAGTTTGCTCCGGTTTACCAAGGTATGCTTCAGGAAGCCTTGCAAAAGATCCTCTTTCCTTCTTTCGCTAGGCCAATGGACGTTGATGCATTGATAGCTCATATTCATGCAGATTCACCAAATATTATGTTCTATCCATAGGAACTCCCACCTCTGGAAATATAGAAGCAAGAAGATCCTCTAATGATTATAGTTAACATTAATAAAATTGGAATTAGACATACTCTCATTGATGTTGGTTCGACGCTCAATGTATGTAGCATTGATCTATAGCCTAAGATTAATATTGATCCATCTTCTCTTAATACTTCTTATGTTGTCATTCGTGGGTTTGATAAAGTCAGTTGAAAAACCCTAGGCACGCTAGTCTTGCCTTTGAGGTTGGGACCAATTATTTTACCTACCCTTGTATATGTTATGCTAGAAAAATTACCATATAACCTTCTTCTTTGTAGATCATGGATTCATGTTATGGGCCCAGTTTTGTCTACCTTGCATAAATCTATTAAGTTCATTTGCAATAATCGACTAGTCACAATTAAGGCTGACCCTGAGGCTATGCACTTATGTGAGATGGCAGCTGTTGGTCAAGTTTCAGTTGTGCTTACTCTTATTCCTTCATTTTCTTCTAGTGTTTCAATGTTTACTCCAACAATACCTACTACAAAGGATACTCTTGAGATAGATGTCCCTAATGAAGATCCTTCTGAAGCAAGGAGTCCTAAGTCTGCTCCTAATTCTTCTCAAGAAAATGCATGTCTTGGTGTTGATTGGGGTTCTCTAGACTTTACATATTCCTTTATTAGGGAATATAAACTCGACCTGATCCACTTAAACCTTCCAATAACAACATCCACACTCGCTATCAAAGATGATTATTCTTCTGTATCACGAGATAGTAGGAATGCAAATTGTAATGTTCTTAGTGTTGATCCTCCTTTTGAGGAATTTGATCACACTTATGTTAGGGAGGTTAATGTTGGTAGTCCTATCAAGAAGGATGATGGAGATCCCGTAGAGGAGTATGAACCCTGTTGCCGGAATGATAATCTCCATGTAGATCCTCCATTATATGTTATCTTCGTGTCTTCTTCCTATGAGAAGTTGAGTCTTTCTCCACAAGAGAAAGGGTTGCTTCCTACTCCTAATCCTCTATATGAGCAAGAGCGTATTTTGTTGTCACTTCTAAAAGCCCGCTTAATCACTCTTCCTTCTCCTACACGTAAGAAATTTCACGAGCGTGATAAAGAAGAACATTCTCTCTATGCATACCATCGAGTGCTTGGTCATTCCACTAGCGAATGTAAGGCTTTGAAGGATAAAATACAACTTTTTTATTTAGATGCCATCACTCATGTATTTGATAATGCACCTGCCTCTTCTTCAAATGACAAGTGATATCGAGGTTTACCTCTATCCTATATTTTCTAAGTATCTTGCATGGTTCTCCTCCCCTGTATGTTGGGGGCAATGATAACGTGTTCTAGAGATGTGTTTCCATCGTAAAGGACCCCCTCTCTTCTTCTCTATGTATTTCAAATGAAGCTTCCCTTGAGTGGACCCCTCTTTCTTTTGAAGGGTTCCCGAGGGATCCCCTTTGAAATTATTTATCTCAAAGGAATCCTTTCACGTCTAGCTTGGGGGTAGCATGAATAGACCTCGCTTCTCAAACAACGCATCCCTTGAGAGGACCCCTCTTATTTTGAAGGGTTCTCGAGGGACCCCTTTGAAAGCTTTCCAATTCATTGATGGTCTGCGTGACTGTCCTCTTTGTTTTCTGGCATGTTTTATCTATGGATTAACATGTTGCTTTGTAGGTGTGCCTATGGAGCGGCTTTCTAACTCTGTGGAGTCCCCTTCCTTGGGTTTCCTCCATGTGAGATATTTTGGGGGATACCTCCCTGTAGATCTGTGGGTCTATAGGGTGCTTCCTATAAGCTTCCTCCATGCGAGAGATCTTAGTGGTCGCTCCCCTGCAGGTTTGCGGGTCTATAGGGAACTTTCTTTGGGTTTCCTCCATGTGAGAGATCTTGGGGGATACCTCCCTACAGTTCTACGGGTCTGTAGGACACTTTCTTGGGTTTTCTTCATGCGAGAGATCTTAAGGGAACCTTCCTTGCAGATTTTCTTGTCTGTAAAGTGCTTGTTCTGGGTTTCCTTCATGTGAGAGATCTTGAAGGAAACCTTCCTTACAGGTCTATGGGTCTATGAGGCACTTTTCTAGGTATCTTTCATGTGAGAGATCTTGGAGGACACCTTCCTTGCAAGTCTGTAGGCCTGTGAGGTGCTTACATTCTTAAATTCTCTCTTCTCTTCTCTTTTGTATATATTGGATCAAATATTTGCATCCTCTTCATCCTATGTATATACCCTTCCTCTCTTCATTCTAGAGTTCTTTTGTATTTGGGGAAAATGAATGGTACTGAGATAACCTTTTACATTGAGGTCTCTTTCACTTTGCTGACTCAAATCCTTTAGTGGATTTTTATGTTCTAACATTGTTGTCTGGTGCAGGTTTTCCTTGTCTAATGCATTGGTTTTGCAGGTCTTCAGTCTGGGGGCATGCATCTGTTGTTCGAAGGGTTACATGCTTCCTCTATAGTATCCTTTTGGCATATGATGTTATTTATGTTTAATAGACTTCCTTTAGTGTGCATATTAGCATAGATTCATATGCCCGCTAAAGTGGGGGAAAAATGTATAGTCGTAAAATTGCACCCCTTGCAATTTCACATGCATTCTCTCATCTACTTTAGTGTCCACTCCCTTAGCATCTTGTGTAGGCTTATTTTATCCTTGCATCAGCCTTTCCCCCCCTTAGGATGCTCAACACCCCTTTTCAACATCTACCCTTGTGTTTCAGCTTTGCATCAAACTTTGTGATTTTCTTGTTTGTGTCAAGTTGTAGCATGATGTGTTCGGACACTAGCATGCCTCACAAACATCTTTCCACCACGCTAGCATCCTGAGATGCTTCAACGCTCAAACAACTATATCCGAGCATGTTTTGCACTTGTCCTCACCTTTTGTCAATGGTAACGACCCAAGATGCCTTGTAACAGTTAGAGAAACTTATTTTCCCTCATTAAATGTTATTCTTTCAATTCATTTGTCTCTCTAAATTCTAGCTTCAATCCTATTTTCTCCTTTTCTTCTCCATCTTAACATTCTCCCATCTTGCTCTTTCTTGCACAACTCCATTGCTTGCTACAACGACATTTTATCAAGTTCTTACAACACCCTCTACAACACTCTTGGCTCTTGCAGCTATCTTTCTCTCCCTCTTTGTAGCTCCTTTGGCTCTCGCATCTATCTCCCTTGTATTGTACTTGTGAGAATCCTAGGATTCCATATCCCTTATCTGTTGCATCTCTATTTTGTGATACGGGTTCTCCTCCTCAAGTGGGGATTGCTTTTATCACCTCTTTTGTGATACATGTTCTCCTCCTCGAGCGGGGTTTTCTTTTATCACTCATACTTGATGGTGCGGGTTCTACTCCTGAGTGGGTTTTTCTTTCACCACACACTTTTTCCATTTCAATTCATTTCTCTCTATCTATCTGGCTATTTGTGGAGGTGGGAACGCCAAAACGGGGGTTTGACTAAGGAAAACCCCTATATAGCCCCAACACTTTCTCTAGATATCACACATGCAGGTTTTGAAGACATTCATTTGCTGGAGGTTTCATCACTTGTGTGGTTGTAATCATTTCCTTTCTTCTCCTTATCTTTATCATCTATTTCACTTTATTTTAGTTCTATTACATTTTGCTACTTTATTGTATTCTATCAGTTCTGAGCAATCAAATTACTAGCAATCACTTAGCTATTTTCTTGTGATAAACTTGCTTTCTAGTCCATACAGACACCAGTGCACCTAAGAGAAACTAGTGTGTCATGTTGTCATCCCAGACTTGCGCTTTCGTCCTTTGACCGAGAGCTTGTCAATTTGTCCAGAAAATCTCTATGATCTGCTCTTTCTGATTATGAAACTTTCACGATGTTCCTTGAGGTAGTTTAGGGAAGTTCGCCTCGTGAGGCTCTCTGAATGAAGAGAACTCGTGAGTAGCAAATTCCCCTTCTCTACAATTACATTTGAACAAATACCAAGAATCCAAAACAAAGCACCTGATGCAATGGCTACAATTGGATCTCTCTTGGATATTCCTAATAATGCATCGCAATATGAGTTCTTGTTGGAAAAATTATTGATCCCTGCGTTCGATGTACCTAAAATTGAACTTGTGTGTGAAATTGTTGGTCTTGAATCTCCCTAGTACAAAGACATTTACAGTTACTTGCCTAACCAAATTACCCCCTAGACTTGTCCCTCAACCAACGCAAAACCTTTATCCAACAAGCATCCAAATATGCCATCATAAGAGATAGCGTTTACCGCCATAGCCTAGATAGTACCCTCCTCTGATGTCTCAACTCAAGTGAAGCACGAATAGTCTTACAAGAGGTACATCACGGTATATGTGGAGCTCACTTTGTTGGTCCAACCCTAACTGAAAATCTCATGAGGAAGGGATATTATTGGCCTACAATGGAACACAATGCCTATCACTTTGTGAAGAAATGTCACTAGTGTCAGATTCATGGAGATCTTATACATGTGCCAACTCAGGAACTATAGTCGCTTATGTCACCATGGCCATTATCTCAGTGGGGAATCGACCTCGTAGGAAAGATCCATCCCACCTTTGCAAATGGACATAAGTTTAGCCTTGTCACTATTGAATACTTTACAAAATGGATTGAAGCCATCCCGATGACCTACATTACTAGAAAGCAGATAGCCAAGTTCATCTTGAATTACATCATATGTCGCTATAGTATCTCGTAATCCATCATTATAGATAATGGTTGCCCTTTTAAGAATTAGGATGTTTGTGAACGTTGTGAAAATTTTCATATCTAACACCATTTTACTACTCCATATTATCCCCAGGGTAATGGCCAAGCTGAGGCATCTAATGAGACCATCCTGAAAATCTTAAAGAAGACTGTCAATGACATTGGTTGTGGTTGGCACCTCTAGCTCAATCTTGCTTTATGGGCCTACTGTACCAGTGTCCACACTCCTATAGGAGCCACACCATACTCCCTTTTCTATAATTCTAAAGCCATACTTCCAATAGAGGTCAAGTTACCATACCTACGATTCTCTATGCAAGGATTGATTGATCAAGAAGAATATCGTGTATCCCGTCTACATGAGCTAGAGTTATTGGATGAAAAGAGACAAAATGCTTTAACACATTTGCAAGCATATCAGAATCATCTTTGATGTAGCTACAATAAGAAGGTCTGACCTAGAAGCTTTGACATTGGTGACTTAGTCCTAAAAGAAAATTCGAAGAATCAAGTAGAACGAGAAAATCCCAAAAATTTTGAACCTAATTGGTTGGGCCCATATATTGTCACAACATCATATGGATCTGGAGCTTATCAACTTTCTACTCCTTAAGGAGAACCATTGTTTGAGCCCATCAAAAACATGCACCTTCACAAGTACTACACTTGATTCTCAGAGTATCCCTTTAAAAAGTTTAAAAACACAAAAAATTAAAAAAAATTAAAAAAAAATAGTCACCTTGATGAAATGCTAGCAAACAGGTATCTTGGTGACAGTAGATTTTTTTTTTTAAAATGGAAAAAATAAAAAAATAGTAAAGAGAAATAATTCGTCCAAAAGTGAAAACCACTTCGGTGGCGCTTTGGATAAGTACCATGGTGAAAACCTAGCAAACAGGCACCATGCGTAGTCATTCTATGCTCCTCCGTCTACTATCACTCCACCTAGTCATCCACTTGCACTTGTCCATAATAAAACTTTGTCATCCTTCCTATGGCTTGGGAACCATTGAAATTTAATGTCCTTCACTTTCATGATCATCCTTTGCATCCATTGATCCCCTCGCGCATAATAAGTTGGTACTATACCTGACTGGGGGCAATTCCTTGACTTGCATCTTCATAGGAAATAACACATGGTATCAGCCTTTTAAAACATCAAAAATCCAAAAAAATCATAAAACATCAAAATCCAAAAAAAAGCATAAAACATCAAAAATACAAAAAAATCATAAAACATCAAAAATCCAAAAAATTCATAAAACATCAAAATCCAAAAAAAATCATAAAACATCAAAATCCAAAAAAATCATAAAACATCAAAATCCAAAAAAATCATAAAACATCAAAAGTCCAAAAAAATCGTAAAACATCAAAAATCCAAAAAAATCATAAAACTTCAAAATCCAAAAACATCATAAAACATCAAAACTCGGGTCTAAGTCTGAGTTTGAGTCAGTTTTTGTTAGTAGCTGGGTTGAACTATGTTGTCTCTACACATTTTCTATGTAGGAAAGGCTCATCTTCACTGGGCCCCTGATACATTAGGTCAGTCTTTTTAGGTTTTCCAAATAAAATCATGGCTCAGACTTTTGTCAAATAGAATAAAGTCAAGTCATGTCGAACTATGAGGTCTCTATGTGTATAACGTAGGCAAGGCCCATCAATCGATATGCCCCCAAGGCCACCTAGGTTATTCCTTTAGGTTTTTTCGAGTCCGGTCTTGTTCTTGGTCCAAAAGCAATCATCATTTAAACCAAATCATGAATCAATAGGGAAACATAACCAACAAAATCTTTCATCTTTAATCAATCAATCATCTTATTGCCAATCAACTGATCTAGTCATTGATCTTGTATTGGAATGGGGCATTATGTCATTTGTCTCATTCGGTCCTATCTCTTGTCTTTTATCAAGATTTTTCCTTCCTAAGATTAGACTTTGTCTTTGGTCAATTTGGTCATTCACCTTAAGCGGGATATGTCTTTCTTGCAATTAGGTGCTTTATCAACAATGGTCACTTGGTCAACTTTATCAGATGTTTTATTTTCCTCAAACAGGATATGTCTTTCCTGAAAATAGGCGTCGTCACATCGATTGGTCATACCAATCACACTTTATCAAATCAATCAATCTTGTCATCTTGGTCAATTAATCTCACCTTAATTAGGATGTGTCCTTCCTGAAACCAGGTGCAATTAATCAAGTCAACTAGTCAACCTTTTTCAACTTATCAATCAATCCTTGTCAACGAATCCATCAAATTCAGTCATCTTGGTCAACCTAATCAATCATATCAAACAATCTCATCAATATTATTGGCAAACACAGTCTCTCTAGTAAACACTTTGTTGGTCTAGATTTGTCTTATCTTTTGATTGGTTCTTGGTCATGTTACTAGTTACCTCAAGGATTTCCAAAAGGATTTAGAGGAACGATGATGGATCATGACCTCTTTTCTTTGCTTGTTGTGTGTGGTTTGTCTTGAAAAAAAATGACTAGGATAATTGGGTCCTTAGTATGACCTGCAACATTCCTTATATTTTGGCTTTGTCTTTTTGATTGCTTGTCTCTCACAAATGGTCACCTTTAACACCTTGGTCTATGTCATACCATGGTTTTTGTGTTCCATTTGCAATAATTTTGATGCCCAATGATGATAAATATAAAAGCATGAAAGTTGGTCCCTTGTCATTTTTTGTCTAACATTCCATCTCCTTTGTCCTTTGTCCTTTTTTGCAATAACATCGATCTCTTATGTGCTAACATTTCTTTCATCCGCATCTTGACAAGAGTCCTGTGACACATAAAAACATCTTGCATACATAATCATGTTAGAATGCATCATAGAAATTATTTTCATCATAGGCAACATTATCATATTAAGTGACATATATCCCCATAAGACAACATAAAAACATAAAGATCATCCATATAGAATTAACATTATAGTGCATTATATTATAAAAAATCATGACATTGCATCATAGTTCATTTCCATTCATCATATTGCATATCATTACATTCCACATCACATTATACCTTATAACATGGCATACCATACTATGCATCACATTTTGCATTTATATTAGACATTCTTAATCATCACATATTGTATCATCATATAAGCATTCCATTGAATTAAATTTAATTGCATTTACATGTTATATCACATTCACAACATTAAGTCATTTTCATTACATTAATTAGTCATACATATCATAACAATATAAACATCCATAATCATGAATGCATCACATTATCACATCATTTCACATCTGTCAAACTAGGTCATGCTGCATTTATCATCCATACATATCATAAGGGGCATAAATATTCATCAAATCATCATAAATGCATAATCACAAAGCATATTAAACCATCACATCATCATATAAAATGCATTAATAGACATCATAACCACAACATGAACATCCATGGCATAACATCATCATAAACATAAAGCATAATCATGTAACACTACATATCATAAACCGCACCCAAAAATCATATCATATATATCACTCAAAAAAATAAGTGTCATGGGTACAATGTCAAGATGTGTCGTAACCAATAAAAATGGAGCTCGCAGGCTTGATAATAAAAATGTAAGTGTCCATATAACATAATACATAAAAAGAGGCCCTAGCCTAAACTACCTTGATCCCCTATCCTCTCTGCGCGGTGACTCTCTAGCCCTATGCTCTGTAGTGGATGGCCTATCATAAGGCGTGGACCATCTCACATCTGAAGTCTCACCCTCGGACCTACTCTGAGAATGCCTTTTTGCGTCCTATTATGAGTCATGCCCTGTGAACCATTGTCAATCTCTGAAAAATGTGGGCTCCATCCTCTCCGATGGTACCACTCTCTCGTAGAGATCCCTATAATACTACATGGATCTGTTGGCCCATGCATACTTGCGAGTGACATCCATGACAGATCCACTACATGTGGTGGTAAAATGAATCATCCTCTAATCTATCTGTTGTTGGCTAATAACAACTAGGTCCCTCTCAGTCTACATAGTGTCCCTCTCAGCCTTAAGGCCATCCCTCTCTGTTGTGATAGTCCTCAGCTCTACCTCTAAGGCTTGTACTTGAGCCTACAATGTGGCTATCCTCTACTCAATAGATCCATCATATCCTTCATCCCCCACCTCCTCTAGCTCATACATCCCCATAATAATCCACTCTCGGAGGACTCTCTCAGCCTCATCCATCTCCACCTCCTCTCCATGCTCATCATGTCCCCCCTCTCCCGTTGCCTCAACATCCATCGCCTCTACATCTGGATGTGCTATCTCCAAAGTGGGCATCTCTGCAAGTTGTTCTCCCTCCTATACCACCACCTCTGCTACTACCCTCACCTTGGGTTGGTCCTCCTCCATCCCCTCTTCCTCTCTGATCAGTGGTAGTTGTCTCACCACCCGTCGTCCTCCATCCCTCCTCCTCCTGTGTCGGTCTCCTCGACCTCCTCTCCCATCTCCCCCATCATCTCCCCACCCTCCTCCATCCTCCCATACACCATCTCCTCTCCTTCCACCCATTTTCCCTCTGTCACCTCTTCAGCCTCTTGGGCCCCTGCCTCTGCACTCTACCAACACTGGTTGTTGTGGATCTATCAATGTTACTGACCTGTGAATCAACCACCAAGTGTCATACTCTGGTGTACTCCCTGCATCAACATTGGTGCCTCTCCACTCCCAATCTAATGGATGTGGGGCATCAATCTCCTGCTCGGTTTTAGTAACAATAATCTGAGGCCCCAATGGATGAACCTCCTAGGAGGACTATTCAAACTCTGTAGTGCCAACTGGAACACTCTGTCTCTCCCTGAACTGCCTTCGAACCCTCTCTGGGAGATACATTTTGATAATGTGTTGACTTTGCATTGTGTGCCCGATAAGATACTTGGGCTATCGACACCACAACAAGTGATCATCCTCTCCAACCCATAAATCACATACTCTATAGGTTCTCCAAATAAAACTGACCAATGTGTCCAACCCATGCCTCTAGTAGCCTACATGCCCCACATGTGTCTGTGTAAGGGCCCCCTGATAAATATATGAATATGGAGCACCGACTCCCAGTTGTCGTACCATTGGAGGTCGAAACACTACTATGTGCTCCCAGGCCCATACTATAACCAATGTCACCCCATAACTCAGACTTTGTCCTCCCATGTAAGCAATATCGTGCAACTGGAAATAAAGCATAGCCAATAGGCATGGCCCCCACACATACATTGTACCAAAATGAACCATTGACCCAAGCACCTCTCCCCAGCCTACTGGGAAACTGTGGCCTCTGGAATCCGAAATCATCACCCCTGCTAGCAATTTGCATAGGATGCAATCATATCTGTCATATCTCTCTGCAAGGGTCTCCCATATGATCTCATACCCCTGTATCCCAAGCTCTGCATCATCATAGTACTCATAGAGCGCCTACAATTCTCGAGCGGGGTCATAGCGTACCCACTCACCTCGAATTGGTAGTCACAAGATCCTGTATACATCCTCAAGGGTGACTATTGCCTCCCCTATCGACAAGTGGAAACTACTAGTCTCATAGTTCCATCACTCCGCCAACACTATAAACATGCCCCTATTTTCCCTGATAATGGGCATATAGGTGACATAAAACAAACCAAGGTCCAACAATGCCTGTCTCTCCTTGTCACCCAACTGGTTTCGACTCCCACATATAGATAGGCAGTAGAGGCTCTTGAAATCATCAAGAAAACCATCATGTCAATCTAAGACCTCTAGTTGACCTAATCGACCTAAGTTGACCAAGTCAAAATATCCTAATTTGGGGAAAATTTTTAACCAAGCAATTGTGTCATTTTTTGAAATGTGTCACACACATTTTCCACCGGCTTGCAACTGCAGTTGCGTTGCTCACCTCTCAAATGTGTTGTATCGTACAACACTTGCATCGTATCCTTTCGATTGTGTCATTCCCGACCGAACATGCGATACAAAAAGTCAGTTGCATCACACCATTTTATGTGTCGAAATGCAAACACCCCTTCCCTAACCCTAAGTCAATTGCATCGCAACGAGATGATTGTGGTGAACTGCTTATCATCTATGTTGAACACGCACACAATTGCATCACAAAATTCTATGACACAATTGCCTGCTAAAATTTTTCCTTACCTAAATGTGTGAAAAACAAAAAACTTAAAAGGTGGGTTTCAAGTACTTATCGGGGTAGGTGCTCCCTCGGGTTGGTGGTACCTCCAGATGCGACATGCACAGTAGGTGGCCTCTGGAATAGGTGACATCTTCACAAGAAAATCACTCAAAGCTCCAAAGTTTTCTAAAAATAGAATGTACAAATTACCCTTTTTCTCACTCAAATTTCTATTTATAGGTCCAAAATTAGGGTTTATGCCTACCTTGCCTATTGGCGGAGCCTATTGATGACTTTGATCTTGAATTCGACCCCCCTATCGACCTTGAAAATTGATTATGTCTTCACCATTGGATTTTTGGTCGTCAAACCATTTTATCGGGACAATTTTCCAAAAAAAATTGAAAGTTTTTGAAAATTTGTAAAATTTTCCCGAGGGGGCATACCTATACCCTGCTTTCACTAGGGCTTGACTAAATTTCTTCGACACAACACGATGAACTACATTATGTCAAAGAGGGGAAAAATGTAGACATTGAAAAATGTCCTAGTCTGCGAGCATCATTTTTCTTATTCTTCATCTCCACATAATTAAATAATTTTAATTATTTAATTATCCTTGATCGCATTCTTTTATTAATTAAATAATTTCTAATTACTTAATTAATTCACTTCTTAGCTTTATTTTATCTTGATCATTTAAATAAATTAATTATGTCACTAATTCCCCCCTTTTTCTTCAATAATTAAATAAATTATTATTTATTTAATTATTTCTTTATCACCTTTCATCTATAGTTAAATAATTAAAGTTAATTATTTAACTATTGACTTATCCTTTAATTCCTCTATGGTTAAATAATTGTCAAAATTATTTAATTATCCCCCAACCCCCTCTTTAATTAATTAATTAATTAAAATGAATTATTTAATGTCTTCTCCCATTTTTCTCCTATTTAATTAAAATGATTTTATAAATTGTTTTAATTAAATGCCCACTTGCCTTTTTCCTCAAATAAATAATTTGGAAAAATTATTTGTGCATCCACTTGTCTAGAGATTCCTTCCTCATGAATTAATGATTTCTAATTTTGATTTGACCATTATCCCTCCACTATCTTATTTTTTAATCCCGGTCGTTGATTGCCTTTGGGCTCTTTCTAATCTTGACCATCCATTTTGTAACCTCCATCTCATGAATCCTCATCCATCGATCTTGGAATCTTTCTAGATGAGCGATCCCATCCATCCATTCGAATGGTTGTCTATAAAAGACGCATTTCTCCTCAATTTTTTCCTTAACGACCACTTATCTCCAACTTTCTTGCTTACAATTTGCAAGTATTTACACAAGTTCTACTACAAATCTGAGGGCATATTTGCAAAAGAAGAAATAAGAGAGACAAGAGAAGTGATTCAACTTCAATGGGGAGTGCTTTGTTTCTTTGTTTTCATTTTTCTCTCTTCATTTGATTGTTTTCTCTTGTTTAGATTAGGTTATTAGTTTAGAGGTGTTGTGGTTGTCACTATTATCTAGGGTAGCTTGATTTTTCCCATCTTACACATCATCTAGCCGTCTTCCTTGGAGAAAAACCTATCAAGCAAAAACTCAGAAAAATGCATCCTCGGATAGCATTATTGGTAAAGGTAGAACTAAAGAAGCTACTAGATGTGGGTTTCATTAGACCCATTGATTATCCAAAATGGATATCGAATCTAGTACCAGTGTCAAAACCTAATGGGGGCATAAGGATCTACATAGACTTTAGGGACCTAGAAAAAGCCTGCCCAAAGGATGACTTCCCCCTTTCCAATATTGACATGATCGTGGATCTAACAATAGGGCATGATATACTATCCTTAATGGATGGGTTCTCCAGATATAACTAGATAAAAATCTCTCCAGATGATCAACACAAAACAACATTTACTTGTGCATGGGGGACATTATGCTAGAATGTAATTCCATTTGGTCTAAAGAATGCAGGAGCAACATATTAAAGAGAAATGGTGACCATCTTCCCTGATATGCTGCACACAATAATGGAAGACTATGTGGACGAAATTCTAGCAAAGTCAATCAAAAGGGCGGATCACTTGTCAAATCTTGCAAGGGTGTTTGATCGGCTTGAATAATATAATCTCATACTCAACCCTAAGAAGTGCGTGTTCAGAGCATAGTGTCAAGAAGGGGGATTGAAGTGGATCTTGCAAAGGTAAAAGCTATAATAGAAATTCCTCCACCAAAGACATTGAAACAACTAAGGAGTCTACAAGGGAAGTTGCAATCCATCAGGCGATTTATCACACAACTGGCAGACAAATGTCACCCTTTCACTCATCTCCTACACAAAGACATCACCTTCAAGTGGGATGGGAGATGCGACCAAGTGTTCCAACAATTCAAGGAGTCCCTACTTACTCCTCTTGTACGTATGCTACCTATTCCAAACAAGGAAATGGTACTTTACGTGTCTACCACGCAAGCAACACTAGGAGCTCTCCCAACCTTGCTAGATGATGATAATAAAAAAGAGCAGTCTATTACATCAGCCAAACACTGGTGGGTTATGAACTGAACTACTCACCCATAGAAATATTGTGTCTCTCAGTTGTATTTTTAACACAAAAGTTGAGACACTACATCTTAAATAGGAAGGTAAGGCTAATTTCAAAAATAGACCCGTTCAAGTACCTACTAGCAAAAGCAACCCTAATAGGCCAAGTTACCCAATGGGTGATGATCCTGAGTGAATTTTATATAGAGTATGTGGATAGAAGAGCTATCAAGGGACAAATAATAGTATACCAACTAGCCGAAGTACCCATAGATGATCACAAGCCTCTCTCAGTGGAATTTCCACATGAGAGCATCTTGATGACAGAATAGATAGGCCATTGGACCCTATACTTTGACGGGTCCTACACTCAACATGGCTCTGGAGCAAGTTTTCTATTTCTCACACCAGATGGAGATAGTATACCCAAGGCCTACATGATTTCTTTCCCATGCATGAACAATATCTCAGAATATGAAGCTTTGATCACAAGGCTAAAAATGGATATCGAATGGAGAATAAAAGAGCTACATATCTTTGAAGACTCTCAACTAGTGATCAGATAGGTGAATGATGAGTACCAGAAAAAAAAAAACAAACTAATTCCATATAAAAGGATGGTGTATAGCTTTAAGGAATACTTTGTCACAATAACCTTTGAACAAGTTCCTCGAATCAACAATAGAGCTATCGACATAATGGCAACAATAGGTTCACTTCTTGATATTCCACAAAAATGATCCTAAGTATGAATTCCTCATGGAACAACTGCTCGTATTTACATTCAACATCCTGGAATCAGAATTGGTATGTGTTGTTGTTGGTCCTAACTCCCCATGGTACCAAGATACATTTGACTACATCCAACGCAATATCATACCACTTGACCTAATGACCACTCAAAAGAAAACTTTCACCTATAGAACTTCTCATTTTACAATCCTAGGAGATACCCTATACCATCATAGTCTAGATGGCATGTTACTCTGGTGTCTTAACACAAAAGAATCAAAAACATCCTTACAAGAGGTACACGAAGGTGTTTGTGGGTCCCACTCTAGCGGACCTAACCTAGTCCAAAAACTGCTCAGAACGAGGTATTATTGGCCCTCCATGGAACAAGAATGCATGCAATATTCTAGAAAGTGTCGTCAATGCTAGCAACATAGTGACCTTGTTCATGCACTAGCACAAAAGTTGAGACCCATCACCACACCATGGCCTTTCTTGCAATGGAGATTAGACCTGGTAGGTAAGATTTTTCCAACTTCATCTAATGGGAACAAATTTATTATCACAACAATAGAGTATTTCACTAAATGGGTAGAGGAAATTCCATTAACCTATATCACCAGAAAATAGATATCGAAATTCATTTTGAATTATCTGATCTGAAAGTATGGAATTCCCCAGATGATAATAACAAACAATGGAACCCCATTCAAAAATTAAGACATCCAAGAATTGTGCTCCCAATTTTCTATCCAACATATATTTTCTACACACTATTACCCCCAAGGAAATAGTCAGGCAGAGGCATCTAATAAAACCATATTGAAAATACTCAAAAAAATTGTTAATGAAGTTAGTTGTGATTGGAATTTGCAGCTAAACCCAACGCTATGAGCTTATCGAACTAGCATTCAAACACCTATAGGTGCCACACCATATTCCTTGGTTTATGGACAAGAGGTCGTCTTACCTATCGAGGTCAAAATCCCCTCATTATGAATCTCATTAAAAGGTATGATCAACAATGAAGAATACTGGGTCTCAAGGCTAAATGAATTAGAGCTCCTAGATGAAAAGTGTTTGAGCATGTTAAACCATCTCCAAGCTTATCAAAATCGGTTGAAACGAAG
The DNA here is from genome assembly GCA_007258455.2 of Sequoia sempervirens. Lineage (NCBI taxonomy): Eukaryota > Viridiplantae > Streptophyta > Pinopsida > Cupressales > Cupressaceae > Sequoia > Sequoia sempervirens. The sequence goes on along the minus strand of VDFB02270651.1, from coordinate 142,459,694 downwards.
CTATGAAAAAAAGATCAAGGACATGAACTTTCAAGTTGGTGACCTAGTCCTCAAGGAGAATCAAAAGGTACAACTGAATTAGGACGGCAAAGGAAAACTTGAACCCAACTGATTAGGCACATTTATCATCATAACAAGCTACGACTCTGGGGCTTATCAGTTGGCTACTCTTGAAGGAGAACCTTTGGTAGAACTGCTAAACATCAGCCACCTCAAGAAGTTCTACGCATAAAGCACGTCAGAATACCCCAGGAAAAAGGGTAAAAATCCAAAAAAAATGAAAAAAAGATAAAAATACAAAAAAAATCAAAAACAAGAAAAACAGTAAAGAGAAATAAAATGTTCTTTGAGTGAAAACCACTTTGTGGTGCTTCTAGAACAGGTACCATAGTGAAAACCTGGAAAACAGGCACTATGTTTGAATAAGACTCTCATCATTATCTATCAATACTATCCACAACATTCACCCATTCATTCCATAAATAAAACATGTATCCAACCATGGCTTCTTACTGATTGAGGAAAGTAGTCTTGTCTCCAACTGCAGACAACTTCCCAAAGTTGGTTGTGGATTAGATCCTTGTGTATCCCAACATGGTCAAAAACAAAAAAATCAAAAACATTTGAAAAATAACAAAAAATCAAAAACATTTGAAAACATCATAAAACAAAACAACATCATTGGATTATTCCTTCACTCAAATAGTCTAAGATATCAACATTTGCTTGAACCCTACAACTAGTTTAAGTAAATTTCCTGCAACATATCCTCTAGAAACAGAAGTGGAATATCAATCCAGGTTAACAATGTTGTTTGAACCTCAAAAACAAGTTTATGCTTTGAGTCAACTGGTCGAACTACGTGGTTGAGGATTGAGCACATTTTGCATGTGGTTGAGATGTAAGAGGCATTAAACGAATGTGGTTGAGATGTTTTGGAGGGAAATTGTTTGGGTAAGAAAGTCAAATAAAGGGAGTTAATGAAGGAATATTCCCTAAAATATGCTTTTGAGAGGATAAATGAGGTTGTTAGTTAATTAAAAGAAACTATTTTCATGTGCAAGTGGGTTAGTTAATCAAGGGTTGATTTAACTCTTGGGGAGTTAAAAGCTAGAGAATTTATTAATGACGATTAGAAGGTGATTAAAGTTAATTAATTCATAATTTAATTAACTTTAAGTGGGTTAGTGAATTTATGATATTTGATTTATTTAATAAAATAAGAGGACTTTGGGGATTTAATTAAACAATTTAATTTATTTAATTAAACATGATGGACATTAGTGAATTAAGCTAATAAACCACTTTATTTGATTAATAGAAAATTTGATGATAATTGATCGGAAATAGATGCACTATGTTAGTTAGGATTATTTGCATGTCTACAGGTATTTAATTTTTTAAATAAATGACTTGTACGTGTTATAACACGTACATGTTATAACGCGTACATGTTATAACGCGTACATGTTTTTTAGTGTGTACACATTTTTTTAGGCTCGGGTACCTAAAGCATAACACATATGTGTTTCTTGCAGGATTTTATTTTATCAAAACTTCCCCTCTTCATGGACCCAACTTCTTTCTTTTACCCATATATTTGAAATAGATATGTATATGGTTGACAATTGAATAAATATAATATATACATTAATACATATATATTACAATGGTAAAACATTATAATATATATATTATATAATATATATATGTTGTTAAATTTATCGAATGATATGATAAGATATCACTGCATATATAACGCGAAGTAAATAAGCAAATTTAAACCAAACATTTCACATATATCATGCGAACAAAATAAACAATGATAAATTGAAAGGTATGCATAAGTTATGTGATACTATGAACATAGTATAAGCAGTGAATAATCATAAAGCATGTGCATATATTGAAATAAAATATAGTGAATAAAGAGAGTTGTTGAAAATGCAACTTATATATGCAATAAAGCTGAAATTGTATTGCTACACCATGTAAATAGGAATACATTTAAATGTTAAAGTTATTGTGTAAAATAAAAGCCATGCATAGTTGTTGCAAGGCATTGGACTTGGTCAAATCCACAAAGTTGGCTGAGAGAAAAGTTTTTTTTTTTGTATTAGACTGGAAGCCACTATTCTAGGTGCCATGGGAAAAAACTTGGCATGAAAGAAGCCACCCTAAGTAGTAGAAAGCTATAAGTAAACCATAGAAAATGCTTTGACTTAGTGAAATTTCCATTAGATGGCTAGAAAGTGGTGACTCATCCATGATTTAGAAGTTGTTTTTACTTGGATTATATATGTGTTTGAATTCTTATTCTCTTAGTTGTCATATTTCAACCAATTCTACTTAGTTGACCTATTTAGAGGTGGAGTTCATTTTGGATTTTTGTTTTTAGTTTTAGAGGTGTCAAAAGGATGGAAAAGGTGGAAAATATGGGATGTAAATTGTAGCATTAAGTTTCTCAAAGCTTCTTATAAATAGAGGGTAGCCTCTTATTCTTTGGCATTCATTCGTTTGGAATTCATTTGTTTCCATTATGTTGTAGTTTTTCTTTGTTCAAGTAGTGTTGAGTGCAAGTAGTGACAAGAGAGAGATTTCTTGAGTGTTTGTAAGTTATTTATTTGAGAGTTTTGAGTGTTGGGAAAGAGGCTTGAATTGGAGATAAGCTAAAATTTGAAGGAGCAGCAAGCAATGTCTTTGGGATTAAGCTTAGAGGGAAATTTCTTCTTTGGAAGTGAAATTTCCAGGCATGCTAGTCTTTCTTATTTGTTATTATTTTATATTGATTGTCATGTGTTGTAAGTATTTGAGGAATTGATGATTATAGAACTTGCTTGTATGTTGATTGGTGAAATCTATTAATATGCATATATCTATTATGTTGGAAGCATGAGATTGTATTTTCTAGATGAAGATAATTAGGATGTATTAATATATCTAAGATATCATAAGCCAAAATCATGGTTGCATGAATTATGTTATTGGGAAATGTTATGACTTAGAAGTGTTATGTTGAGATTGTCATTTTGTGAAGTTATGTATGTAATGAGGTTTGTTCTTGAGATTAGGATAAACCAAGGTTGGGAATAACCTAGATGGTCTGTTAGATCACTTGAATGAACATTACCTTTTGGGTTGGAATCATGTTTGATATATGTGGAATAATCTCGTCAAGAGTCATTATGGTTATGTTATTTACCAAATTGAGTAAGGGGGTGGGTGAAAATATGACATCCACTTCATAGAAGTGAGAAACCACTTATTAGAATGTGAGTTTGATATATGATCAAATCTTTGGTTAAAGTAGTGTAAGTTTCCACTACATACATTTGTCATTTCATTGTGAGCTAGGATTGCATAACTAGGTTGGGAATCTCATGCATGTAGGCAGTTATACATTCTATGGTAGCTCTAGCTATGTAGGACACAACACCATGCTTAGGTAGGCTATTATTATGAGGGTTTCCACACCAATCTCTTCGTTGAAGGGAGGGCCATCTTACTAGTTAGGTAGATGTGTGAGGGACCACAATAAGTCTGTGGTTGGAGGAAAAGCACTTGGGTGATACTCTCCCTCATGCAGTTGATAGATGGAATTTGAAGATGTATTCCCAACAAGGGACATCTAGACCATTTGTACTTCATTTCATTGAGCTCTTGAAAGCTATGTATGTAATCATGTTCTTGTATCTTTATGGAAAATGTATTTGAAAAATGAAATCATTACTTGGGATTATGTAATGTTGCTTTGTTAATGAAATGGAAATTTGAAATGGGCTTATTTCAAATATGCATTATTGTTATTAAAATGGAAAAACATGGAAAAAAAATTATTACTATGTGATGGTAAACTTAAACTGTTCACATATGGGTTAAAACTTAGGTGAAAACAATAGGTAAAACATGGTGCTTGTTATATGTGGTATCAGAGCTACTAGGTTCAGATCTGGAACCTATGAGTTCACTATAATAGTCTTTCATCCAACACTATGAGGATCTAATGTTTCAACTCCTTATGCTAGGATGGTGCATCTCAAGAAAATTGCAAGGAAGTCAATGATCAGAAATGAGTGCTACCTCAAGGCCAGGAAGGAAAGATAAGCCATTATTAAAACCATTGAGGGAACCAACTATGACAATACGATATGGCTTAGTGACACTAAAACCATTAGCCATGAATTATCCCGTGTCAAATAAGAAAGAAAGAAAATTTAGGAAGAAACCAATTTTGTACTTCTTGTCTCTCCACCAAAGTCTAATTCTATACCACTCTTTAGGGATATGCCCTTAGAGTGGAGCATCAATCCTACTTTGATTTTTAGGGACCCTTGTGTACCCTCATTATCTAAAATCATTGTAATTGCCTCTAGTGGCGAATCATAGGGATATGTTCCCCGAAATTATGTTTCTGAAAGTGAGTCTAAAGGTTATGTTCCCTTCAGCTACGTTCTTGAACAACAATCTGAGGGATATGTTCCACTCAGTTATGTATCAAAAAATGAATCCAAGGGATACTCTCCCCTTGAATATTTGAATAGTCATTCTATGTAACTCAAGGATGATTGAAATCCTTTGATTTTAATAAAAAATATGATTTGTAAAAACTTGTGCAAGAATTCTTTATTTGTTTTATTACATATGAATGTTAAAAGTAAGCATTCTTAGGAGCTAATTGAAATGGAACCTCCAAGTGGAAAAATAATTTTATAGAAATGGTTAGAACAAGAATCAACCTCGAGGGTGACCATGAGGTAGGACAAACAATTAAAAAATATAAGGCCAAATTGGACTGGTATTGGCAATGATGAATGAAACTAGGGAAAGGATTGACCACCTCGATCAAGAGGTGAGAGGGGCAGATAGGAAAGAGTAGGAAGTTTCAAATGAAGAGGAGGGAGAGAACTCAAATGATCATACAATTTTAAGAGATCATGATAATGAAGAATTCCAATCAAGATTTAAGGTAAGTAAGAGGAAACAACTTGCTAATGAATTGTCATGGGATATGAGGAAGGCCACCCCTCCTAATTTTGAGGGAACAACCAGTGGGGATGCAGCCGAAGCATGGATCATGGAAATGGAGAAATATTTCAAGATAAGGAATTATTTTGAAATAACCAAGTCCATTTGGGGAGCCTTTCAACTATCTAGTGAAGCATCCACTTGGTGGATGACCAAGAAAATAGAGTCTGGATTACGTTCCTTGAGACTCACATGGGATGAATTTGTGGAAATATTCCATAAGTGGTGGCTTCCTCAACTATACTTCGATTAGAAGTTAACAAAATTTCAGAATCTAAAGTAAGGAGATTCTTCAATGAATGAGTATTGGAAGAAATTCACTTGTATTCTCAAGTACGTACCTTAGTAATAGAAGGATGAGTGGTTTTGAATTATAAATTTCATAATGGGCCTTAACACCAAAATTGGAGGAGAGGTAGATGTTTATGGTCCTGCTACTATGGAATTAGTGTACAAAAAAACTATCAAACAAGAGTAAAAGCTTAAGGCTATCTCTGCCTACCGTGAAAGGAGCCAGAAAAAATTTAATTGATCGCAAGCCAATCAAACTTCTAAGTCAAGTGATTGGAAAGACTATCAAAGAAAGGAGATAAGGGATTCTGCAATAACCGAATTGAATCTAGAGGAGACCGCAAGGGAAATAATGGAAACAATAACCCCAATTAAAACGAAGGCAATATTGGGAAGCCTACATCAAGGTAGGGGCCAATAAGAGGATGTTTTTCATGCAGTGACTACTATGCAAGTCAATGTCCCAATAGGCCACTAGGGATGCAACCTCATGGAAACCCGCTAGCTCCTCAAAGAGTAGTGTTCTAGCAGAAAATTCATGCGCCGCTAGACAACCGACAAGAAGAGTATCAAATTACTCCTATAGAAATTTGAGGTGATTTTTTTGGCACACCTATTTTAATTCTAATTGATACTAGTGCTATAAAAAAAAAATTCACCTAGTGTAGCTAGTAAGATTTCTAGAAAAGTTGGGTATATAGAAAAGTCTTGGTCGGTTGAGTGTGCTTGAACTAGACAAGAGCTAAGGTAGAGAAAGGTTTATTTGAAGCAAGGGTTGGAATTTTGATTTTCTTTATGGAAATAAATTTGTATGTATCCCCCTAGGTTCATACGATGCCATTTTAGGAATGAATTGGTTGTGGAAGCATAGAGCCAAGGTTAATTTTCATGATAAGACTATATAATGTTTAGATGACCTTGGGAACTAGGTATTCTTGCAAGGAACACCTAGGGAAGTTAAGTTGTGGCTAATCTTCATCATACAAATGCATAGAGCTAAGAAGAAGGGGTGTCAAATTTTTTCTATAAAAATGGAAAAAATGGAAGAGTGCAAGGATTTAATCTCTCAGGATGGCGTGGTGTACTATGGACCCCAAGATCTCCAAGAAGCCGGGGATGGAGAAATGGTGGAATCAAGAAAATAAGATATGGAGAAATATCCTTTATTAAGGGACTTTGTGGATGTATTCCCAGATGAACTATCTAGGTTACCTCTTAAAAGAGTATTTGATTTCTCCATTGATATTGTTCTAGGGTCAAAACCCATATCAAAAGTTCTTAATAGGATGACCACGATGGAGTTAATGGAGTTAAAATATAAACTACAAGAGTTGTTGTCTAAAGGATTGATTGGACCTAGTGTTTCACCTTGGGGAGTGCCAATGATCTTCTTGAAGAAGGATGGTACATTGTGCTTGTGCATAGATTATTGTTTGCTAAATAAGGAAACGATAAAGAGCAAGTACCCACTACTATGTATTGACGATCTTTTTGATCAGATGTGGGGAGTGATGATGTTTTCATAATGTAACGACCTAATCCTTGCATAAATTAAAATTTTCCAATTCTCACTTTAAGCATGTTAAGTTAACAAGTAACAAAGACAATACAATAAAAAATTTCCTTTCTTTATTGATAAATACGTACAAGTTACAATATGTTTCCACATGAATTTCATTTTCATTGCAATTATAAATCAGAGTTCAAAAGTAATACAGTTACATACATAGCTCGTAAGCTTTTGCACAAATAGAAGTAAGGTCCAAGAGTCCGTCCTTTCAAATCTTGGTACATCGGCCGCTTGCTGTGGAGGAGAAACATCACTCAGGTGCTTTTCTGCCAACCACGGACTTATAATGCGGTCCCCCGCACACCTATCGTTAAATAGATGGCCCTCCCTTCGAAGAAGAGATTGGTAGGGTATCCTTTAACGATTACCAACTAAGCATAGTGTTGTGTCCTACACAACTAGAAAATTTCTATTTCACAATCTTGAACTAGTACTCGGATCACAATGAACTGACAGTATAGTCTCAACTATCTCACACCTAGGTGGATGTTGTACCTTTCACTACTTTGGCCAAAGTATTCTCATTCAGTACTTCGAATGAAGGTCATCTATCATAAACACTACTCAGGGCCGATTTGACTTGAGGCTTCCTTACTCTATGCATAGGTTTTGTCCTTCAATGGGTGAATCTGTCACCCTAGACATCCTACAATCATATGAACCTACTAGAAATGAAACAGTCTACAAGTGTCTTGTATCAATCCTCCTAATTAGGAAATCTTTATCATAGGAGTACTTAGCTTGTCTTAGTTATCCTAATAACTTAAGCTAAAAGACTTTACTTGATTCTTCCTGCATTTCGATCCTAGTAGATAATAAGTACATCTATGTATTCTCCATATACAGAGATCATACACAACATGAAATAGTCATGCAAATAAATCCTTCCCTTTTATCTTTTTTCATTATTTCCCTTTAATGTAAGATAAGTAAACTAATCCCTTAAGCTCTTTACTCATATAATCCCTTTTTCACAATCCTTTAATCATTGAATCCCTATATACTCCTCATATGGAGTTCATACATAATTCATACCTTAATGCAAAACACACACTAATGCAAACATGTATACACTTCAAAAAACATGCATAACCATTCCTTAAAGTAATTTACTTACATGGTGCAACATAGAACCACTTCTTTGTTTATCTTAACTGAAGTATTGAACTCAATGCAATTCCCTAACTATACACATTCAGTAATTACACTTTTAGATTTAAATCAAGAAATACGCTCTAGAACATGAAAGAAGAAACAACATGCCTGGTATATGCCTTTCCCTTTAGAGGATGAACTTGATTGTGTTTGCAACACCTCAGACCTCCAACAAAAGACCTCCAACAACTCTTAGATCAGTCTCTAACTCTTCCTCAAAAATTGATCACTTGCAAAAGATATTCAGCTGAAAAGTAATCTCAACTTCTTACTGTGAACTCAGAAATTGTGAAGATAATATACAAAGGATGTCTCTCAGCAAATGGTGAAATATGTTCTCAGAAAATATGAAAATCTTCTCTCAACAATAATAAAACTCACTCACAGCTAAAGAAAACCACTCATAAAATATTTTGAAACTCTTAGAATGAGAGAAAACTCGAATTATATATTGTGTATTTTAGAATGAACAAGGATGGCTCAATAAAAATACTAAACTCAGATTGCTCAATGTGTTTATTATAATGAATGGAAGGGTGTCTATATATAGGCCCAAATTGCAACGAATTCCACTAATGGAGGCATGTGGATTGACAACAAGTGTCTAGAAATATTCAAAATGATACTTGGCAAGTGTTTAAACCCTAAGTTATCTCTTAAAAGAGTGATTCGACCTCCATAGAGCCAGCAATCGAAGAATTCTTCAACTCAAATCACCAAAAACGCCACCTACAGGTAACACGTTTTTTTCCAGTCATATGAAATTAAATGATTCTCTTTGCTGCATTTAGGTCAAGGATAAAATGTTCCCACGTCACCATTTTGGGCCATGAGATCAGCATTTGATTATTTCTCAGACTAGGTCGCAGCCCAGGCGCGAACCAGACGTATTTTCACCATGCGCGCATTTTTCTTCAGTTAGTTTTCATGAGCTCTTCAAAACAAAACGTATTTTCTTCCTTTTCAAATGTTCATTAAAAATAAATTCGACTTCTCTTGTTTTAAATATCCCAAGCAAAAAGACATGATTTCTATGTTGAGATTACTTTTCTCTATAGCCAAAATCAAAATTTCTATTACCTTTGTGTTCAATTTCTATTCTATTGAATATTTTTGTGTCAATTAAATTTATACAATTCACATTTCAATATCATACATTTATATATTTTATCATATATGTATTTTAATTAAGTGTAATATTTTTAAATATATAAATATATATATTTTCCAACATTACATCGTGATATTTATATATATTTACATATATGTCAATATTACCTTAATATTAGTACATATATTTTAAATATATAAATATATAATATATTTACATAGGTACTTATGTATTTATGTATATATCCATAATATAATCACATCGTTAATATATACATTTATACATAAATATATATGTAAATTTACTAGGCAATAATATTAAATATTATTTTCACCACAGATATTAGGCGGACTGTATACATATATACTCTTTGTGTATACGTATGTATGTGTATATACATGTCAACACATGTGTATGAGCATATCCGTCTGCTTAACGTACACATGTATTGATATGTTTGTACATATAGATACGTGTACACTATGTATAGATGTATGTGTGTTCCCAATCAATCTTTAACATATATCTTTCACATCATTCATACATGGGTCATGGTATAGCAATTCTAAATTTTAAGCTATCATATCTCTTTAAGCATAAAGAAGTGAATTTAGAATCCTAAGCCTATGGATGACTTACCCTTATCTCAACAAACAGACTTGGTTTACTCAATCTATAGTATGTGTGTGTATGCTCAATTTGGTAATCGTTACTGTTTACCTGACCAAGTTCCTCGTCGAATGATGTCTCTCCTTTGCCCGGAGGAACAGTCTTCATACCTACACACCATGACATGACATCGGCAGTCATATGCTCATAACAAGGTAAAAATATCTCACAAGTTAGAATAACATTATTCCATAATTGTATGCAACATTTAATCAAGAATTAAATCATTAGAAATAACAATCAAATGAAACCATCATTTAAAAAAAACACCATTATTGACAACAAGAACATCATTGTTTTATTCATCATAAAGATTCAAACATTACAATCAATTGCCCTATGCAATAGTAGCTATAAAATCGGGGTGTGACACATAAATTAATCTACGATTATGATATCATTAATTGAGGATCAAGGATGAAGACATATTTAAACCAACCTTCAAGACTAGGTATGGTTATTATGAGTTCATAGTCCTACCTTTTGTGTAAGGAAGCTAAGGTAGAAAAACAACTTCCTACACTAATCTTGAGAGGAGAATAATGAAAAACTTTATAGATCTTTAACAGTTACAGAAACTTAAACAAAAATAAACATAAATTTCATGCATACCACAACACAACGATTTATGTGGGGAAAACCCTTTCGGGAGAAAAATCCCACACTCTAAAAGCCGCTCATTAGATTATTCAGAAATCACAAAGATTACAATATACTTGCAAAGAAAGCTTCTCACAGGGGTATCACCACTAGAGATCCAGAGACAACACGATCACTATCAAATTCTCAGAATACATTATGATATCGCAGTCTTAATACAATGCCCTCATAAAATAGGGTTACATTCTAGGGAAAGATAAACCAACAAAATACCTACCATCAAATCTAAAACCTAATAATAAACGGCCCAAATTTACATTATATCATTAATTTAATGTATGTCAGCCATTTAGGATTTTTTGTTAACAAAAAATGTTAACATTAACACGCATCCCACTCCTCCCCTCCACCTCATGCTCCCAATGTATATTACACCTATCGGTGTAAGTAGGAAATATATATAAATATATATTTAATACATCCTATCAAAAATAAACCTTATATAATTGCAAGGTTGAGACACATTTTCCTAATAAATCTCCCACTTGTCAAACACCTTGCAAGAGCAACGGGAGGGAATAAACATCATCTCTTAATTGCTACGGGTTGAAAGGCCTGTAGTCTTCGAACACCATCTAAACTTTTATGTGCTCACAAGCTTAGTTAAAGAATCAACACCATTCATTAAATTATCTACCTTAACCAGCTCCACCCTGCCATCTTCAACCATATCTCTAACAAAATGATATTGTACATCAATGTGCTTGGTCTTGGCATGAAATTTCGAGTTCTTAGCTAGATAGATCACACTCTGATTATTGCAATAAACTATCACTGCACTTTTTTTATTCCTATGAACCAAGATTCCCAACTTGCACAAACATGAGAGACAAACACTATATTAGATCAAATGCAAGGTTAGTATCATGATTCCTCAAGAAATCCATTTGAATTGCAAAGGAAAAGGAATGAAATGTAGAACACAACAAACATAAACCAAAGATATCAAATCCTATTCTAATGCAAAGCAAACTCTTAATCTCTTGAGGGAATTGGTGCCAATTTGATGTGAAAATTGGCCCTTTCCCAATTCCAATGATGCAATGTAGATGATTGATGAAGAGTGATCCACTTGATGAATGCTTCCAATGTGCTCCAAGATAAAATCTGCATAACCTAGCTATAAAACTCAATAAGATGAATGGAAATTGCTATGGATTTGAGTATAGTAAGTTTACTCAAGTTGTGGATGATAGAATGAGGAATGAAGCCTCTTATTTATAGAATGATAAGATGGAGGAATTCCCAAAATGAAGCAATGTGGGACTAACATTCAACCAATGGCAAGGTGCCACTTGTCAAAAGGAGAATGGATGAAGGATGTGCACATTTGGATGAATGTGCACATAAATGCAATTAGGTGATATTTGAAAATGGTGGAATGACAAGGTGGAGGGAGAGTCAAATGGAGTAATGGGAACTTGGCTCAATGCAAAAGGACTTGTAAGGTGACATAAATGCCTTGTTGGAAGGACTCATCCCACTTGGATTTGAATTCAAATTTGAGGGAATATTCTCCAAAGATGTCTTGTTGAGGGAAAATGAAGATTTAATAAAAGAATTAAAATAATTTATTTGTGCAAGTGGGAAAAGCTAGAGGATGGGACCTACATTAGATTTAGCCTTAATCATGATTTAGTTAACTTAAGTGAAGATTAGGTGATTTGACTTTTTTACATAGATTTATGGATTAAAATAAATCAAAAGGAGATGGAAAATGATTTATACATAGTTAAATAAATATTTTGATTTATTTAACTAAAGGAGATGATGTTAGTATTAAAGATGAATTTATTTAATTTAAATGGAGGACTTTAGAGATTGAATTTAATGAACTTGATTTGTTTGATGAATGGATGAATATGAATTAGTTAAATGAATGATGCTAATTTTGCATGTCTACATTTTGCCCCTCTTTGAAGCAATGTACTTGTTGCATTGGCTCAAAGAATAAACTTTACCGCGATCAAAATTCAAAAAAAAAATTATTTATTTTGGATTCCCTAGCGGAAAGAAGTACACTAGTACATTGCCCCCTCGAGAGATCGAGTGAAAGGGTTCGATTTGAGGGTTGATCTCGTGACAAAGAGGTTCAAGATGGACGTATGGATGGTTTTGATAATGATGCAAATGCGACGGTTTTAAGATGCTTAGAATAACCAATCTATATTATCCTAAACAACTTAAATTATGATATGATGTGATGATGCCTATATGATTATGCAATGGATGAAAATGTAAATGCATGGTTTATAGATCTATATTATGAAGATGCATGTGAGATGTTATATAGTATGATATGCACTATGCTGATGATTGGTGTATGCAGGATGGATGCAATAAGTTTGCGATTAACTGTCATGGTACCATGTTAGCGTGAAAGATGATAAAATAATTTAAGAGATTCCAACAAGACATGAACCGATGAAGATGAATACATTGCATACTGAGGAGTTGGGATTTTCAAAGGACCAATTACCTTATTTTTTGATAATACACATAGGTATGATGCATCAGGGTATAAAAAACTAGGATGGCTTTGGGCCTAGTGTGATGGACTTTGACTCGACAAATAGATAGGAGTATTTTTGTTCACACCTGGCATACAAAACCTTATCCCAAAATGCAGTTTAGATATTCGAAACATCTCGGACCAAAACATAGAAAAGCAAGCCTTCCTATGTGGTCAATAAGACATTTAAAACATCCTCCCTACACCTAAATAAAGCATGCATGACCAAGGTTATATTACAAAGATATCCAACAAGCCCAGTAGATAAAAGATAGTGGTTGTTGCCCCAATCCTATCTCTCTAAATCCCTTTGTTTGGGACATCATCAAGAGGTCATTGAAATGAGCGCAAAGAGATAAGTCAAAAGAAAAAGATAAAGTAAACAAACAAGCTAATGTTCTTCATTACTGCTAACCAAAAGGAAATGTTTTTTTATAGGATAAGAACCAAAACTATTTCCAATAGATAATTCCCATTGTAGGAAGGATACATCCTAGGACATGTTAGTGGATGGCGGCATGTCGTTTCGTTTATCCAAAGTGTTCTTTTTGATAAATAATGCCCATTGTATGAAGGATACATCCTAGGACATGATGTTAGCAGATGGTTGATTTGGGACTGATTGGATGATAGGCTATTGATACTAAGAGTTGAGCAACTTGTTTACATACTAACCTAAACCTTAGACTTTGATGATTGAGTTTTCACTTTTAACCTGCTAGACTTGTTTCCGATTGTTTCACCAAAGGTTGGGGATGATGATTGATTTATTGTGAGTGATGTTTATTGCAGGTGAAAGCGAGATGAGACAAATAGATTTTTTCAAATATTTGGATGTTTTTGATGTTTTTTTGAAATGTTTTGAGGTTGTTTTTGGTATTTTTTGAGATTTTTCAAATGTTTTGATTTTTTGATTTTTAAATGTTTTAGGGTTTTCCAAGATTTTGACCAAGACATAACCTAAAGACCTATCCTAGGGGCCTCGGGGGTTGATCAACAGATTAGCCTTGCCTACGTTATCCATGCAGAGACCACGTAGTTCGACTGACATAGACTTGATTATTGATGAAAAATGAACAAATGGATTGTCAGTTATTATGACGGAATCCTAAAGGACTGACATAAGTGTCTCGGGGGATGATCAAAGATCAACCTTGCCTATGTTCAAGGCTCGGAGACCCGTAGTTCAACAAGACGACTCTTTTTTTTACTTTTTGACCGACATTTTAACTTTTTTTGGATTTTGATATGTTTTGAATTTTTTTGGATTTTTTGGTTTTATGAATGTTTTTGGATTTTTTTATTTTGTGATGTTTTTGGATTTTTTGATTTTTTGATGTTTCTAGATTTTCTGATTTTCTGATGTTTTTGGATTTTCTAATTTAAGGACTTTCAAGAATATACACGAATCTGATCTAATGAGAACATGCCCCAGCATGATGCGATAGTCTACTCCGATAAAGGCATGACAAACTAACCTTGAGGATGGGCCGAGTAGTACTAGGAGGGATCATGACACGAACACAGGACCAAGCTATGATGTGAATGTTGAACGGATGGGTGATGGAGAAATGGAATGCGATGGATGATGGAAGCTTGATGGAGGGATGATGAAAAACAAGCCGTGAAGATCCTGGTGGATGGAAAGTGCTTATTTACACAAGGCGCCTGTTTGCCAAGTTTTCACCAAGGTACTTGTCCAAAGTGCCACCGAAGTGGTTTTCACTAGAGGACAATTTTTCTCTTTACTGTTTTTGATCATTTTTTGCTTTTTTATTTTTTTTGTTGTCACCAAGACGCTTGTTTTCCAGGTTTTCATCAGGGTGACCATTTTTTTAGGACATTTTATGATTTTTTTGGATTTTTTGGTTCTATACCTTGAAAAGATTAGGCATAAAACTTTTTGAGATGGGAGTTGTTCATGGGCTCTTGCAGAGGTTCCCCTTCGGGTGTTGATAACTGATATGCCCTTGACTTATAGCTTGTTGTGATAACAAATGGTGTTGGGTTTAAATTTTCCTTTGCTATTTGGATTTGGGACGTTCTTCTGATTCTTCTTTAGCACCAGTTCTCTGACTTGGAAAGTCCTGCTTCTGATTTTTTTGTTAGAGCTCCTCTTGAGTCTATTCTGATAGACTTACAAATGATTTAAAGCATCTATACGCCACTCATCCAGTAGCTCCAGCTCATTCAATCTTGATACTCCGTATTCTTCATCTGTGATGAGGTTTTGTAGTGATATTCTTAGTGATGGGAATTCGATCTCAATGGGTAATATTGCCTCTGATCCATAGACCAGGGAGAATTGGGTAGCGTCGGTGGGTGTGCGAATGCTAGTTCGATAGGCCCAAAGGGCAGAATTTAGCTGCAGATTCCAGTCACGACCTATGTCATTGACTATCTTTTTGAGGATTTTCATAATGGTTTTGTTGGTAGCTTCTGCTTGGCCATTGCCTTGGGGATAGTACGGGGTGGAGAAGCGATGTTGAATTTTGAATTTTTCACATAGATCACAAACCTGATTCTTGAAAGGTGTCCCATTATCTAAGATAATGGCTTGGGGAACACCATATCGACATATTAAGTAGTTCAGGATGAACTTTGATATCTGCTTTCTAGTGATGTATGCCATGGGGATGGCTTCCACCCACTTGGTAAAGTACTTAGTGGCGGTTATGATGAACTTGTGGTCGTTAGATGAGGTGGGAGTTATCTTTCCAATGAGATTGAGTCCCCACTGTGAAAAGGGCCATGGTGTGACAATAGGATGAAGTTCTTGAGCTAGAGCATGGATGAGGTCCCCATTGTTGACATTGTAGGAACCTTTTGACGTAGTCATGTGCTTCTCTTTCCATTGTAGGCCAATAATACCCCATCCTCAGTAATTTCTTGGCTAGGGTCATTCCACTCGAGTGTGAACCAAAAATGTCGTTATGCACCTCAATTAAAGCAGTCAATGCCTCCTCAACATTTAAATAGTGCAACAGGGTTCCTTCTATTCTCCTATGGTAAAGGGTGTTTCCTAGGATGACAAATTGAGATGCTTTTTTGATAAAGGTTTTCTTCAAGTTTGAGGGTAAGTCAACAGGTAGGACCCCTATTTGCAGGTAGGTATAAATGTCATGGTACTTGGGATCACCGGGACCAACGATTTCACACACAAATTATGATTTCGGTACCTCGAATGCAGGCACGAAAAGCTGCTCTACCAAGAATTCATGTCTCGGGATGTTGCAAGGGATGTCTAGTAGGGATCCAATGGTCGCCATGGTGTCTGTTGCTCTGTTGTTTGTTTTTGGAATCTACTCAAATGTGATATCAATGAATGACTCTTTAAGGCTCTCTACCAACTTTTTGTAAGGAGTCAATTTATCATCTTTTGTTTGGTATTTTCCATTCACTTGATTTATTATTAGCTAGGAGTCTCTGTATACTTTGAGGGACATGATGTACCACTGCACTGCTATTCTAAGACCTATGGTTAAAGCCTCGTATTCCGCAATGTTATTAGTGTAGGGGAATGCCAATTTATAGGATCTTGGTATGCAGTCCCCCTGTGGGGTGATAAATAAGACACCATCTCCTGATCCATGTTGTGTGTATGAGCCATCAAAGTAAAGTTTCCAATGGTCGGCTATGTTGAGATTGAAGATGGATTCATCTGGAAACTCTAAGATGAGTGGATTCTCTGAATACATAGGTGCTTCTGCAAGTTGATCTACAATTACCTGACCTTTGATTGCTTTTCGTTCCACATAATCTATGCCATATTTTGACAGAATCATGACCCATTTAGTCATCCTTCTTGTGAGCATTTCCTTTGATAATAGGTACTTTAAGGGATGGATTTTGGTGATGAGTTTTATTTTGTGTGCCAACATGTAATCTCTGAATTTTTGTGAAGCAAACACTACTGCTAGACATGATTTTTCGATGAATGAGTAGTTTAACTCATGCCTGACCATTGTTCTGCTAATATTGTAGATGGCTCTTTTTTCCCATGTTCATCGTGTTGAACTAGGAGAGCTCCAAGGGCTGTCGTTTTTGTTGACACATAGAGGATTAATGGATTCCTTGGGATCGGTGGCATGAGGACCGAAGGTGTGAGCAGATATTCTTTGATTTCGTTGAAGGCTTCTTCACACTTATCATCCCACTTGTACGCTATCCCCTTGTGGAGTAGGTGAGAATATTGGATTTGTTTGTCTACCAGTTGTGCTATGAATCTTCGGATGGACTGAAGCTTGTCTTGGAGGTCTCTCAATTGTTTCAATGTTTTGGGTGCCTCCATCTCAAGGATTGCTTTTATCTTGGTAGGGTCTACCTCAATACCTCTCATTGACACTATGTATCCTAGAAACTTTCCTGATTGTATGTTGAAGACACACTTCTTTGGATTTAATCGGACCTCGTATTCCTCCAGCCTGTCAAAAATGACACTTAAGATTGCTATGTGATCCTTCCTCTTTATGGATTTTGCTAGTATATCATCAACATGATCTTCAATGTTTTTATAGATCATGTCATGGAAGATCAACGTCATGGCTCTTTGGTATGTTGCTCCTACATTCTTCAAGCCGAATGACATCATATTCCAGCAGTAAGTCCCCCATGGACAAGTGAAGGTTTTTTTGTGTTGGTCTTCTTTAGCAATCATTATCTAGTTGTATCCCGAGAAACTCTCCATCAGGGAAAGCATTTTGTGTCATGTCGTCATGTCCACAATCATGTCAATGTTGGGCAACAAGAAATCATCTTTTGGACATGCTTTGTTTAAGTCCCTAAAATCTGTGCAGATTTTGATGCTGCCATCAGTTTTTGAGATAGGAACCAAGTTTGACACCCATTCTAGATAGTCGATTGGTCGAATGAATCCTATGTCCAGTAGCTTCATCAATTCCATTTTGACTAGCAGGGTGATCTGAGGGTGCATTTTTCTGAGCTTTTTCCTGACAAGCTTTGCTTCAGAGTATACTGCTAGGTGATGAACTACAATTTCTGGATTGAGCCCTGGCATGTTTGCATAGCTCCATGCAAAATTAACTTGTCTTTCTCTCAAGAAGGCTACTAGGAGCTCTTGTTCCTCTGATAGTAATGACTCTGCATAGAATGTGATGTGTGGGGTCTCCTTTGTTCCTAGATTAACTGGATTGCATTTTTTTGGCTAGGACTGCTGATTTTTCCTGATGAAGAGCTTTGAAAGGAAGATTGAATCCCCCATCCTCGAGTGCCTCAGATATTTTTTCACCATTGGATGTGTCCTTTCTTTTTTACTTTTTTCGAGTCGGAGAGTGCCACAATGTTGTTTTCACTCAAGGACCTAGAGATTATTCTCAGTTTTTTGCTTTTGCGACTGAGGGATTCAATCGTTTCCCCATAGTATGCATGTGTATCCAGCTCGATGATGAATCCTGCTTTGTGATCCCCACATGGAATGTTATCTTGCAGTCCCTTGAATTTTGAGAGTGCCTCATCATTTTTTAAATGTTTCAAGAATTGGCGGTCCTCGTTGGTCATAATCGATGAGTTGGGGGTAGACTAGACGGATTTCATGGTTTTGATTTTCAGACTCATAGGATAAGGTACTAATCATAAGTAGGGAGGTGTCCTTGAAAATCATGGGTAGGTTGGTTATGGGATCCTCGTCGTCACTACTACTATAGACGTCAATTATGTCAAATGTGAAGTTGTCTGTGACTCAACCTATAGATACGAGTAAGCAAAGTTCGGTTGCTGATTGCTGAGGAGGATCATTGACCTTTCTAACTGGAGGACTTCAGCCACGTATGGTTATACTCGGAGGGGTATATCCAAGGCCAATATTTCTCATTCATGTCTTCAGAATTATGGGTATTAGAAGCCCGTTGTCATTTTTCCCGAGTCTCTGGTTTCTATCATAGCCCATTGTGAGCATCATTTGCAAACCTTTGCTTATGTCATCCATTGATAGATTGGATGTTGGTCTATTATCTTGGTATAGGAGATGAGATAGGTCCTCCTCTATGACTTCTTGGCCAAGATCTCCCCAACTTCTGAAGTTGGGATATTCTTCAGGGGATGTTTGAGATGTGGAGGCTTCATTTGATTGCTGACATCCTCGTGATCTGGGAGATTGTGGTAACTCTCCTACCACAAAAGCATTTTTGGGAATTGTATAGTTTTCACAACCATTTTCCTAGATGATGACGTTGATATTAGAAATGGTGGGGATGGCGAGAGTGGCGGGTGTCTCTATCGCAGAAGTGGAAGGGAGAGTGGCTCGATCAATGTACAGTGTTGATGGACCTTCATCATTTGTAGGAACTTGAGGGAGTTTGTAGTATTTTTCCTCTAGGTTCTTGTAGTAGGAGAATGGTTCAGGATCTCCATGGATGGTGACCTCTTGTTCTTCATATGTGAATTTGACACATTGATGGAAGGTTGATGCTACAACTTGCATTGCATGGATCCACAGATGTCCCAGGAGAATTTTATAAAGAAAGTCGAGGTCCAGGACCTAACAAGTTGTTTCCATGATAGATGGCCCTACTTGAATAGGGATTTGGATTGTGCCTTGGGACACTCTTTCTTGATCATCATATGCTTTGATTGTAATACCTTTTCCTTTGTCGATGGAATCCTTTGAGATTTTCAGGTTCTTAATGAGCTTGAGGGAACAAATATTTAAGCCAACACCTCCATCCACCAAGACTCTCTTGACTTTATTTTTCTGCACCAGGACCTCTAAATGGAGTGCACGGTTGTGGGATGGTTGAGTGGGAAATTCCTAGTCAGAGAATGTAAGGAGATTTAGAGTGATGATCTTTCTTACCATAGCTTGGAATTATTTCACATCAAGATCTGTGGGGATGGTGGATGAAGCCAATGCTTCTTCAAGGATTTTCTTGTGGGTGGATGAAATTTTTAGCAACTCCATGATGGAGATTTGTGCTAGGGTTCTTTTTAGTTCATTAAGGACATTATAGCCATTGGGGACAGTTCTTGGGTTGGAAGTGGATGCTCTATTTGGCTGAGATGATCCTACAATGGTAATTTTTCCGCCTCTTGTGGTGACTCCACAATCATCGTGGGCTACTTTGATAGTGATAGTGGCACAATACTCATCCAAGGATGCAACGACATGATCGTATACATGATTGACGCTTTTCAATGTTCCCTTCCCCTTATCGTTGTTATTGTTTCCTTTGTTTTTATGGTTTGGCATCGGATTTTTGTATATTTTGAGGTTCTGATTTCCAGCTAGTTGCTCCACGTTTATGATTTTTTGATCAATGAGGTCTTGGACTAGGTTCTTCAACCTCATGCAGTTGTTAGTGGTATGTCCTTTGATTTTATGAAAGTCACAAAGCTGGTTTTCGTTGTACCAGGGTGGTTTCACATCTGGTTCCTAATAATTTTCATAGGTGGGAGCCTTGATGAGGTTTTCGTTTATCAATGTCTCCATGATAACCTCAAGTGGTTCCCCAAGGGCAGTGTACTTATGCTTGGGGGAGTTCTTGTTTCATTGGGGTGGCCCCCTTTGATCATTGACATTGTTGATGGTCTGGTTGTTTGGCTGTTGAGTTACTATGTTCGCTTGGTGATTATTTTGAGGTTGTTGTTGTAGTGCAGATGTGTTTTGTTATGGTGCAATGATGACAAGTTTGGTGTCGACAACACCATCATTGGTAATTTTTTTGTTTCTTTCCTATGTGCGAGATTTTTCATTATAGCTTGAAGATGGGTGGTTTCTTTGCTAATCATGATATGTTTGTGTCGTTGGTTGTGTAGCAAGGGCTCGTTCAATGTTGAGTTTGGAGATCAACTAATCATATGTGGTGGTCCCTTGGACTTTGAGATGGAAAGCCAAGGCGCCATCGAGGTTGGAGATGATGGTGCACACTTGTTTTTCTTTCAGCATGGCCCATTTGCTCTGATTGGTCTTGGATTGCCACTGTTGTAGGAATGAAGCAAATGATTCATTCTTTCCTTGTTTCAGAGCTGATAGTTCCTCTAGACTAACATCCATTTCAATATTGAATGCGCATTTTTTGATGAATGCATCTACAATTTCTTTTAACTTTTTGATGCCTTGAGGGAGGCAAGGGAACTAGTCCATGGATTGGCCTGCCAAACTTCTTGGAAATAGCCGCATTAGATAGGTATCATCATATGCAACTTCCATGCAATGAACCTGAAACTCCCTGATGTGATCTTTAGGGTTTCCCGTCCCATGATATTTGTCAAATTTTGGGATCTAAAATCCCTTCGAGAATGGTTTCATTACAAGGCTCCTATCGAATGGATAAGGACACAAGTTGATGGGTGTTTTTGTGGTTTGCCCTAACTGAAAATCGAGCACTTGTTGTGAGAGCCACTTGATTTGTGTCGTTACATCATTTTGTTGATCATGGGGTGGAATGAAAGTGTTTTGAGGTGGTTCAATTGTTGGTGGGATGGGTGGATTGGTTGGTGTGTTAATGGATGGTGTTTGCATGTGTTGCTACGCCAAACATACATGTAATTGTTGTTGTACCAACAACACTTGTTGTTGGTCCTGTTGTTGTTGTGCTATTAAAGCATGCTGCTGAGCTTGTTGTTGTTGTTGAGCGAACAACACTTGTTGTTGAGCTAACAACACTTGTTGTTGAGTTGTTACTTGGGCTACTTCTTGTTGTTCTTGATATGTCTTCAGTGCTTGTTGATATGCTTGTTGTTGCGTTGATTGTTGTTGTGCAAGATATTGTGCTTGTGCTTGTTGTGCTTGATATTGGGCTTGGGATTGAGCATGCGCTTGAGCTTGGGACTCAACTTGGGCCTGAGCTTGTGCTTGAGCCTGAGCTTGTTGTTGTAATAAGGCTTGAGCTTGTGCAGCCTGTTGTGCTTGTTGTGCTTGTAATGCGGCTTGGGCTGCTTGAGCAGCTTGTGCGGCTTGAGTGGCTTGTTGAGCAGCTAGTTGCGCGGCTTGTTGTTTTTTGCACTTGCTGGAGTGCCTTTTGATAGGAAACTTGCTGAGCTTCTTGCAACACAATACTATATTGGTTTGATGTGTTCAAGTTTGGTGGTGGTGGTGGTGGAGTTGGATTTGGAATGGTGCTTGTTGTGGTGATGAGAGGCATTGTTGTAGTTGATGGTGCAATTGATATGCTTAGTCCTTGAGAGACCATGTTTTGAGGGATGATAGATGATGTGTTGTTTGTTTGTGATATGGGGATGGTTGAAATTTCTTGTTGCGATATTGATGGAAAGAGAGGAGGATTTGGTATGATGCCCTAATGATGGTTGGGAGGGGATTTTGAATGAGTGGCGGAATCAATGGTAGCCCCAAACCAAGAGGCGAGACAGATGTTAATGGAAAGGGTGGGAGTGGTGGGAAAGTGAGTGGTAAGCTCCCTTGGGGAAATGATGATGATGCTGGATCAAAAATTCCCCCCAGTCCAAATAGATCATCTTCTCCTTGTGAGGTCATGGGGAGAGAGGTTTGTGGTGTTGCATTAAATGATGATGATGATGGGTCATTATGAAAGGTGAGGGGGACATATGGATGTGATGGATTTTGGGGGACGGTTTGACCCAAGATAGTATTTGCATCCAAATCTTGATTGCTTACAAGATGGTGTGTTTTTAATGCATTGAGAAATGCACTCCCTTTGTTAATGATCGGTTGAGTTGCAGCGATTGATGATGTGATTTGTGGGATGTTTTGAGTGATATTTTGAATTTGTGATGTTGATGTGATGGGGGGTGTGGATGATATGGGAAGTGTGAATGATGTTGAAGGTGGTTCCACAATAGTGCTCACGTCATAATCGGAAGGGAGTTCAGTTCCTCATTTTAATAGTTCGAGCATGTATTGTTGAGGATGGAGTATCATCATGATGTTAACAATCCTGTGATTTTCAAGATTTTGAACCATCTCATTGATCTCATCTTGGGTCATACCATGAGGGTTTTTTGTGAGGTCTTCCACTTGTCCATCCTCTTGATGGTCTTAAGGGAGTGAAATATTGGTCGTAGGATTGCTTGATCCAATAGGATTCATGTCGGTGTTAATTTTGACTAAGATCACTTTAGATTGATGTTTCTTTGTGGGCTTCCATGTCCTTGTGTTGAGATCTAGTTTGCACCATAAAATAGGGATCAATTTTTTCAAGAATATAAGAGATGAATCTCTAATTCTTTAGAGTGATATATCTTTAGGCACAAAAGAGAAATTTTTAGGATGATTTAAAGATCAAAAGGTGATAATGATATGAAATGTAATATGGATGTTTGATGGATGATTTGGAACTCTTTGAGAAAATATTGAAGGGTATGTTAAACTTTAGGACTTGATTTTTCTTTGATTTTGATTTTGATTTTGATGGTGAACTCATAAACTCTAAGAGGTTGGGTGTTGTCCTAGAGTAGATTTTGTTCAAAGGATGCTAATTTGTCTAGGTGTGAGAAGAAGGATTCATCTAAGAACACCTATCCAAACAAGATGATTTTAATTGGTTTGATTTTGGATTTTGGATAATGAACTCCTAAATCCCAAGACATTGGATGTTTATCAAGGGATGAATTTTTCCACAAGGTTTGATAATTTGACTAAATATGTGTAGAAGGATGCATCTACACACATCTACTCAAACAAGGTGATTGGCTTCAAATGATTTGTCCAAAGTTTAACATGGAGGATTTTATCAAGATTTTCAAAGAGTTGATGATGAGATGATTTTGGTTTTGATGTTTGAAGATGGATGAATATTTGATTTTGATCCTATGTTTGCCTAAAAAAGACACTTGTTTACTAGACCTTGGTTTTGAAGAACATGCTTTTCTCTAGACAAGGTGTTCAAATTCATGAAAAAGATTGGGATTCTAACAATAATAAAATGAGTACAATCCAAGATTGTTTCTTGAAGCTTTCCTGTAAAAGTTAAAAAGTAGTCTTCGTCTAAATTCGTATAGTGTTGAGAGGTGCTTTTGGTGATCTTTCGGACTAAGAAATTTTACCTTTGGTTTCTTGATCTTGATTTTTCTTGAAATCATTAAAGATACATGTGTGGGATTCAATTGTTTTTAGTGTTTGCTTAATGACTTTGTTTTACCACAAACACTTCTTGATTTTAGCTTTTCAAACTAGATGTCCAATGTCTCAACCTCTTCTCATTCCACAAGGTATATTATGTGAAACTTTGATGAAATCAAGACAAGGGTTACCTATTGTAAACTTTAGTAAGCAAATTGAGATATAATCCAAGTGTTTAGAAACCTCTTAAGGATAAAATCCCAAGGGAAAGCAATAACACATGAATTTGGTCAATTGTATTTTCTTCCTAAAGGGTTTTGAAGTTTTGATGACAATGTTAAATGTTTGTTTCTCCCATGTTTTCGATCAAGAAATATGTTTTGTAACCAAGAACAAGCACAATCCTATGGATATGAAAGACTATATTTGTTGAGTCCCCACTTGGACAAGTCCAGCTATGCTTATTTTTTGTGAATGGTTGGATGCTTGACCCCACTGGATCCCCTCCACGACACTCACTTCTCAAGGAATCCAAGCATCAGTATCCATGAAACTCCCATGGCATACTTTCCATTTCTACTAAAAACCGTAAAAGTGTGGGGCAGCTTCAGAACGACCATTCTTGCACCAACAAATAGATAGGGATTTTGGCCTTTCTATAACAAGGGTTTTAATTTAGACTTTTCGTTTGTAGGAGTTGACCCAACATTGCGAGAGACCATTGCTGCCCTTCTCGTCGAAGCCAACTGCGTGATATTGGCCTTTGTTCCAATCCCCACTTTTATATCCCAGCTGAAAATACTCTTGGCTTTAGAGTGTTACCGGTTGAGTCGTTCCCTTGGGTGAGTAATTTTTCCCCAAGGTAGGCCCTCTAAGATAAACAAAAGCAAGCAAACGTATCTGTAACTTGATCGATCTTTGTTGAGAAACAAAGAAAGAATACACACGATAGGTTTACTCACACTCACAAGATATTTTGTTCAATTTTAGTTCCCAAAATGAAGTGTGGAGGCAATTACTTTATCCCAACCTAAGACCACCAAAAATCCTTTTGATTCTCAAGATCATCATGAGGCACGAGAGAAGCGCATACGTATTTTCAATGGTGTTAGTTTGAGTAAGCAATCACAAAAAAAAGTAGCACATGTTCTTTTTAAACCCACAAAGCAATAATGACTTCTTTTTAAGCACCAAAGGAAAAGTGATAATTTTCTTTGTTCAATTGTTAAGTCCCAAAACCAACTTTAGTAAGTTTGTACCCTAAAGTTCATTTTAAGCCTCTTTGTATCAAGAAATTGAAGTGTTCATTTTAGAACCCAAAGGAAAACTAGTAGGTCCTAATCATGGAAGATAACAAATTTTCTTTTAAGAGGAATCATGAATCCTCCAAGAGTGTTAACAAACACTAAAGTGTTCAAAAACACTTGTTATCATGAAATGAAATCATCATGCTTCTCTCCTTCTTCACCTTTGAGCCAACCAACCTATAAGAAAACTAGTCAGATTCTGCAACGACAAAAGTCAGGAAATCAAAAAATAGGTCAAATGATCAGAATTTAAAAAAAAAGCATGTGTCATAAACTAATTTCCACCTTTTACTTCCCTCTAGCAGTGGAACCCATGAAGGCGGCAGAGTTTGAAAGATTCAGTGGTGCAATATAGTGTCACTTACTAGTTAGCGTCGTTTTGGGGCCAGTGAGCATGAAGGTGTTGTTGTTTGAACCAGTGGTGCAGTTTGAAGTTTGGGAAGATTCCAGCGGGCCAAAAAGACACAGCGATGCACTTTAAAATTTTGAATCTCGGGCGGGAAACAGAGGGCATCAGAATTTAGAGTTTGTAGTGGTGCAATACAGCGACGCTGGATTCCCAGCAGTCATAAACTACGATGCTGATGTTCCAACAGTGGAGTTTCCTATAGACCAAGAAAAACCAAAAAAAAGCACGAAATTTGATGAAAAAATATGACTAGAACTTCTGGTTGGCCCTCCTTCTAGCGCCAAAATCTAAACCAATATTCCCAACCTGCACAAACATGAGAGACAAACACTATACTAGATCAAAAGCAAGGTTAGTATCATGATTCCTCAAGAAATCCATTTGAATTGCAAAGGAAAAGGAATGAAATGCAGAACACAACAAACATAAACCAAAGATATCAAATCCTATTCTAATGCAAAGAAAACTCTTAATCCCTTGAGGGAATTGGTGCCAATTTGATGTGAAAATTGACCCTTTCCCAATTCCAATGATGCAATGTAGATGCTTGATGAAGAGTGATCCACTTAATGAATGCTTCCAATGTGCTCCAAGATCAAATTTGCATAACCTAGCTATAAAACTCAATAAGATGAATGGAAATTGCTATGGATTTGAGTATAGTAAGTTTACTCAAGTTGTGGATGATAGAATGAGGAATGAAGCCTCTTATTTATAGAATGATAAGATGGAGAAATGCCCAAAATGAAGCAATGTGGGACTAACATTCAACCAATGGCAAGGTGCCACTTGTCAAAAGGAGAATGGATGAAGGATGTGCACATTTGGATGAATGTTCCCATAAATTCAATTAGGTGATATTTGAAAATGGTGAAATGACAAGGTGGAGGGAGAGTCAAATGTAGTAATGGCCACTTGGATCAATGCAAAAGGACTTGTAAGGTGACATAAATGCCTTGTTGGAAGGACTCATCCCACTTGTATTTCAATTCAAATTTGAGGGAATATTCTCCAAAGATGTCTTGTTGAGGGAAAATGAAGATTTAATAAATGAATTAAAATCATTTATTTGTTCAAGTGGGAAAAGCTAGAGGATGGGACTCACATTAGATTTAGCCTTAATCATGATTTAGTTAACTTAAGTGAAGATTAGGTGATTTGACTTGTTGACTTAAATTTATGGATTAAAATAAATCAAAAGGAGATGGAAAATGATTTAGACATAGTTAAATAAACATTTTGATTTATTTAACTAAAGGAGATGATGTTGGTATTAAAGATGAATTTATTTAATTAAAATGGAGGACTTTAGAGATTGAATTTAATGAACTTGATTTATTTGATGAATGGATGAATATGAATTAGTTAAATGCATGATGCTAATTTTGCATGTCTACAATTCCAATATCTGAACACAGTCTCTTAAGACAAATGGCTTCTTTGCAAGCATGAGTATCTACCATATACTCAGCTTCAATAGGGGACAAAGCAACCACAACCTATCGCTTACTCGTCCAACTAATTGCACCACCAAATAAACACATAAGCATTGGTGGATCATATGCTATCAATATCACCTACCAATTATGAATCCACATAACCATGAATATCAAGGGAAATATTGTCTTTAGTCATATTACTATGATAACACAAGGAATAATTTGAGGTATCATGCAAATATCTAAAGACCCTTTTAATTGTATCCCAATGAACTCTACTAGGATTTGCATGTCTACAATTCCAATATCTGAACACAGTCTCTTAAGACAAATGGATTCTTTGCAAGCATGAGTATCTACCATATACTCAGCTCCAGTAGGGGACAAAGCAACCACAACCTATCGCTTACTCATCCAACTAATTTCACCACAAAATAAACGCATAATAATTTGTGGATCATCTGCTATCAATATCACCTACCGATTATGAATCCACATAACCATAAATATCAAGGGAAATATTGTCTTTAGTCATATTACTATGATAACAC
This sequence comes from Sequoia sempervirens, assembly GCA_007258455.2. Classification (NCBI taxonomy): domain Eukaryota; kingdom Viridiplantae; phylum Streptophyta; class Pinopsida; order Cupressales; family Cupressaceae; genus Sequoia; species Sequoia sempervirens. The sequence goes on along the minus strand of VDFB02270651.1, from coordinate 142,432,002 downwards.
AAGGAATAATTTGAGGTATCGTGCAAATATCTGAAGACCCTTTTAACTGTATCCCAATGAACTCTACTAGGATTAGACATATATCTAGAAAGAACTCCCACTGCTTAGAAAATTTCTGGTCTAGTACAAACCATAACATACATCAAACTTCTAACTACACCCTGATAAGACACTCTGCTCATATCTTCCATGTCTTCCATCTCTAATGGAGATGTTGGATAATGTAAAATAGAAAACTTTGTTCCAAATAAAAAAGGAACAACAATGGTCTACAATCGTGCATGTTAAACCTCTGTAAAATTGAATTGACATACTTACTTTGGCCAAGCCATAGCTTTTTGTTCTCTCTATCCCTTCTAATTCCCATCCCTAGAATGTGCCTAACTGCACCAAGATCTTTCATTTCAAATTTAGCAACAAGTTGAGATTTCAGTTATGAAATCATATCTTTCCCTTTGCCAATAAATAACATATCAACATATAATGCAATAAAAAAGAAACGATCACCATCAGTTTTATAATAAACACAATGATTTAATTTAGAACGCTCAAATCCAAACTCAAAATATATGTATCAAATTTTTGGTACCACATCCTAGGACTCTGTTTTAGGCCATACAAAGATTTTTTCAATTTGCAAACAAATTTAATTTTACCTTTCACCACATAGTGCTCTAGATGTGTCATATAAATATCCTCCTCCAAGTCACCATGAAGGAAAGCAGTTTCACATCCATTTGCACAACCTCTAAATCATAAGCAGCAGTAATAGAAAGCAAAAATCTAATGGATGGCATTTTAGCAATAGGTGGTTGTTGTAGATTTGGTGGGGATTTCTTTCCTCTTCTACCTGTTCCTATAAAGGTTGAGCATGTTTGGAAAGAAGGGTGAAGGAATTGGAGGTTTGGGATCTCATTTCTTCCTCTCCTATAGAGGGGAGCTCCCTCCTATTAAGGTGGAGTTGGGGTTGGCGATTCTGGTGGGGTGGTGTTGTAAGTTGGCTCATGTGCTTTAGTGTTTTGTTGTGCTCTCTAACTCCCCTATTGAGATGGGGTTGGATTTTTTGGCATTGTTGTTTAGGGGTTTGCTGGTGTTCTACACCATTAAGTTGGTTGTTTCTCTTGGCTCAGTGGTGTCTTCCCTAAGCGGTTGGTTTGTGGATGCCTGGTTGATATAGGCGGTGTCTTTGTTTACCTAAGGGTTTCAGGTCCTTGTTATAACCTTGTTGTAAAGGGATATTGGTCCCTTGTTTGATTTTTTGATGTAGCTTGTGTAGTCCTATTTTTCTTGTTACGACTACTATTGGGTTGTTGATGGTATGTGTTTTATCCTATATCTAGCATGCTTTGCTTTGACAGGGTTATGGGACCCTTCAAATCCATCCTATAATGGGTTTCGGGTGCCATCAAAACCTATTTTACCCCTAATCAAAAACAATATCAAGGGTTCCTTATATATTAGGTATCCCACTTAAGCCATGTTTTAGTTTACATTTTGGAAAAGGGTATGAACTAATTCGTGCAAAGGAAAATATAAACATAATACTATTCCATATTCATCCTACAACACCATTATCAAAATGTCACATCTAATGTATTATATCCACTTTTCATGGATAGAATGACATGATGAATCTCATAACAAAGTGTTGACAAAATTATCCAACCAAAAATATCCAATATCAAGATATATTAAACCATCTTCTTTTTCCTAACTCAAGTACACGATCTCATGACTTGCACTAAACACAATAATGATCTATATAAAGAGAAACAAGGATTCCAACATATGCAAGTATTGAAAAGTGGATTAAAACTACCAAATCATTTCACACATTCCAAAAACAACTAACAACACCATTCATTTTCCATCAAGTAGTATATAAATTCATTCACTCAAAATACAATGTCTAACATTTCAATAGTCTCTTTAAGTCAAAGCTTGTTATAGAATAATGACAATAAATGAGAGCACATGTGATTAAAAACCTTGTAGGTGTTTTAATTATTGGTGTGAATAAGGTATTTTACCTATCTAGTTTACTAGTAGGTACTATTCACATGCTAAGTTTACTTAGGTCATAGGAATCTTTCTATAAGTATTAGGTGTCATGTGATCTTATCTTATATTGGCATTTACTTCTTGTGTCCTAGGTTGTTTAATAATTTTTGAGGTAGTTATCTCATTGTCTAGGATTAAGACACATGTCATGATCTTGTCTAATCCTATCTCTCAACTTTATCTTTATAAGCAAGGCATATCATGTACATTTCATATTCAATCAATCAAAGCTTGCATCCAAAATCAAACAATTTATTATTTTCATTTTCTCTCTTTTGAAATATATTTTGGTTTGGTAGTTGATCTTGGGGTGTTGGGAGTTCATATTCAACTTCTACATGGTATCAAAGCTCCATTATTGCAAACTCCTCGGATTTGAGGGACATATTTTAGCTTAAAGATATTTTTGGGTACATTTTGGGGTTTTAAAGACCTCAGTTAAATCCAAGGTGTTAGAGAAAGTCAATATTGGATTTTGTTTCATCAAAATCTATCATATTGGGCCAGATCTACAAGGGTTTCAAGTATGGTGAAGTTTGCCAAATCTAGGATGTAGCTGAATTTCGGAGAACTTTAGGCCAAAGTTGATCTTGTCATTATATCCTAAAGGCTCAAAAACCTAAAGTTTTCCTATCAAATTTTTAAAATCAAACACTTTATCTTAGGGACATCAAAGGTTTTTTTCATCCATCATCATTTTTTGTACAGTCGTATGGAATCTTGGTATTTAATTCTTTTTTCCTAAGTCATTTAATAATTTTTTAGGTGGTTTTCTCATTATATAGGATTAAGACACATGTCATGATCTTTTCTAATCATAGATCTCTTAACATTTTTTTTATAAGGGAGGACATATTAAAACATCACAGAAACATATAACAAACCTATGACTGAGAAATGAATGAGTGGCGTGCGATAGGCGGGAAGAGACATGGGGAGTGATGAGTTTCGTTGTCTTCCTCATCATTTAACTTATCAATGTCAATCCAAGGTGATTTCCATGGCAATATGCAAGAGGGAGAAGAAATCAATTGCATAATATGTTTTTTCTACAAACGGAATTGAAAGACAATGCATGAAAATAAATTGTTGGAATCAAATCTAATCTAAGAGCTTGTAAATGAAATGCTGGAATTAAATCTATCCTAAGAAACTTATAAAAATAATACTGAAAATGTAATTGTTGGAATCAAATCTATCATAGGAAACTTGTAAAGGGAAATACTAGAAATGTAATTTCTAAAAATGAAATTGCTGCTAAGAAATAAAACTACAAACGACAACTGCTGCTAAAAACTAAACTATATTATTTTATGAAACTCTTCCCCATTTGATTCTTTGATTACAATGAATTCATAGAATTCCTATCTTCAAATAATCTCAAAGATGAGCCTTAATTGTTGTGCAACAACTTGCTAGAAGATAGGAACATGCATTGAAGGAAAATGATGAGTCTTTCCTTCATCTTGTTGAGTCAATCTTCTTAGGTCGTCCAAAAGAAATATATGTCTATTTTGTAGCCCCTAAACAAGCTGCAAAAAGACATTTGACTATTGAAAAAGTCATGTATTTCCCTTGTGCATCATTAAAGCTCATAAAACAACTCTTAAATGCTTGCAAAAATGTTCAAACTATCCAAAATTGTCTCTTAGATATGCTTCATTTGTTTGCACAACCCAACAACCTGCCTTAATACTTAGAACTACCCCCTAGATTCTCTCAACTGTTATCCCTAAATTGCTCATAGAAGTCCAAGTTGCTCAACCTCTTCATAAATGATCTTTCACTTAGTTTCGAGAATTCCAGAGCATAGAAGCAAATGAATGAACAAATTCTAGAAATTCTAAAACATGGAAGAAGATTTCCGGAGCATCAAACTAGTGAAGTTTTCTCTCAAACCACGAACTGGGTTTTTGTGAAATTTAATGAGTTTTTTCTCCTTCTTGTCCTCGCATTTCTGTCCAAAAATATCAAGAAACCAGATTGTAATTTTCAAAATATGATGAAATCTTTGACTACTGTAACTGCAAATCTCTTACTTTCCTCATCATATCCAGTCTTGATAAATTTCATAATTAAGCAAAATACATGTTTTTATTTGGCTAATAGATGAGAAATTTTTGTCTCATCATCTCCCCCACACCTAAAATGTTGCAGGTCCTCCTGCAACTTATAGTGAGTTTGAGTCAATCTCTTCACTTTTATTGCAATTGCTCTGGGGATTTGTTGGGAGGTGCATTGGAGATATTTCTGAAGATATTTTGAGTTATTCTAAAGATATTCTAGATATTTTATTATTATGTTGCAGAAAAGAAGCCTACTCTACCCTATTCTACTTATTGATATAGAGATAGGTTACATAAAACTATTAACTAGTTGTGGAAAATAACATCATTTTCTCAAAGGATGGATCTATGCATTCAACTTTTTGAAAGAAGATAAAAACCATGAGAAGAAGATGGCTAAATATTTGAATTATGATGCTCCTTCTTCCTTTGAAATAGCATTCTTCTCCATAATTTCCAATTCTAGTAGATGCATGGGCTGATTAGAAAATTTTTGCAATCTTTCCTCACATTCTTTTGCATGCATGACTGGATGCAACTCTTTGTCCTTCAAATATTTGATCAGGTAGCCCTCCTTGGACTTTGAAGGTGTCCAAACAATAGTCTTTTGTTTGCTATGGTTTGAAGTCATGGTCCTCTGGTTGAGGATATTGCACAAAAGTTGTCACATTTGCATTCAAAAACCTCTTTTTTTGGATCTGTTGTTTTGGGGGTTTCTAAAATAATAAAACAAAGAATTTCTAAAATAATAAACCTAAAAAAATTGCCAAACTAATTTTTCTTTTGACCTGTTTTCACCAGATCATCAATAACTCCCTAATGACACATTTCCCCTGCAATGACGCCAAAAATGATGAGTGTCATCTTCCTCATTATTTAACTTATCAATGTCAACCTAGGGCGTGTCCATGGCAATATGCAAGAGGGAAAAGAAATCAATTGCATGACATATTTTTTCTACAAACAAAACTAAAAGACAATGTGTGAAAATAAATTGTTAAAATCAAATCTAATCTAAGAGTTTGTAAATGAAATGTTAGAATTAAATCTATCCTAAGAAACTTGTAAAAATAATACTGAAAATGTAATTGCTGAAATCAAATCTATAATAAGAAACTTGTAAAGAGAAATACTAGAAATGTAATTGTTGAAAATGAAATTGCTACTAAAAAATAAAACTACAAACAACTACTGCTAAAAACTAAACTATATTATTTAATGAAACTCTTCCCCATTTGATTCCTTGATTACAATAAATTTATAGAATTTATATCTTCAACTAATCTCAAAGATGAGTCTTAATTGTTGTGGAACAACTTGTTAGAAGATAGAAACATGCATTGAAGGAAAACGATGAGTCTTTCCTTCATCTTGCTGATTCAATCTTCTTGGGTGGTCCAAAACAAATATGTATATTTTGCAGCCCCTAAATAGACTTCAAAAAAATATTTGACTGTTAAAAAAAATATTTTTTTCCCTTGTGCATCATTAAAGTTCATAAAACAGCTCCTAAATGTTTACAAAAATGTTCAAACTACCCAAAATTGTCTCCTAGATATGCTTCATTTGTTTGTACAACCCAACAATCTGCCTTAATGCTTGGAACAACCCCCTAGATGCTCTCAACTGTTATCCCTTAACTGCTCATAGAAGCCCAAATTGTTCAACCTCTTCATAAATGATCTTTCACTTAGTTTCGAGAATTCTGGAGCATAGAAGCAAACGGATGAACAAATTCTAGAAATTTTGGAGTATGGAAGCATATTTCTGGAGCATCATACTGGTGAATTTTTCTCTCAAACCACAAATTGGGTTTTTGTGAAATTTAATGGGTTTTTTCTCCTTTTTGTTTTTGAATTTTTTTCCAAAAATCTCAAGAACCCAGATCGTAATTTTCAAAATATAATGAAATCTTTGACTGCTGCAACTGAAAATCTCTTACTTTCCTCATCATATCCAGTCTTGATAAACTTCATAATTAAGCAAAATACATGTTTCTATTTGGCTAATAGTTTTTTTGTCTCATCAGGGAGATTTTTTAAAAAACCCTTGAGGAGTCTGATGATGGGGACCCTGATCGAGGTTCTCTTGGCCTCAGTTCCTCTTTGGTTATGGGTTTGGTTGTGCCTATTGCAGACACAGGTTTAGTGGGTGGCTTTGTTGGTTATGTTATTGGGGTTGTGGATTTGGCAGACATTGATGAAGATGCAGAGGAGGACGGTGCAGAGTTTGTTTTCGGCCTAATCTTTTTTAGGATGAGATTAATAACAAGTGGTTTATCGATTTGGATGGGGAGGATGAGGAGCTCATGCAGGATATTCTTTTGGAGGCTCGAAGGAAACCTCAGAGATGTGAGATTGTTGGAAAGAAAGAGGAGGATGGTGCTCCTTTTTTTGGGCTGCTTAAAGGCTTTATTAATCACTTGATCCATTCTCAACGAGATTGTAGGTAGCAATGTTTTGGGCTTGGATTGGATGTGAATTTGGGTGCATCTTTGGACATTGCTCAAATGCTTGTGAAGGTTCTTAGCTCTAGGTTTGGGTTGGAAAACCCCCATTTTTCCTCTGACTTCTCTTTTGAGGTTGACGTTTTTGCTTCACCTGTGGGTTTGGATGTTGTTAAAGGACCCCTCTCTTTGTGTGAGGGGGATGTTGCTACTCCTGTCTAGGTGCAAGGGCCCTCAGTGGTCTCTGGCCTCTCTCTTCAGATTCTTGATGTTGTAGTGGATAAGGCTACTACTGTTATTGGTAATGCTCTAGTTGGGAGGTTCTCAGGCCCTTGTCCTAATATTGATTGTGTTTGCAGCTAGGCTCTGGCCAAATGGAAAGCTTTTGGTCTACTACGGGTGGCTGCATTTCCTAAAGATTTTTTCCTTTTTTCCTTTCAACTCCTTGAGCAAAGTAAGGATGTCTTACTTAGTGGGCATTGGTTATTTGGTAAATTTGTTCTCCTTTTGAAAAGTTGGATTGTGGGGTTTGTGGCTTCCAAGGGATGCTTCGATTGGGTCCCTATTTGGTTTAGACTCTTAGCACTTCTTTTGGAATTCTAGGATGAAGAGGTATTTTGAAGTATTGGTAATAGGTTTGGTTCTTTCTTAATCATGGATAGGATCACGAAAGACATGGAACATTTAGTTTGCTAGATTTTGTGTTTTGGTTGAAACTGGTAAGCTTCTACCAAATAAAGTTAAGTTTCTTTCCAAGCTAGGTGTTTGGGAGCAAAGTGTTCTCTTTGATTATTTCCCTTTGGTGTGCTCTCATTGCCTTAGAGTTGGTCATTTTTCCCGCTTTTTCCAGGACTTCAATCCTGTGAAGACTGTTTATGTTGGGAAGGCTCCAAGCTCTGCTAGTTTTCCCACTAGAAAGTTTGATTTGGTGATCCCCTTGGCTAGGGAGTTGGATGTGAAAGATCATGTTGATGTCCTGAGGGGAAGCCCCTCAAGGATAAAATTTCTCTTGTTAGTATGAATGAGATTGATTCGTCCAAGATTTTTGGATTGACCCATTTGGATTAGGCTCCCCTTATGAGCTCTTTGTTTGGTCACAATTTCAAACCTCCATGATTGGTGTGGCTCTTCTTTGGGTGTGCCCCCTTTATGGTGGTCAAGTGTTGGTTGACAATTTATGTTGTTCTGTGGCATCTTTGTTATTCCTCTACTTTTTGTGAGGGTTCCAGGTGCCCTTTAAAACTTGTTTTTGTTGTTTAGTTTCATTGGAAAAGTTTGAGACTTTGATATTTTGGCAATGTCCTATTTCTTCGCTTTGTACAAGGTTCCGGTCCCTTTCAAAACCTTGCTCACCTTATCAAAAACATTGTTTTTATAAGTCAGGAATCTCATGTATATTTCGTATTAAATCAATCAATCTTGCATCCATACTCAAGCAAGCTATTCCTACCATTTTCTATCTTGTGGAAGATATTTTGGTTTGGCAACTGATTTTGGGGTGTCAGTATTTCATATTCAACTCCTACATTTACTATATATTGAGATATATCAAAGGATACCTAACCCTTAAATGGCCTATCTCTATACCCAAAAATTACAATGAAAAATAATGGCTTTCTTCTAAGAAAATAAAAACTAAAACTAGTGAAACCAACTAGTTTTAATCTTTCCTTAATGAACTATCATGATCAAACTAAGGATGTTAGAATGAGTTAATATCCTATTGTAAATATTTATCCCACATGCATTTATTGATTTTGTAATAGTGTAATGTGTTTATATTTACTACGTGCATTTATCCCACATGAATTGTATCTCATAGGTCACTAGTCTAGTGACACTATTTAAAGTGGTTAATTATACTTGACCTAATGTTGTTTATATTTAGTATGTGCATTTATCCCACATGGGTTGTATCTGGTTGGTCATTGGTCTAGTGACGCTATTTAAAGAGGTCAATTATACTTGACCTAATGTACTATGAATGAATGTAATAAAGGATAAAGGACAACTGCTATATCCATTTTAACTATTGTGTTATTTTCTCCATTTTCTTTCCATAATACAAATCCTATGTAATGTTATTTCTAATAAAGTATGAGAAAATATCCTTTTATAATGAGATACCTTGGTCTCCAAGATTTATACATACTTGCAAGCTTGAGAATGATCTTTCAACTACAATAGGTTTGGTATTTTACAAAGGATAAATCTCCCTCCATAATAAAATGCAATTGTAGTATAAGCAACTACTCTCTAATTCTCAAGAACTAGGAAAACTAAAAAGGGATGCCATTGTTTTAAAAGACTAATTAGATCTTTAATCAAATTTGAAGGAATTTAGTTGTAGTGGTCTTCACGAATATGTTCCAAAAAACTTGCATTTTTGTTCAAATGGACTCAACTAGTGTCCAAAAATCTTTAATTAGTGTTAGCTACCACTCATCATTCTTGTTTGACTCAATTTAGTCCATGTTTCAAAGGGTCACATGATTACCTTATCCAAACTTACTCTTAACTCTTTAAACATTGTAATTAAAACATAAAGATCAGTTTCCACATGAGTTGGCAAAGGTATAATAGTCCTTTAAAAGCTCAGCCCAACATATAACTCATGCAATATATATGTGGTTATTTCCCAAGCTTATAATTGTGTCCCTAACAAACATAAGAGGGAGAAATAATGAAATTAGTATTACCTTGAAATAAAATAACCACATACAAACACTTATATTTAAAATAATCTCATTAACAAGCATTAATTAACATGATTTAATAATTGAAATATATCCTAGTTAAAGTGACTTGATCATTCAATATGATCAATAGGTTAATTAATAGGATTAATAAATTTTGGGGAGATATCCTTTCTTGCCTATTTTTTGTATCCTCATGATCCTATTAATTAAATAGTGTAGGAAAAGGTATTTGAATCTCCAATATATCCTCCCTAGCGTTATCTTCAATGTATTGACCTCACTAGACCTTACACTAACTAATTGATCAATTACAGATACATTTATTGATGCTTGATCACCTTGAAGGGCTCTACCAATAGCACTCTCATATTCAACACCTAATATGCATTTAAATCCAAACCATGTGCTAATTTTATATTATAGCACTTTAGAGGCATAATGGAACATGTTACAATTTTTCCTAATGTCAATGGTAAGGTGATTTTGTAGATAATTAGGCTAATAGAAACTTGGATCTTAAAGGGTCCCACAAAGTGAAAGACAAGATTAGCTAACTTCCTAAACTTGATTAAGCTCTTCTAGTTTAACCTTAAAAAATAGTTTATATTAAAATAATCATCAAAATGTTATCCCACGTTCATAATAATAACATGTTAATATAGGATTATAAGGTTTCGAGTTGATGCATTCACATCATCCCTCTATATACTACTAGCATCCCAACAAACTAAAATTGTCTAATAGTACATTATAAAATCTCCAAGTACACACAATTAATGTGGTGATGGCTCCTTTCCTATGTTTCAAGGATGGAAATGTAGTATTCTGTAAAAACTTAACTTTCATGCACAATTAATGTGGTGATGATTCATTTCCTATCTTTTGAGGATGGAAATATAGTATTATGTAAAAATTTAACTTGTTTGTGACTATTTTGGTGTCAAAGCTCCCTTTCTTAGGGGAAATAATAAACTTATCACAAATTTGATGAATGAAAGAGTTGATGTCAAGTTTTGTTAAAGATTTTTCTTTCTTTATACATGATGTTTTGTAATGATGGAGACAATTTGGATTTGGTTAGTTTCTTTCATACATTTTTTGTGGAGAGCTCAAGGTATCATATCATTGAGTGGATCAATCATGCACTCATGCTTTTCTACCTACATATTTTCAAACTATTAAATTTTAATTTAGTGTGTAAATTGCCTTTATATATGTTAGTGTGTGATTTTATATTTCAAATAAGGGATTATTTGCATAATATTGTCGGTTCCAAAGTTTTGTAAAATAATGTAATAATATCTTTTGAAATTTCTTATCTAAGAATAGAATCTCTTGCATTGTCAATTTCACTCTCATTTGGAGTGATTTAACTTTAATTACATTTTAAGTAAAAACTTCATTCTCAAATGGAGAACATTTGTGGAAATTTTATGACAAAATAAACAATTGGTGTTAGAATTAACCACTAAAATTATCCCTAAACTACAAGCTAGGTACTAACTTTCCCATCTATTCTATAAATATTTTTATCATCCTTGAAATATTTATAATCTCAACATAAAAGATTTAAAATAACTATCAATAAGAAAAGTGAAAATTTATAATATAAAGAATAACATTCCAAACAATAAAATTGAAATAACTAAATTTTTTACTAGTCTAAAAATAAGTAATGTTTAATTAGTTTAATATATTTTTTAAATATATGTAATATCCATCCTCTTGATTAATGGGTAGTTCAAGACAAGAAAAAAAAGCTACAAGCTCTATCTTCTTAGCTAGCTCCCAATAGTAATATGTAAAACAAACAAACATTACCACATATATCTCTTATAACCATTCTTAAAGTGCCCACATTGGATTATATAACCCCTTATAGTGCCCACACAAAGATCTTAATGGAAAGGACCTTTGAATCTAACCCTAGAAAATGGCCAAGGCCATTAGAGAACCAAGAAAAAATATTAATACATTATTTTAAAAACTAGCCAATTTCCTATATATCTTGTTTTCTCTAATCACTTAAGATACTTCGAATGGCACAAGTATTTCACCTTTCTTAGACTAGTCTTTTAGACTTTTTTTTATCAAAATTTTAGTAATGCATGCAATGTTCTTTTATTTGGCTTAAATTGTTATAATAGTTAAGCATGTTTCTATTAGAAAATCTTTAAGTTATTATTATGGTGAAATTTGGATATTTATGTCATTGTTTATTTAATTTTGTGTTAATTTTGGTTAGATATCTCAAATGTAATAACATATCAAGTTGCACACTCTTGTACTAAATTTAATTCATAAATCAATCACACTATCCATATTCATTCTATTCTCATTTACAATCATCTCATATATCCATCATCTACTCACCATTATTGCACCCCTATTTGCACTTATTAAGTCAACATACAAGCTATTTGCATGTTGGTGAACATTGTCTGATATTTTTATCATTATAAATCCTACCTACCAAGGGGGTTAACCTAAGAGAACATGTTAATTATCAAATTAGTAATCTGCTAAAGGTGTTCCTAAACACTTCCTTGACTAAAGTTGATATTGAAGGTGCAAAGATGAATAGATTTTCAAGCATTTATTCGAACAAATTGATTATGCACAATGTAGATTAGAGTCGTGCAAACATTCAACTTCACAACAATCAAGTTCAAAATTGTGACACTCAAAATTGAACCACAAAAGATTTTGAGATAATATAGACTCTAATACATCGATCAAATTAAGGGCACTAATTTCTAGATAATGGTAAACAAATTAGAATGACACCAATAGTGTTTCTACATCATTAATTTTAGAGTTAAGTGCCCCTAACCCTCACATTTAATTTTCAGATATTTATTACAATTATTAATCTCAACTAATTTAATCTATTAGTGTGTGCTTAGTGGTTGCATTTATTTAATTAGACTAGATTTATTTAAGTGATACACTATTTTCATTACAATTATATAGTTGTAAAGGAAAATAATTTTTCATTAAATTAATATAGGCTAACTAACTTAATGCACATAAATAAGCATAAATTAACCTAGATTTAATTAATGACAACTAGATATTGGTAATTGTAATAAAGTAATACTTTAAAAATTAAATGCAAGGATGACTAGGCACTTGAATGTGGAAACTATGATGAGTAATCCTAATGTCATGTAGATCTCAAATGTCTAGGTACAAAAGATAAATGCCCTTGTTATGCTTGTTGTCTAGGAACTGCAACAGACTCAAAACTTTGTGCAAATGAAATCCTTGTTGTACAAGTCAAACCCATGCACCATGGAAATGTTTTGAGACATGTGATTGATCTTGTTGTTGTATACCTCTTGCAACCTAATTCACCCATCTTTGTTGTTTGTTGAAGCATAAGGACTAATCAATATTTAGCAATACTTGAAGCAAATGTTAGATTATGGAGGTTCACATTCTTCTCAATCAACCTCCTTTTTATTAGTGTTATGGCCTTTGGTGAGAAATCAAAGACAACATGCTCGAGCATGCAATATCTTGAATAAAATGTAATTTTTGAATCCTTTTAATACTCCAAAAATAAATGCTCTCATTGATGAGTGCTCCTTATAATGCAAATAATCTAGGATTGTTTGATGATATCAATATGTGAATTATTGTTCAAATGAATGTCTTTAAATAAAATAAACAAAACAGATATTTTCACAAACATGTACCAAGTCAGCTCTCAACAATTAATAAGAAAGGACGAGAGTCAACAATCCAAATGTTAAAAATTGGAATTTCTGGTCAAATCCGCATAGCAAGTCACAAGATTAACCCAAGACAAGGAATGCCAAGGCTTGGGATTAATAATTGATATGTGGAAGTGTGGATTAATGATAGAACAAATGTGTGAGAATAGGTGCAAATAGAATCAAGATAAGATCAAATGTATGAAAATTAGGTAGGTGAGAGTAAATGATGATGGATAAAGATCCAACAATCGAACTTACCACAAAAATATACGACATATCACTATGTAATTGTATTAAGACATTCCATCAAAATGGGCCCAAAATGCAAATTTCACCATTACAATATGATTGCTTTAGTTATCATTTGCTTGCCTTTGAATATTGTGTTGGCTTAGTATCTTTTAATGTCAAACTTCAACATAAAAACACTTTGTTTATAAGAATGGTGAGCATGATCAATTAACACGCACTATACCGTGGATTAATATGAATTTCTTTATATTCTTTCCAAGTAGGATTTGCTTCAATAAACTAAATTGTCTGAGACTCGGATGCTTCTCCGAATCTTTTGGAGTTGGACTATTAAAAATTTTAGCCTTCTTCCATGCTCTACAAAAACTGACACTCGCTGGACAAAAGACTTCTGTCTTAAAACCAGAGGAAACCTTATATACAAGCTTAGCAGATTGTGAAATCCATTGAAAGAGCATGCAGTTTCTTTGGTATAATACATTGACTAGAGCAACATTTCATTCATACCATTTCAAAGATGTTCTCAACTTTGAGAACTTTAATCTTTTGGTTTTCCTTGATGACAAGAACCTTGAATACCAAACATCACAGTTTCTTCAACTTGAATGATATACATTCAAGCTTCTAAATCTAAACATGCTCAGAAACTTGATTGTTTGTTTCATGATTTAATTTAATAATAGATATTAATGTTTAGTAGTACAAGGTAAAAATGTAGATGATCAAAGCATAAAATAGGAGCACAAAGTGTTTCTCCAACAAAGTAAAACGCATTATAATGAGATGATAGAAAAATGTTTACATCAAATATAGGACAAGAATTTATTTTGCAAATTCACAGCATGCAAACAATAATTCTCTTAAGTTTTTCTCTCTAAATATCAGTGGATCTTACGAAAATACTTGTTTGGAAAAATGCATTTGAATACATATATGCTGAACAGATCCAAGAAAGAAACATAATCACCTATGAACAAAGTTATAGAAAGAAAAAATTTCGCACAACAAAAAAGCAGAGAGGAAAATGTATTTATTTTCTATGGTCATAGACTCAATATCTTGAAAATCTAATGCAAGCCAAACTCATTTCCATGAAATTACATCCTCCAGAATGTCACATTTATCTTCTGGTTTCAAATGCAACTTGTAAGTTTAAGAAGAGTCAACTGCTTAATTGACAGAGGTGGAAAGTGCAGCCTAAAATATGGGCTCGACATATTCAAACAAAATTAAAATGCCGAGATATATAGTATAGTTCATGAGACAATGAGTGGGGCTTGAGACTTCCCTATAATTGTTTTGCATGTCTCAACTAAGTTAAGTAAATACTTCGAAGGTAACTCTCAACAAAGAAGCACTCATTGATTAGGGCATATCTACATTCTCCAATCAGAAAAAACGAGTTCTAGGAAATGGGACATGATGCTGCAAAGAAACAAGAAAAGTCTGTAGTACAGTTTCCTGCTCAATTCCTGCTCAAACCACCCAAAAACTGTAATGTTAATTTTCCTTGCACTCCACATACCGCAGCCATCACAAATAAACTGTGTAGAAGTTTTATTGAGCATCACAAGGCTGACCAGCAAGAATTGTTTCTCTAATTTGAGTCTTGAGCATTCTTATTTATGTTTCTCAAGCATCTGTAGTTCATATAAGAACAATCCATCAGCTGTCCCATCTCTCTGGAAAGCACTGTTGGAAAATTATAAATAACATGTTCAATGGCCATTCACAATCGCACAGTATGAGCTACTAAATAAGCACCCATTAATCCACATGAATATCACATTTTAAATAGTTAGCTGAAGCAAGAAATAACAACCATCATTTAATAACAAAATGTGTTCAAATTTCAAAGAGGATGGCGAATAATTTCAAGAGATGAGATATATATATTGTTGACCACATAAACATTCCCTTCACTATTCAAATTATTTATACACATGCAAAGCTACAAGAATATCCAAACACCATTAGATAAACTATTTACAGGAATAACTCAAAAACCATTAAAGAGATTATGGAAGATCATTCCGGAGAACACACAGTTGCTTCAATAAACTGTCACCCTGTTCCCAGCTGACATATAATAAAAGTACTGCTTTGATGCTAGCTACTTAAAATGGATGATTTGGCTTTAATGCCACATCACCTGTATTATTCTTCAGTTCCTTTTGGCACTGGAAGAACCATATTAACTGTTTTGTCATCAGGAAAATCTCCTTAAAAAGCATCAGGCCCCTAAAAAAGAATCAGCTTACATGTCTGTGTTCCCAACTCAAATCTTGAGAAAACTGTGCAAATGCTGTCCTAAGATTACCATTTGAAATTGCAAAATAATACTCTGCAGTTCCATCATCTGTTTGCAAGCTTCTTCTCATCGATTCAAGTAACCTGCGCTTACCTATTTCTGGTATGGCATTTGCTATATAGCCAGGCTTGCCCTCAGGGGCACCATCCAAATACAATACGGCTACTTCTCTTTTTGCATGGATATCCATTTCAATATAGCAAGTACCACCAATGAGGATGTCTGGCTTGCTGACAGGAATTAAGAGCCTCTCCCTGGAATATATCCCATGGTCACTCATCATATTGTTTAATCGTCTGATATCTGTCACCTGCAGACTTGATAAGATTACAATCAAAAAAAGAAATACTATGGAAGCCATGTTGGTCCATTTAAATTTTTAATTATCAAATTCATAATGTCAAATCTGTGTGTAAATTTATAGCTAAAGAAATAGGCATCAACAAAAAGCATTTGAACACCAGAAAGTTGACTGAACTACAAGAGAAACATACAAATTCATTCAGATGAATAGCAAAAACAAGGAAGAGTAAAGGCAACATTAGCAAGAATCAATATAACATCAATGGAATGGTGGAAAAGTCCTCTTGCCGGTCAAAGTATGACAATAAAGGAATTTGAGTTGCATATGACAGATTACTTTCCTATTAATAAAAACTTTGGCATGTCCTAAAATTGGTAATTTTGATTATAAAAGTAAGGTTTTAAGCTTATGATGTATCTCTGAAAATATAAAACTTATCCTTTAGCCCCTGCTGTAATTCTTCTTCAATTTGCAGTGATTTCTCTTTGTATGAATGTCTTCGAAATATTTCTAATTTCTACCCAAGTTGGGGGTTTTTGTCCACTAACTTAATAAGAGGTATTAAGGGTTTCCGTCCTTAAGTTCTAATCTTGAGGGGTTTCGTCCGCAGATTTCTGAATCCTTAATTTTGTATTCCACAAGGAAAAATAGATATTATGTCTTCTCCAATATGATGATCTTTTCCCTTTGATTTACCTTCTTTATATACCCTTATTTCTCCAATGGTCATGACCCTTTATATGCCTTATGACCTTTAGTTATTTATTATTTAGTGTTTGTTTGAGGGAAATCGCAAATGTAAGGAAATTGCCTCATTTTAATACTTGATTGTGGATCAGCTATCATAGTAACTGTCACTTCCCTGCATTATCTTGTACTAGAGATTGACTTTTATTAATTCTTCAAAGGTTGTTGGGTTGGATGACATTAATTTAGATGGAGGCATTATTGTCCACCCTTCCCAAGATACCTTGTCCTCAAGCAATCACAACCTAGGATGCTAAATAATTTCTTCTCCCTTGATTGAATCTTTTTGGAGTTACCAGGATCCCAAATCAACCTTGTAGATTTGTAATTGCTAGACATTGCTCCTCCTTTTGATGTGATTAGCATCTGTTACGATATTTTTGTTAAATTTAATGATCAGATTTAAATGCACAGAAATTAATTCAAAATTCAATACAAGACACAGCAGATACACTGGGAAAACCCTCCTCTTGAGGGAGAAAAACCCAGCCAATAATATCTCTTATATTATTGAATCTCAACAAGAATGTCACTTTTACAATAGGCCGATAAGAAGGCCAACACAAAGCACCACAATCTAATGCAAATACAGAAACTGAGTGAAGCAATCTGCTAACAATTATCTCAGCCTTCTACTCAAGTATCAATCTGCTCTTGAGACAAACTCGCACTTGAAGAACTCGAACTTGATATGAATGGAATGAATGCTAATGAATGGATGATCGAATGGAATACAAACAACGAGTATAAATACCAATTGAAGGGAGAGACGTGCCTCTTCAAGAATAACATGTCGGCCTTATTCAAAAGGCATGTCTCAAATAAACAAGAAGGCATCGACCTTAAGAATCGCGCCTCCTTATTAATTTGATTTTCCACAATAAATAAATATTAAATATTATTTATCAAATGAAGTGACTTTTCATAAAATCACATCCACTAATTAAATAGCCGATGGGCTATTATTTAATTGTTTTCTCCAAGTGATTTGGGCTAGAAGAATTTGCCCGATGCTGCTATAAACATCAACACTCCCTCTCAAATAGGGAGAGTACTTCCAGCTGCACAAGACATATCACCTCAACATGATGTCTACCACAATGGCTACAACCAAATGTGGAAAGGAAGAATATCACCTCATCGTGATATCAAATATCACCTCAACATGATATCAACCATAATGGCTACAACCATATATGGTATGTACAAGTGTTCATTACTTGCGTGATGTTGTCACCTCAACATGACTTTTCACCATGGCTCTCCCAGAGGGTGAAACACAAGTACAAAAAAAATCATCACGGATTCTCTCACGTGATGCTGTCATGGAGTCACACACATGACATCCACCATGACTCTCTCAGAGGGTGGAATTAAGGGATTTCACCTCGAACTTCTCTTACCGAGAAGAACTCATTAATCAAGGGATTACACCTCGAACTTCTCTCACAGAGAAGAACTCGTTAGTCAAGGGATTTCACCTCAAACTTCTCTCATAGAGAAGAACTCATTAATCAAGGGATTTCACCTCGAACTTCTCTCACAGAGAAGAACTCATTACAGAGGATCATTGATACTGAGACTCTTTCTCAAAGTGGATTCTCCACCATACCAAGCTTATCTCGAAAGTACAAACTTTATTCGAGAGAGGCTTGGTGAGAATGTTTTGCCTACTCATCAATATACCTCAACTGATAGCCTTCCTCAATACCATATCTACGATATAGTGGTATTTGATCTCAACATGCTTGGTTTTGTCATGAAACACGATTGAGAAAGCTTCACACAACTCAGTTATCACAATGAATGATAGTAGGCTCCATTGATTGTCCAAACAATCCTGCAAGGAGCTTACAAAGCCACACTGCTTCCCGAGCTGCCATACAAGCTGCAATATATTCTGCCTCTACTATACTCAATGCTACAGATGACAATTTCCTATTGCACCAGGAAATCATAGCAGATCCCAAACTGAAGCAACATCCAGAGGTGCTCTTCCGATCTGTGACACACCTGCCCAATCAGAATCAGTATAACCATGCAGCTCCAAGTCCGCATCTGAAGAATATCTCAACCCATATCCAACTATGCCACGCAAGTATCTCAGGATATGTTTAGCTGCAACAAGATGTATTTGTCTTGGTTCACAGATGAACTGACTAAGTGCACTCACAGCATAACAGATATCTGGTCTGGTGTTAACTAAATACATCAAGGACCCAATCAGTTGTCTGTACATTGTAGGATCCACCAAGTCTGAACTAGCTGCAGCCTCCTTCAATTTATGTAGGTTGGTCTCCATAGGTGTAGACATGGATTTGCAATCCATCATACCAAACCTCTTAAGTATATCAATGGTGAACTTCCCTTGACTTAGAATCATTTCTTCTGGTTTCTGCCAGACTTCTAAGCCAAGGAAGTAGTGCATAAGTCCAAGGTCTTTCATCTCAAACTCAAAGGCCAACTCTTTCTTACATTTGATGATTAAGTACTCTTCTCCAGTAAGAATCAAATCATCAACATATAAAACCAAAATCAATGCTTCACCATCAATTACCTTAAAGTACAGGTTAGAGTCAGCATCATTCTTCAAGAAGCCCAAACTTGACAGGTAATGATCAATTCTTTCGTACCATGCACGAGGAGCCTGCTTAAGACCATACAAGGCCTTCTTCAGCTTGCAAACATGAGACTCATTCCCATGTACCTCAAACCCATCAGGTTGCTCGATATAAACTTCTTCCTCGATCACACCATTTAGAAAAGTTGTCTTCACATCCATTTGATGAATCTTCTATCCTCTAGATGCAACAATGGAAATGATGGTCCTGATAGAAGTGTAGCAAGCAACAGGAGCAAATGTTTCTTCATAATCAACTCCCTCTTTCTGTGAGAACCCACGAGCCACGAATCTTGCCTTGTACTTCTCACTGCTCCCATCAGCTGCATGCATGATCTTGAAGAGCCATTTCGAAGATACCACAGATTTTCCTTCGGGTCTAGGAACAATGTCGCAAACGTCATTCTTGAGAATTGATTGGTACTCCTCTGACATAGCATCTTTCCAAACCTGTTGATTGGAAGCTTCCTCCACACTAGAAGGCTCAGATTCAATAATCTGACTCATCAAGGCAACATAATTGGAGAACTTATGTGGCCTTTTACTTTCTCTGAATGTACCTCTAGGAGTTGCGAACCTTTCAGCCTCTTGCATAGTTTGCTTAGCCCAAAGAGGTCTCTTTCTTCTAATCACTATATCGGTAGGCCCATCAGTAGGTTCCAAGGGCTCAACTGGATCAACATCTTCCTTCGGTTCTGAAGTCTCCCTCTGAATCTCAGGAGTATGGTCAACTTCCATATCCTGAGGAGACTCATCATAGTCAATCTCCACATGAGTTCCCTTGGATCTTCTAAATGCAACATCTTCCTTGAATGTGACATCTCTACTGATTTCAATCAATTTCTGACCTGGAACATATATCCTGTAGGCTTTTGATGTCTCACTGTAGCCCACAAATATTCCCTTCTTGCCAGAAGGCTCCAACTTAGTTCTCTTTTCTTTTGGAACATGAACATAGACAGGACATCCAAAGATCCTCAAATGACTAACCTCAAGCTTCTTCCCTGTAAAGGCTTCTTCCGGAGTCATATTCTCCAAGACCTTGTGAGGACTTCTATTCTGAACATATACTGCAGTCCTAGAAGCTTCTGTCCATAAGAAGGTTTGCAAATCCTGGTCATGAATTATGGCTTTCGCTGCTTCCACAATCGTCCTGTTCTTTCTCTCTGCAACACCATTCTGTTGAGGATTATAGGGAACACAAAACTCCCTCTTAATCCCAGCATCAACACAGAAATTTTGAAAGCTACCAGAGATGTATTCTCCTCCATTATCAGATCTAAGGATCTTGATTCTTTTACCGGAAAGATTCTCTACTAGAGCTTTGAACTCCTTGAACCTTTCTAACACTTCCTCAGACTCTTTAGTTTTCAAAAAATAGATCCAAGTCTTTCTAGAGTGATCATCAATAAAAAGAACATAATACAAGAAACCACTCGAAGAAGGAACAGACATAGGTCACATAAATCAAAATGAATAAGGTCTAAAATACACTTAGATCTACTTTCTCTACTATGGAATGGAGCTTTTGAATTCTTACCCATAGCACATCCTTTGCAAGTTCCTTCATGCTCCTGATTGAACTTAGGAAGTCCTGTGACCATCTTCTCCATGATAGGTAAGGCTCGGAAGTGTAGGTGAGCCAATCTTCGATGTCAAAGATCACATAAGCTTGAAGAATCATGAACTAATGCCTGTAGAGGACGCCTACATAGCCTATAGAGGCTTTCATGTCTAACACCAATTACTTGAGCATCCTTGAAACTGGAATTCTCCATCCACACAAGAACTTTGCCTTTGGAGAAGGCAACTTGATATCCTTTATCTTCTAGAGCTGAAATGGAGATGAGAGTGCGCTTGATTCCTGGAACATAAAGAACATCTCTCGACTGAAGTGTAATGCTAGAATCCAAATGAAGAGTAGAGGTCCCAATCCCTTTCACGGAGTAGCCAGCATCATCTCCGATAATGACTTGTTCGGAAGAATCTTTCTCCACCAAACTTGATAAGTGCTCCTTAAATCCAGTGATGTGTCGAGAAGCACCACTGTCGATCAGCCAAGTGTTGGTATCTGTAGGTACATTGCTTGACAATGCCGAATAGAACAAGTATTCACATGAATCCTTCTGCGGAGAAGCATCATCAACATCTGCAACTGTGGCTTGTTGCTTAGGTCTAGATAGACAATGCTTAGCAAAGTGACCATACTTGTCACATCTAAAGCATTGGATCTTGGACATGTCTCTCTTCTTCTTGGAAGCGGGAGCATCATCATTTCCCTTATCTCGATTCCTCTTGAAGAAACCTTTCTTTCCATCTTTTCCTTTCTTCTTTGAAGCATGGGAGGCGAGAACATGAATATCTTCATTCTTTGAACTTTGACCAACGCCTCTAGCCACCAACCTTGATTCTTCTTAAATGCAGTCTACCCTTAGACGATCAAACTTAGGAATTTTTGATCTTGCACTGATTCCTTGAATGTAGGATTCCCAAGACAAAGGAAGACCATTGAGAGCAAGCATGGTCAAGTCTTTGTCGTCAACCATATGGCCAATTGTCGAGAGCTAATCTCTCAAATCTGAAATCCTCATGAAGTATGCAATCACTGATTCTCCTTTCGCCATCTTCACATGGTGTAGTTGTTGCTTCAGTGCAAGTGCCCGGCTGGTATTATTGATTTTGTACATTTCTTCCAATGTTTTAAACATGTCTCTTGTCGTCTTCAACTTAGAGACAATAGGAACGATATGATCCTTAACGGAATCAACCAACATTTTCATTGCCTTGATATCTTTCTTCTTCCACTGTAACTTCTCTTCTTCCTCCTCAGGTTCAGGAACACTGGACTCCACAAACTCACCCAAGTCATTTTCTTGCAAGGTAAGGATGATCCTGAATCTCCATGATGTGAAATTGGATGCTCCCTCGAGTCTATCCTCAATCTTAAGCCCATTCACCATCTTGACTAAAGTAGAGATAGACAAAGAAATATAAATAAGAGAATAGAGTATCGCTGTAAGGACAAATCTGATCACGATCTCCTCAAACCCGCTTTGATACCATGTTAAATTTAATGATCAGATTTAAATGCACAGAAATTAATTCAAAATTCAAACAAGACACAGCAGATACCCTAGGAAAACCCTCCTCTTGAGGGAGAAAAACCCAGCCAATAATATCTCTTATATTATTGAATCTCAACAAGAATGTCACTTTTACAATAGGCCGATAAGAAGGTCAACACAAAGCACCACAATCTGATGCAAATACAGAAACTGAGTGAAGCAATCTGCTAACAATTATCTCAGCCTTCTACTCAAGTATCAATCTGCTCTTGAGACAAACTCGCACTTGAAGAACTCGAACTTGATATGAATGGAATGAATGCTAATGAATGGATGATCGAATGGAATACAAAAAATGAGTATAAATACCAATTGAAGGGAGAGACGTGCCTCTTCAAGAATAACATGTCGGCATTATTCAAAAGGCATGTCTCAAATAAACAAGAAGTCGGCCTCCTTAAGAATCACGCCTCCTTATTAATTCGATTTTCCACAATAAATAAATAATTAAGATTATTTATCAAATGAAGTGACTTTTCATAAAATCGCATCCACCAATTAAATAGCCGATGGGCTATTATTTAATTGTTTTCTCCAAGTGATCTGAGCTGGAAGAATTTGCCCAATGCTGCTATAAACATCAACAATTTTGATATAAGTAGGAATTAAAAACTCTACTCCAAGTGATGCTTCTCATATTATCTTGGTTAACTCTGCCTCTGTACTACAATGAGGTCCCTGGAGAATAGTTGTTAGTATATATGCCTCAGCCCGACTGCCAATATAGTTCTTTAATGTCCTAAGGTTGATACCATCCTTTAAAGCATGAAGACAATTTGTTGTCCAATACACTTCTGGTACATGTAATTGTATTTCCCAATAACTCTTAACAACAGAACCAAGAGTTGGAAATTTGCAAGGTTTGTAATTTAAGATAAGTTTTCTCTTATCCTCAAAGAGAAGAAACAAAATGACATCTTGCAATAGCATAGTTTGGGACAAAGTAAAACAAGCATCAATCTGAAGATCAATTTCCTTTATGGCATCAACTACATCTGCAAATAATTAATTTGGTTGGCCCAACCTTCACATGGTTTCATGGATATCTCTTTGAGTCAAAGCAGGAAAGTGAGCTTTCCACATATTAAGATGAGGATTAGGGGCATGACACACATCTATGACCTTAAATGCAATGTCCTTTTCTGAAATGATTTTATATTCTTTTGGTCCACTTTTGAAATTGTCACATTCTATAACTAGACCAATCAGAGAGTTACTAGAAATATCCCAAAATTCTTCTCTCCTTTCATTGGGCAACTCAAGATCCAAGGGGTGGTTATCATAAAAGTCGTTTCTTATTCTAGTAATTTCATTTGTTGTATTCTCCAATTCTAAATATTGCTCTTCATTCTAGTAATTTCATTTGTTGTATTCTCCAATTCTAAATATTGCTCTTCAAAACGATCACCATGAGTTTCAAGAGAGGAACCATCCTTTTCACCAACTAAAATTGAGACAAACTTAAACAAACATTTGCCTCTTGGGCAGTCCGCTTCTGTATAAATATTGAATTGTATGAACAAATTTGATTTACTTTCCCTAAATTCTTTGGGTGTCTTTAGCCATTCCATTTCAGCCTCATGACATTGGCAGATTGTGATTAGATTAGTGTGAAGTATAGCTTTCATTTGATTTTTATTAGCACATATATTTGCCATTTGATTTTTATTAGCCCAAAGAACCTTGTAGGTGAATTTCTGATCAGCTATTGATTGACTCCTTTGTGTAGGAACAAATATGATGTTTTCTATTAATGCTTGCCTTCCACCTCACTTATCTGAAATGCAAAACATAGGAGCATTATAGTTATGCACTATAGACGGTACTATTTTCCTTGGAATAGTGATGAAAATAAATTCTTCTTCTCCAATGATAATAAAAAGATCTCATTCTGCAATAGAGCCCCTTCATGGATAGGTGGTAAGGAATACATTCTTATTATAATCCAATAAACTAATTTCCCCCTTCTGTATGAACTTATGTGCTCCGGTGTGAGTTTTGAAGGATGATGTTACAAAGGTTCCTTTCAATGAATACCATAATAAGATGGAAAATTTTGTATCATTTCCATTTTCCATAGCAACTAAGGAGCTTTCATAAGTTACTCCTTGCTTACAAAAATCCATTCTCGTGAGCCATCCTCTCTCTGGTGCTAGATGTAGGTTATGAAATAATATACTCTACTTAATCCAACTGCTATAAAAATTCTGCTCATTCATATATCTTGCATTATGTATGTCTTTTAACTTTTGTTGGAAAACACCTATAAGAGCATACATATTCTCCTCACTAGATTTTGGCCTTGAAAAGAAACAAGAAAGATTGGTGTGATCACATCAAATGAGATCATACGTTGTCATGATCTTCTGCTCTCTCGTTTCATTTTCACCCAAGATCCTAGGCAATAAACACAAACTCTCTATTGTCATTACAGACATCTAAAATGACAACAAAATGTTGCATCCTCTATCATGAATTGTGGAAGTGTTGTGAATACTTGGATCCCACTCCTTTGTGCAAAGCCAATTTTGTATTTGAGTAAAGGGATCTAGGTGTCCTTCACTATAAGTTATATCTTTTACTTCAATTAGCATCAAGCTCTCCAGGGTGACTATATCTATTTTCACTTCAAGTGTTGTGGGATGACAACGCGGTGAATGCATCCATTGTTCTTCAATGTCCATGTTGGTCTTTCCAAGAGATCAACCAAAAGTTTCCTTCTCATGACTACAAACTAACCCATCAACAAGCCCATCAGTCTTGGGACTAGGGAGTTCGAATGTCCCCTAGTTAACTTCCATGTAGTCGGTATGTATCATCATGGAGTTATCTTGATAAATGTGCAATTCCTCCTTGGGGTCAATCTTAGACAAATCGTTCCTCACAATAGCATAACTAATATTTTGCAAATCATTTTTGCATGGATCAATTACTTTCATACCTGAAAATTGGATGAATGTTTCTTAGACATCATTTGCAATTATTGACAATTCTTCGACACACAATATTGGGTCTTCTTCTTCTTTGGTTTTAGCAACTTCTTGTGATTTTGATTCTAACTTCTCTTTTGTTGTAATTAATGATTCTCTTGGATCTTGCTCCTTGATCTCCTCCTTAGCCATTTTTCTTATGTATCATATAGACCTCTTTTGTTGGGAAATTGGCATCTGAGTGCGTCCAAGTACTCATCAGAGGGAACACAAGCTTTTGCATGATCTGACAAACTTTGATATTGGTTGATAATTTTAGGTACCTCAAGTTTGTACAATAATTCTTGCATAAGATCCATGTTTTCTTCCTTTTGTAGACTTTCATGTCTTTTTTACTAGGATGTATCCAACATTTTAGCTTTACCCCATAGGCTGGCAAGATCAAAACTCTAATACCATTTGTAATATCCCCTTTTTGAATTTTTTTATTTTTCCATAAAAAATAATCCTAACTCAGTCATATTTGCATGGTTAATTATAAATATTAATTTGTCCTAAAAATGGTAATTTTGATTATAAAAGTTGGTTTAAAAGCTTATGATGTATCTTGGAAAATATAAAACTTATCTTTTAGCACCCCTTGTAATTCTTCTCCAATTTATAGTGATTTCTCTCTGTACGAATGTCTTTGAAATATTTCTAATTTGTAATGTCCCCTTTTTTCCTACCCTAAATCCACCCTATTTTAGTAGTGTTTTTAAATACTAATATATATATATAGATAAATAATATAATTAAAAAATAATAATAATAAACAAAAAAATAATAGATAAAATAAAATAAGAATATTGGGGTCAGCTAAGATTGGAGAGAAAAGAAAAATAATAAATAATAAATTTTAAAAAATAATAAAAAAAAAAGAATAAAGGAGGTTGGCCTTGTTAAGGTTTTTTATTTTGGGAGGGCTATAAAAGAAAGTAAAGTGCAAGTCATTTGGTATCCATTCGTATCATATTTTTATTGGAAGATTCTTCTCTTTGGCTGCAACTTTGGTTGGCCTTTATTCTAAGGACGAAAACCCTTGTGAATACGGTGAGTTGGACGAAAACCTAGCTCATCTTGGGAAGGACTCATAACAGAGTTCTATTTGTACTTCATTGTAGACATTTGGAGGTTGGAGCATCATTACATAATCAGATTTGCAGATCAGATTTGGAGTGGAATTATTGTGGCATTTTGTGAGCAGATTGCATTAGGGCTTTGCCCTAATTTGGAGCACCACTTGGAGCAGAAGACCTGAGCCCCACCCTTGGAGGGCGATTTTGCATATTTGGGAGCATATTTGGAGCAGCAAACCCTAAGCATTTACCAAGGGGGAATTTTTCCCATCTAGGGTTTGATGTTTGAAGACTATTTGGCATATATTTGGTATGTATAATCATAGTTTCAGATCTGATTTGTAGAGCAGAAATTTGGGCATATGTCTGGCATGTTTGAGACCATGAATTCATTGTAAATTCAGTCCAGAATATTCATTTTATAATAGCAGAAGTTATCTACAGAAAATCATATTTGTATATTGCATTCAGATGTCCTATCTTGTGTTTTTCATGGTAGATTTCATGTTTGATATGAATATCAATTGGTAGCATCATTTGGCAGTTTATTTGTCATGTTTGGGCACTTGTATGTTTGCTGTGATATTTTGTTTGAAATCAGAAAATAAAAATCAGAATTAGGGTTTGAGCAGAAATAAAAATCAGAAATTTAGGGCAGATCTCATTGGGGATATTACATAATTTCTGCCCAAGTTAGGGGTTTTCATCCACTAACTTGATAAGAGGTATTAAGGGTTTCCATCCTTAATTTCTGATTTTGAGGGGTATCATCCTCAGATTTTTGATACCATTTGTAATGTCTCATCCTAGAATTTCCTTATTTTTGCTTTCAATAAATATCCCACTCACAATAAGGCTTGCATAATTAATTATAAATATTAATTTATCCTTAAACTATAATTTTTATATATATTTCAGATTTAGAATTTAAAAATATAATTCAGAAAAATACAAACTTATTTTTGAATAACTGTTGTATTCTTGCAATTTGCAGCTATTTTATTTGTACAAATGTCTTGAAATATTCTTACTAAAGTTAGGGGTTTTCGTCCACTAACTTGATGAAGAAATTAAAGGTTTTCGTCCTTGAATTTCTGGTCTATGAAGGGTTTCATCCTCAAGACTGTCGAATCGCTGTCATATCCCATGAAGGAAAAACAAATAATTATCTCTAATCTGAATTGCCCTTCCTTTCCCTAGATTTATCTCCTTATATAATCCTATTCTTTAATGGTCATAACCCTCAAGATGCTTCTTGGATTTTTCGTTAATATTTATTTATTCTTTCTTTGAAGGAGATGCAGTTATTCAAGCAATTTCTTTATTATAATTTCTAACTATCGATTGGATGTCTTTTTAAGACTTGCTAGGATCAATGGGTATTTTGTTTAGTTGGGAATGTTTAAATGTGGGTGGGGGCATGACAATCCACCCTTCCCAAGATTGTGTGTCCTCAAGCAATAGGAGGTTAAAATGCTCAAGAAACTCTGCATCTTCCAAGAGATCTTTTTCTAGTGCACTCAATTTCTCTTCATCCAATTGAGACTAAAGCTACTAGAATCCCAAATCAATCTTGGAAATACAATAAATCTTTTTAATGATGTAGTGTATTTCTTTAACTGTCTATTTGTTGCTAAATCTTGCTAAACAACTTTGTCTTTCTTCTTCAAATAGTTTTGCTTGATGATTCATTTTGTCCCATGAAACTTGTTGAATCATATCTAAGTCTACTAATTGTTCTCTCCTTGCAACTACTTGCATTCTCGAGAGTTGTTATTTATGAAGATCCATTTCATAATTCAAATTTCACTATGCAACTCTAATATTAACACAAGTTGCTAAACTTGAACCAGGATATGTTTATGTCTTTAATTTAAAGAGTGACTTATCCCAAAAACTCTCAACAACATAACCAAGAGTTGAAAATTTGCAAGGTCTGTTATTTAAGATTAGTTTTCTCTCATCTTTAGAGAGAAGAAACAAAATGACATCTTGCAATAGTTTTGTTTGAAACCAAGTAAAAGAAGCATCAATTTGAAGATCAAATTCCTTTTTGGCACCAATTGCATCTGCAAAAAACTGATTTGGTTGGCCCAACCTTCGCACAATTCCATGGATATCTCTTTGAGTCAAAGCAGGAAAGTAAGCTTTCCATAGATTAAGATGAGGATTAGAGGCATGACACACATCTATGACCTTAAATGCAATGTCCTTTTCTGAAATGGTTTTATATTCTTTTAGTCCACTTTTGAAGCTCTCATATTTTGTAACTAGTCCAATCAAAGAGTTTCTAGAAATATCCCAAAATTCTTCTCCTTTCATTGGGCATCTCATAATCCATGGGGTGACTATCATAAAAGTCATTGCTTGTTCTAGTAATCTCATTTGTTGTATTCTCCAAATCTAAATATTGCTCTTCAAAATGATCACCATGAGTTTCAAGAGTAGACCGTCCTTTTCACCAACTAAAATTGAGACAAACTCAAATAGACAATTTTTTATTGGGTGGTCCACATCTATATGAATATTGATTTGTATGAGAAAATTTGATTTACTTTCCCTAAATTCTTTTGGTGTCTTTAGGCATTCCATTTCAGCCTCATGACATTGGCTGATTGTGATTAGATTGGTGTGTAGTATAGCTTTCATTTGATTTTTATTAGCCCAAACAACCTCGCAGGTGAATTTCTGATCAGTTATTGATTGACTTCTTTGTGTAAGAACCAATGTGATGTTTTATATTAATGATTGCCTTCCACCCCACTTATCCAAAATGCAAAACATAGGAGCATTATAGTTATGCACTATGGATGGTACTATCTGCCTTGGAATAGTGGTGAAAATAAATTCTTCTTCTCCAATGATAATAAAAAGATCTTCATTCTGCAATAGAGTCCCTTCATAGATAGGTGGTGGGAATACGTTCTTATTATAATCCAATAAACTAATTTCCCTTTTCTGTATGAACTTATGTGCAATAGTGTGAGTTTTGAAGGATGATGTTACAAAGGTTCCTTCCAATGAAAACCATAATAAGAAGATGGAAAATTTAGCATCATTGCCATTTCCCATAGCAACTAGGGAGCTTTCATGAGTTACTCCTTGCTTACAAAGATCCATTCCCATGTGCCATCCTCTCTCAACTGGTTGTACTAGATGTATGTTATAAAACAATAGACTCGGCTTAACCCGTTACTATAAAAATTCTGCTCATTCATATGTATGGTATTAGATTTTGGCCTTGAAAAAAATAAGAAATATTGGCTTGATCATGTTGAATGAGATATAAATTGTCATGATCTTCTGCCCTCTCATTTCATTTCTATCAAAGATCATGGGCAATGAATACAAATTCTCAACTGTCATTGCTTAAATCCAAAATGATAGAAAAATGTTGCATCCTCCAACATGATGAATTATGGGAGTGTTGTGAATATCAAGATCCCACTCCTTTGTGCAAAGCCAATTTTGTATTTGAGTAAAAATATCTAGGCGTCCTTTACTGCAGGTTGTATCTTTCACTTTTTCTCCATGCTTAGAGTACTTTCCATGATGACAAAAATGTTGAAAGGATATAACAAAAAGTAAATCAACACTATTATCATCTTTTTCATGCTTTGAATTGTACTCGTAGGAATGACTGGAATGCTTCTCTTCATCAAGCATCAAATACCTCAAGGTAACTATCTCCATTTGTTCTTCAAGCATGATGAAGTGACAACTTGGTGAATGCATCCATTGTCCTATGGTGTCCATGTTGGCCTCTCCTAGATTTGACATGTGCAAACCAAAAGTCTCCTTCTCATGATTACAAAATAACCCATCAATGAACTCATTGATCTTGGAACAAGGGAGTTCAAATGTTTCCTGGTCAACCTCCATGTAGTCGTTGTGTATCATCATAGAGTTTTCTTGATAATCTTCCAATTCCTCCTCATGGGGGTCAATTTTAGACAAATCATTCTTCACAATAGCATCACATGGCCTAATCATTTCCATACATTGCATTTTATTATTATTACATGGTACAATTACTTCCATAATAGAAAATTGGTTGAATGTTTCTTGGGAATTATCTGCAATTATGGATACATCTTCAACACATAGTATCAACTCTTCTTCTAACTTGGGTTTAGCAACTCCCTGTGGTTCTGATTTTAACTTCTCTTCTACTGTCATTAATGATTCTTTTGGATCTTGCTCCTTGATCTCCTCCTTAGCCATCTTTCTTATGTATTCATATAGATCTCTTTTGTTGGGAAATTAATACCCAAGTGCCTCCAAGTACTTATCAAAGGGAACACAAGCTTTTGCATGATCTGACAATCTTTGATTATCGGTTAATGATTTTAGGGGCCTCAAGTTTGTACAATAATTCTTGCATAAGATCCATGTTTTCTTCCTCTTGTAGACCTTCAAGTCTTTTTGACTAGATTGTATCCAAAATTTTAGCTTTACCCCGCAGGCTGGCAGGATCAAAGCTCTGATACCATTTGTTATGTCCCCCTTTAGAATTTTCTTATTTTTCCATAAATAAATAATCCTAACTCAGTCATATTTGCATAGTTAATTATAAATATTAAATTGTCCTAAAAATTGTAATTTTGATTATAAAAGTCAGATTTAAAGCTTATGATGTATCTCTGAAAATATAAAACTTATCCTTTAGCTCCTGCTGTATTTCTTCTTCAATTTGCAGTGCTTTCTCTTTGTATGAATGTCTTCGAAATACTTCTAATTGCTACCCAAGTTAGGGGTTTTTGTCCACTAACTTGATAAGAGGTATTAAGGATTTCCATCCTTAATTTCTAATCTTGAGGGGTTTCTTCCTCAGATTTCTGAATACTTAATTTTGTATTCCACAAGGAAAAATAGATATTATGTCTTCTCCAAATATGATGATCTTTTCCCTTTAATTTACCTTCTTTATATACCATTATTTCTCCAATAGTCATGACTCTTTATATGCCTTATGACCTTTAGTTATTTATTATTTAGTATTTGTTTGAGGGAAATCACAGGTGTAAGGAAATCACCTCATTTTAATACTTGATTGTGGATCGGCTGTCATAGTAACTGTCACTGCCCTGCATTATCTTGTACTAGTGATTGACTTTTATTAATTCTTCAAGGGCTGTTGGGTTGGATGACATTAATTCAGGCGGGGACATTAAAAAATGAAGGATGGCTCTTGGAAGATGTATATATATTATATAGCCTTGAACAAGATCACCATCAAGAATAAATATAAACTCCCATGGATTGATGTCTTGTTGAACCAATTTCCACATTTATTTTACAAAAATGGACCTCAAATCTAGGAACCATCAAGTGCATATAGAGGAGGATGCGTGGATCTCAAAACAAAATAAGGTCTATAAGATTGAATTGCACTTACTTTTGGTTTCAATTTACGAGGCTGATGAATAATGTGTTGAGGCCACCAATACATAAGTGTGGCATGGTGTATCTAGATGGTATTCTTAACTTTTTGGTGCCATATGAGAACATCTACCTCATTTGAAGCAAAACTTGCAAATGTTGACAAAAAAAATAGTATTTGTGCAATATGAATAAGTGTGAATTTGCAAAGCAATCACTAATCTAGGGCATGTGGTTGAAGGAGGAGAATTAAGAGTTAATCCAGCAAAAATTTGAGAGCATTACAGATTGGGAAATGCCTAAAAGTGCTGCAGAAAGGAGGAGATTTGTTAGGGTAGTTCAATATATGGGATAATTCATTCTCTCATTCTCCACAATGGCAGCATCTTTGTGTGACATTGCAACAAATGATAAGATTTTTCACTGGAGTAAGAAACATACTAGTGCTTTTGATTTACTAAAGTCTACAGCCAACCATACACCAATTCTTGCTCTTCTTTGCAGCAACCATTTGAAGTAGAGATGGGTGAATGTGAGTATGCAATGAGGATGGTTATATTACAAGGAGGTAAGCCAGTTTGGTATTGTTCTGAAGTACTTTCTAAAATTGTAAGAGACTACACCATCTATGACAAAGAAATGTATGCACTTGTACAAACCTCTAAAAAATGGAAGCATTATTTCTTGGGAAAAGAAACAACTGTTCATGATCATAAACATCTCCAGTATTAGCAAGCACAAAATAAAATGCAGCAAGAAAGAGGACTTCATCCCTATCTTTTGAGAAAAGTTCCACCACCAACCAATTTGGGTAAGCACACTAAGTGGCTCAATTAGTGTGACATTGTTTATGGTCAACTTTATTGTCACTTTCCATGGGATTTCATCGTATTGAGGATACCAAGTGCCCTCATTCTACCTGATAGACCCTTTTGTAGTTATTTGGTGAAACTATGCCTGATGTTTCCACAGATGACACACTATCTAATGATATTAATGATCTTGCTGATCAGGGCACACAATTTTGCAGAATCTCAACTTGGTGACTGTCCTCACTTCTTGAAGAACATCATTCTTTTGTTTGATGAGAATTCACAGTGGGTGTTTTTGGAGCTATTTCAACGTGTACTACATCTTGTCTTGTGGATCCTCCTCTTTCAGGGGATACATCAAGGGCACCTACTATAGACCCTCCTATCGTTGTGGACATTCCTCTTTTTTATGCTCCTTCTCCATTTACTAATTCCTCTTTGAAGGCAATTCTTCAATAGATTGTGTTTAGTAAGTCTTTGCCACCACATTCAATGAAACTTGAACTAGTTCTTGACCCCTTCCTATTTCATCCCTCATATCAATTTTTTGGAGTGGGAAGGCTTTTCGTTGGAGTCACCTTAAAGAACCCCACAATCCACAATCTAAATGAGTGGAGCAATGTAGAATAGCAAATACGCTATTCCACTAAATGAAGAATATAAACACACAAATATGTGAAATAAGTGTTGACAGAAAAACCTTGACTAGAGTCCAATGTTAATTATTTTGTTATATGTAGTAAACCTTAGTGTGATGCAATAAAAATAAAGAACTCATATATGCAATAAGTATAAACCAAATTATAATAAATTATATGTATTGATATATATACACCCATAAAATCATAAATTAATATACTTTAATGGCTTATACATGTCTTATAATCAATTCTTCATGCTTTACTCCCACTTGTCATCTTCCTTATTCTCACATATATTTAATCCATATGATTCCCCATGATTCCACACTCTTATCTCCCACTTTTCCCTTCTTTATATGGCCTCTTAATGCCTTTTCATAATCCCTTTCCATCATATCCTTTCATATTAACACATAATTATCTTATTCCCACGAATTTACCTTTTCCCCTATGATATTTTACACTTTTATAACTTATTTTGGCATATTAGAGGTGTTTTAAGGCTATTTAAGTGGTATATAATGGATATATGGGTCTAGAAATGACCCATTTACATATGTAGTGTCTCACATCCTTCCATATCTTGCCAACAATAAGAATAATATATTTCACAAGTGCAAGATTACAATAACGTAAAAGGTTCATTCACAAATGTGAGCAAGACAGGTGTATTTATAAGAAATACTCAAGAGAAGTCTTATCATGTGACAACTAGCTCAGTCACCAAGTGAGTCACTATGAAGGAGATCAATTAAGACAAGACTTGCTAATAATAGATGTTTTCTATAAACTTGACATATAAGGGTGAGAGAAGATGCTCCTCACAATGTGATATGCGTACAAGTCAACACCTAAGCAAGCTTATCCAATACATAATAAACCTAGGATAATAAAATAGATATGCAATAATATTATGCACTCTAAAAATTTTATTATGCAACTTCACCTATATATCTTCCTAAGTGAAGAAATAATGTTTGATGCCTGTGAACCTTCTTTAGCATCCACTATTGTCCATCTTCAACTGGTCGAGGTGTGGATTATTGTGAATTTGGGAAGTTATTCATTGGGGAAGCTACCTATTCCTTCCTATATTTGTTCTCTCTTCTTTATTTTAGCAGGGGCAGGGGCAGGGGCAGGGTGGGAGTTGGCAGGGAATTCTTTTGTACATGGATACTTGATATGGCACTACCTTGTCAAGACCTATTTTACCCAATGAGGTTGTGCTTAAGGGGAGGTGTTGGTGCAATTACAAATTTACTACGCTATAGGTTAAACAAACTTAAGTAATTTGTTTACTTAGGTTTAGTTATGCTTGTCTTTTTTGGAATGTGAGGTGTCATCTTCTTTCTTAGGAGTTACACTTCCGTTTTTGGAGAGTAAGGCATCACCTCACTCCTTGGGAGTTAAATTTCTAAGAGAGTGAGTTGTCATCCTCTTCTCTTCTATGTATATTCTAAAATGCAATTTCATGGCATTCATTATACACATATCATGAATAGAATAGCTGAGGTTTGGTCATTGTATTTTGGTCTATGGCATTTCTTTGAGCAACTAGGTTATTATAAATAGCTTTAAGGCGTTTTTTTCCTAGGTAGTGATTTCATGCAATTATATACAATCATGCAGATTTCTTCAACAAATCTATTTAGCGATCAAGTAAAAGAAGGGAAGAAAATAGGCAATGGTGGATATGCTATCTAGGCCATATAATGTCCCCTATCCCAATTTGCCCTAGAATTCTCCTATTGATCACAAATTGCAACAAATTAGGGTTAGGGTTTCAGCTTATTAAATAAATATCTCTTGGATTGGAATCCTGCATTCACCACATGAACAACATTCCCCAATATGGTATATCTATTTGTCAGTCTTAGACAATTACATCACATTTATAGATATTTAAGAAAACAACATATGATAAACTAGGAGCAGGGACATGGGGGATCCGCCCGAAGTCATATGCCAAGCCTAAGAGGTTGTATACCACAACTCTCCCCCTTGGCGACTTGTACCTGCTTTCCCCATCCATATCACAACCTCGGAAGACACATACCAACTCATGGGAATGGGCGGAAGTCACAAGCGGTCTTGGCACTTACCACTCCTCAGGCCCATCCTCACCTTGGGATTGGGTGGAGATCTTGAGTGGGATCTTTAGGCTCTCACTGCTTCCTCAAGCCTCTCCCACAAGGTGGGTTTTCAGACAGATTAATACATTCAGATTTATGCATAAATATTTCTTATTCATTGACATTAATATGCATATATAGGTTCATTACCAATAGTAATTATACATCTATGGTTTCCTTATTATGCCAAATCAAATTCATACATGTATGCAAGATAGCTACAATCAGACTTTGCAGAACCAGGGCTTATATATATTGACCCAAACAGCAATGAGCAGAGTCTGCAAATATAAATCGATATATTTAACACACACAGAATCAGATCGTTGCATAAAGTAACAGCATATAGAATCAGATCAATGCATGAAGTGACGATTAATAATGCATATAGAATCATATCGATGCATGAAGTAACAATTGATAATGCATATTAAAATTGGATTGATGCTTATGAAGAAAGGAAAATAACCGAATTACACCTGATTATATGAGTCGACCTGCTAATGATCGACGGTGCAAATAATCCCCTGGCTTTCCTCCGCTGGTATCTATTTTCTCCTTTCTTGTGTGATGATATCTTTCTTTTCCTTCCTTGTTTGATCATGTCTCTTTGAATGGATTTGATGTCCTTAATATACCCTTTGATGTAAGCGGTTGTGTCCACTAAATTGTGGTGTCTTTTGGAATGGTTATGACTCTTTGCTAACTAATTCTCTAATTGCTGTCATTAAGCCATATTCCGTTCCAAATTTGGTTACTTAAACACTTAACAAATGATGCCTTCTCATGAGGAATCATGGCCCCTTGTGCTAGCGCTAAGGATACCCGATAGACTCTTTTGCACCGCAACTAATACAAACTTAGATAAGATGAATGGTGCTGAGTACGCATAGGTGTCTGACAATATTGCCAGCTCGAGTGCCTCCAAATCTGTCTTGGCATTTTCCAAGTTTGTCTTATTCGAAATCCCTTATATATCTTGTCACCCGCATAATACACGGTTTATGGTTGCCATAACATTGAGCCATGGATTCCCAATAGTTACCATAATCCAATCGAAGATTCATTTTTTTTAATTTCTATTTGGAAGGACAGAAGAAGGTAATTAATATTAATTTATTTAGTTTGTTCATTACACAGACGGGGCATGACATGGTCGGCCAAGGATAGAGGTTTACTGTGTTTTAAAAGGAAGTCGGCCAGTATATATGGTCGGCCTCCTGAAAACAATATTTATCTTATTTATTTGCTTGGTCCACTGTTGCAATCTGTGGGGCATGACAGGCCACCAATTGAGAGGAGAATTTCAGATTTGGCAATAGTTTCATAACTTGAGCCTTTCTCCAAGGAGAAATATGGGAAAGCATATGTTCAAGATGGGAATTTTGGGGAGATATCAGCAAGTGAATACAAATGAAGTAGATGGTGTAGGCAAAGCTGATTTCTACCTCAAAGATGGGCTAATCTACAAGCCTGAAAAACTATGTGTCACATAGGAGGAAGGACTCCTACTCATAAGGAAAGCACATACTTCGAAAGTTTTTCATTTTAGTGTTGACCAAACCATAGCACCTTTGTATTAACCTAAAATGCAAAAAGCCTCAAAATCATTAGAGGATGTATGTTGTGCCATATGGGAGTGTCCCTATGGATTTTAAGAAAGGTTTGCCTGTGCCAAAGTATGGACATAACTACTTGCATGTTGTTGTCAATAGATTCAACAAGCTGTGTGTTTTAATTCCATGTAAGAAAACAATCAAGAGGCGTGAAGGAAATGAGTTATTATTTAATAATGTTGGGTGCATTTTGGTTAGCCTAAGCCTATTGTATACATAGATTCAAGATTTTCAGGAAGACTTGGACCACCTTGCGCAAGAAGGATATCAAGCTCAAAGCACAACCTTCCATCCTCAAACCAATGGATAAACATAAGTTTTTAAACAGAACTTTGGTTCTGCTGATAAGAAGCTATAACAGAAAGCTTCCAGACATGGGATGAGTCCTTGGCATACATACAACATTCTGACAATAATGCAGATCATACATCCCTTAATAACACCTTTTGAAGAGTATTTGAATTCAGTCTACTAACATATTTGATGTTGCTTTTAGACAGCAATGAGAAGAGGAAGGCAAGAACAGCACCGTCAAGAGCACAAATTCAAGGTGGGGGCCAAGTGTGGTTGTACTTGAGCACAAAGAGATACCAAGAACAAGCTAAGAAGCTCAAAACTCTAAGATATGGACCATTTACCACCATCAAGCAAGCTAGAGCAAATAATTTCAAGCTTGAACTAACTTATTTCATAAGAATGTACTCAATAACCAATAGTGCAAATTTGCATCTATATGAGCCATCTATGTTGGATGAAGAAGAGGAAAGACAACTACTACCCTCTATTGAAGACTTGGTCTTAGATACTCAAGGAGAGCTTGTGGCCGTGGTGTATCAGAAAAGACTAGAAGAGGACCAAAGAAGTCTTGGCAGATCAACATCGATGGAAAGACACCAAGACAAGCAAGATGGTACCTCCAGCCGCTCCAGGAGGAACTTGGAGAAATCTTTCGACATCTCCTATACTGTTAAGCTTTTTCTGGAACAAAAACCTCCATAAAGATCAGAAAACAGTGTATTCAGTTGAATCACTGGAACTCACTCAAAAAATAAAACTGAAAGAGAAAATAGCTTTGTCAGTAACAAAACCACCAGTAACAGAAAAGTGGCAGTTGTGTTTGTGTCGGGGAGGTTTCAAATTTGTCAGGGCAGTTGACTGTGATGGTTAGATATGTGGCTTGGAAATTTTGAATGGGTCAGGGCAATTTTGGATGTGACAGTCACAGTTGTGTATGTGGCATGGCAGTTCTGTAGCTGTCATGGCAATGTTGTGACTGGCATTGCAGTTCTATAAATGTCATGGCCATTTCATCCTACTAACTGTGGCGGTTTTGCCCATGCCCAATGTAGAGCTGAAAGTAATGACAATTAAGTGTTAATGCTTTGAGTTCCTATGGTGAACAAAAGGACACTTCCAATCTATTGTATATTGAGGAAACATGGCCCATGAAAACAAGAGCCTGATACGAAGAGTTAAAAATTCAACTGCTTGTAGGATTAGAACTAGTTTAGTGCATAGAGAATCAGAGTGGGTGTACTAGTAGACAGATTACTATGTATGCCCCATCAAGAGCTATTTCTAACTACTTTTGGTCAAAGGAAAGAGAAAAAGATGAACATTTGCTACTTCCGGTTGGTTTTCCCGGCACTGGGGTTTCCAGATTAAAATCTTTGTGTCATACTTGTTGTGACATTTGTTCTTATTTTGTTACATGCTCTCATTTTCTTTATGCTACTACAATATTCTTTCATTTCCAGTAACTTAAGAACACAATTCCAGCACCTTTTATATTCAAATTATAGCTCACAAACCTGGACTCAACTCAGAGTTGGCAGAGCCCAAATTTAAAAACTTGGGAAAAACTCAGCAACTTAAAAAAATACTTAAATTCCTTGAAATACATAAATTTATGCAAAATAGGTAGGGTTTCAACTGAAGCAGGGCTATTTACATTAAACATTCACAATTTACAGTTCCAAGGCACCACTTAAAACAATCGTGAGTTACAGTGTCTAGCTATTTTTTCTGATCATGATTTACATTAAACAGTCATGATTTATGGTCACGAAGGCATTGGAGGAACACTGGGAAGTCTGCAAAAATGAAAAACAAAATGTTATAGGTGCGCATGGGTATATATGAACGCAAGGGCACACAAAGGCACACAAGGGCCAAGTATTTTCAACGTTTTAGGCACAATTTTTCACCACTTTTGGTGAGTTGCAAGTTAACCTTGCAAAAACTCAGCCAGAAAAAAAAGGTGCACGTGCTTGGCAAGTTTGCAACTATGATTAAAATATCTATCAAGTTGAAATTTAATTAAGGTAGTATAGTTCTTACATTAGTAAATACTAAATTTCCATCAAGTAATGAAACTTGAGAGATTACAAGTCAGGCATCTAGTGTTTTAACCTAAGGTGGCATTTCATCTTAGTGTATGGTAACCATCCAAATCTTAAAGACATAATCCTACAGACATCTTGAGGCAAGTACATTGAGAAAAAAGAATTTGAAAGATATAATACACCACTAGTTAAAAAAAGGCCAAAGACACAAGAAAGTGTGAAGAATAAGTGCAAGACATGCATTACTTTATAACTTATTTTATTTAATATTTTCTTTTGAACATTTGGGATTTTAGGTTCTGTTGGAAGTGGAAGATAGGCACAAGGACAAGTAATTTCACAATTTAGAAGTCAATGGGCGTAGGTTTTACACACTGTGGAAGGTTATAAGATATAATGTAAAAATAAGAAATTAATCATAACTTGAATTTGACAACTTGATTTCATAAGCTGATCTTACCAGAGAAAGAACGTAAAAAATTGATGCTTTTCTTAGTATAGTTTTCCCTAACCTGTACTGCTCCCAAAAGTGTACTGTACAAAGACCAATTGATTGTATGCAACATAAACATGTTGGCATCTGTCCTCTGATTCAAGACATTTTTCATAATAGTTATTGAATTAAGTACAGCATCTCTACCATGATAACATAAAGGGACAAACATGGACTACTCCTAAATAACTTGTGCATCCATAAATTCCTTGAAACCAATTCAAATTTAGCAAAAATGGTAAAGAGTATGAAGAGGACTGTGGAACACTCTTCGATCTCTTTTTATTTAAGTTTAATCATCAGCTTGTTCATGTTAGACGGTTGACCCTAACAATTTAGCTACGAGTTGGATGGCCCCTTCTTAAGGTTGAAAAGAGAGAAATTTCATTTCTGCATCAAAATTAATTAAGTTGTAAAGGCAGATTTTTAACAAATAATACGGCACTTGTGGATTCCATAAAACATCAACTTATGGATGAAGCCCAATCAAAAGAACCTAAGGTTGGAGTGATACGGGGTTTACCCCTCATATTCCAATATGTATCACCACTACCACCTGCATTCACAATTCACGCATTTGAATGATGTATGGTGCAAATGATAGGAAACTAGTGGATTGCGTATCTGGGAGGAATTTTATGATTGTGAAATGCATTTCAACATTGGTAGGTCCCCCTAATGGAAAGAAGGGGTACAAATGGTGAACAATGCTGCTACTGCTAGAGAATAAAGTTCTGAATCATTGTGTTGAGTGAGGAGATGGTTCACATTGATGCGAGACTACAAGATGCTGAAGAGAGTTGGGAGGACTTGAGAATTTCTATTGTTTATTGTTTATGATGGGTGGAATGATTATGTTCTAAGACCTGTCGTCGACATTCTCCTGCCCTCCCCAACGGGCATCAAATCAAGCCACACGTAAAGATCATGCAAAGGATGCTGCATATAGGGTGGATCTCTTCATCTGGACAAATAATTGAGAAGGTTGGAAAGGGCAATGCAAATCATGACTGATAGAGCCATAAATAATATTTTAGCAGGGTGCATGATCGAGAATGAGCATCTTGGCATATGTGCAGTAAAAGTTAATTGCTAAGGGATTTGCAAGGTCTTGAATGGGTCGGTGACATGATTGGGAAGGTTAATAGATGGAACCATTTTTCATGGATAATTCTATGTTCCAAGCAATTCATAAAAGCTGTGTTTCTTTGCAGGTGGTTTGTTGTGCAATCAAATGCTTTGCTTTGGCTTTTCTTGTGGTCTCTAGCATCTTGAAAGTGAAGCGATCACCTAGAGAAATAACGTAGTCCTCGGATAGAGAAAGATTGATCCACCAAGATAGAAATGATTCTCATTCAATCCTACACGCTCTTAAAAATTTCATATCTTCGTCATTATTTTTTCGATTGAAGTTAAGATCTTATCATCAACTAACGGCGCCTATGCTTGTTTTGCAACCAAGGAGCGAAGAAACATGAAATGCATAAAATGCTACACCGTCCCATGTATGAGCAGGTGAGGTGGAAGCACTCGATAAAGCATGAGGATTTGAATTGTCTACATACTTAAAGAAATCATATTTCCAATCAGACATAATAATATCATGTATCTGGATACCATTGTGTGGTGTTTTAATTTCCAACTTTTCTACTCTACATAATTTTCCCATTAAACAAGAGGCCAACTATGGTAAAACACCAGAATCAAAAATATGCATAGAAAGCAGCTAAAGGATAATTGATTTCTCCAAAAGGAACATGGAGAGAGATGAGAAGAGGAGGCATAGAAGGGAAGAGAAGCAAACATGGACTTGGTACTTGATGGCGAGACCGGCAATGGTATCAGACCGCTTAAGCTTGTGCGAAATTGCGAAGCGAGAAATAGATGTGGCCTGCCAGAAGCTTGTGGAAGACGGCCTGCCAATAATCTCCTTCAATTTCCAGGGCGCCTTGAATGCGTTGATTTGCAGTTCCGTGTCGGAGGCGATGGAATTCCAAAGACGGCAGACGCAGGCAGCTCGCCCAAGCTCTGCTATGCTTAGCCGTTCTAGAATGTTCCGCCATACCTCCTCGCTCAACTGCCCAGCCCATTCTTCATCCGCCATCGCCTCACTCAGCACACCGTCCCATGATCCTTCACACAATATTTCTCCCCTCTCGCAAAGTCTCTGCATTGAATGTTAGTTGGGTCATCCATATACACAAAACGGCCCATTTCAGATAATAAATTATCTAAATTTTAATAAAATTTGTAAACCGGGCGGTCTGCCACGTACACGCGAAGTAGTCGATGCAGCTTCTTGTAGCCACACAATTAGGTAGTTTAGGCAGTGTTTTTTTCCGAAGGGTTGATGTTTTCAATTGTTTTGGTTGCAAACATATTTGTGGAGGAAAATAAACTTTCCTTTTAAAGTGTATACAAATAAGTTTAGGTAGCTAATAAATTATAATTAAATTATGATGTTCTCGATAATTTATAATAATTGAATGGAAGAAATATAAATAAATAAAATATATTTAGTTTAATGATGGATGAATGTATAAAGATTGGTAAATATTTAAATTCGATAAGTTTTGGGATAAAAAATAATGAGAAGAATTAGAATTTTATGTTGATTATATGTAAGGATGAGTCTAGTTATATGAGATTAATTTGTGATCATGAATTTATCAGGCATCTATAAAATCATCATATATATTATGTTGATCTATATTCTTCAATTCATGTTGTCACCTTTGTCTTCTTCTTTGTGTTTCTTGAAATATCTAGGGACTCAGCAATATTTTAAAATACCTTAATAGATTGCCATTATGTCACAAGAAATTCTCCTAAAATAATTGAAAACATCAATCTTCAATCATGCAAATGCTTATAGAATGAATATGTAGAGCTAGATTCCTTTTTGAGCACTAATCAAGTGTACAAATGTGAATTGATTGAAAATTGAACAATAATTGAAAACATCAATCTTCAATCATGCTTGATGATTCTAAAATGATTGTATAGAGTCAGATTCCTTTTAGAGCACTAATTGAAGTGTACAAATATGAATTGATTATTTTTTCATCGATGATCAAAATGAAATGCATTGAATGCCTTTAATTACATGGGCATAGCAACATGTATTGCACAAACTTGTATTAAGATGACCCTAGGCTAGAAGGGTAAAGATGGGTAGTTGGTCAATTTCAAATCTAAAAATTATAATTAGGGTGATGAATTTATGACTACAAGGATTTCCTTATGGCTGCAAACTAGACCCGAGACAAAAAAAAGGGGGCTCAATCTTGGTGAGTGGTGTGTGCATAGGAATAAGTGTGCACATAGGAATGATAAATAAGTGGGCAGGGAAAATGCATAAGAATGTTTGTATATGTGAATGGATAAGTGGTACGTGTATAGTCTAAATATGTATAACATAGGGCAAGGGACGTGACTTTACACAAGAATAGATAATGTATCAATATGTCCATGTATCAAAGCAATGCCATCAAAATAAGCACAAAATTATACGGAAAATATTATGAGTGTGCAAATTTCGCTATTACATTTTTTCCCCACTTTGAGGTGCATATGAATCTTACAATGATCATTTACCTCAAAGTATGTAGCACTCATAAGCATGCATGTAAAATATATAGTCAAACACTCAAAGGATATCAATATGGAATCCATATCTAGAGTAATGAACCCTATGATGATATGGCAATGTGTGTTTGTCTTATGTGTACATATTCTTCATAAATTGAGTCTTTATGAGTTCTTGTATTGATTTTCATATCTAAACATAGGAACATTAGTGACAAGATATACCCCTAATAATTGATTATGTCCATAGGATATAAGGAATTGTCAAAAGAGGAAAATGATACAAGAAAAGTAAATATAATCCAAGCATGTAAACATATAATCATGTAGTCATATAAGCATCTAGTAATATAATCATATGATCATGTAACAATGTAAGCATATAACAATGATTATAAGAAGTCATCATGTAATCATGTGAGATGGAGATAGTAACAGTGAATAATAATGTTGCCCCTAGCATGAGAAATAAAATGGTGGTGTGGCCCTAAGTGGCCAAGAACACCCACATAAGTATAAAAGGAAATGAGATAGGCATATGCCCCCAATGTGGCATCTAAGAGCATGAGAACACAAATTTCAATGCTTGGTAATAAACCCCTAGCAATGTAAAATTAAAATTGTTATATTTTATAAACAAGTAAGAAGCTACCCAAAAGATAGTGTAAGGATTAGACACTATAAAAGTAAAATACAAATAATCAAAGATCAAAATAGCACCACAAAATTAATTTTCAATAATATGAAAGAAATATAAATGCTCAAGAGACAAAGAAAAATAGCATAAGGAAATCTCATGATGCATTAACCAAATACATGCTAGAAGAATGACTATAAATAGACTAGTGAGAGGGTGGAGGTGGAAAATATGACCTATAGGAAGTGTAAATCCAAAATATCCAAAAATAGGAAAGAGTAATTTCTACGGCAGATGCCAACAACTCACTCCACTTATATTAATACCCTCTTATTAATGTAAGTAATCTAAACTAAAAGTGTATGAAAAATACACAATATCCAACTAAGGAAAAAAAAACATTTACATAAACACCCCATCTTAAGAACAACTTAGATGGGTGAAAAGATGGGTCTTAGTAAATAAAGCTTGATGAGGCTCCCATGAACACATAAATTCTCCCCAAAGAGAAGACCCCCCTCAAGAAAAGAGAATAGTTATGTCGCCCAAATAGAGAGAGAAAAGAATAGAGAGAAAGGAAGGAGTAAGTAACCCCATAAAGATGAAGCCTCCCACACCCCTATCAAAGCTTATAGATGAAGATACTTGATTTCTCTAAAATGTTTGGTGAAATTTTTTCCAATCTACTCAAAATTTAGGCACTAGTGGAGATCAATGGCATGTCCATGGATAAGCTCCCAAATGTGGTGCATGTGAACCTCTATATGCTT
This sequence comes from Sequoia sempervirens, assembly GCA_007258455.2. Taxonomy (NCBI): domain Eukaryota; kingdom Viridiplantae; phylum Streptophyta; class Pinopsida; order Cupressales; family Cupressaceae; genus Sequoia; species Sequoia sempervirens. The sequence goes on along the minus strand of VDFB02270651.1, from coordinate 142,387,185 downwards.
GGTTTACTAATTATATACCAAGTTCCCTAAAAAAATTATGGTACTTTGGTTGTCACAAATTATGACTGATGATCATCTAAATTGGATACCAAACTCAATGAGAGTATGTTGAAACCAAATGGCTTTAGTGGCAACATTAAAAACCTCTTAAAACATGGCCTCAATAGAAGATAAAGAAATAATAGACTATTATGTGTTCAACCAAAAATAGAACCTAATCAAAAGAGAGGTTGTTACTCAAAGTGAACGTAAATGATCTTGAGAATTATCACCCAATACAAAAATCTATATAACCCACCAATTTAACATCATTGATCATTATATAGTGAATCCCAAAACCATGAGTACCTTGAATGTAATGGAGAATATTCTTGGTTGTCTTCTAGTGTAGCTTATGGATCTCTTACATAAACCGGCATACCATGTGCACAACATAGAGTATCAAGCCTTGTATGAGTCAGATAATTAAGGATCCTGACAAGTTATCAATAAAAGGCACCATCAACCAAAGGTGAAGACCACTAAGCCTCAATTTTGACTCTAGAAAGAAAGGGAGCCAAAGTAGGTTTGCAATCAACCATGGGAAAATACAAGAGAAAATATAAATCATACTTGGACCATGCAATGGTGATCCTAGGAGCGAACATAAATCTATCTAAATTGTGAGAAAATAATGTGACAAGCCCAAGTATGTCATCAAGAACTTGTCATGAAAGGTAGTTTTCACTACCATAATAGATGAAGAAGAACTCATCCTAGTAAATAGTTCATCAAGATAGAGAACTAGAATGAGGAGAGAATAATCATGCTATAGAATGTAGATGTTAAAATCTAAATGATAGTGAGAAAACCTAACTATGAGAAGAAAGGAATACATCTTGGAATACTAAGCCCAAGGGGATTATTTTAAGTCATAGATAGGTTTCATATGTCTACAAACCAAAGAAAATCCTAAATAAAACCATGTGGTTATTCCATATATATCTTGTCTTAAAGGTCTTCATGAAGAAATACACTCTTCATGTCTATCTTGTGCACCTCCCAATGATGTGCTATAGTGATAGCAAGTGTGGTTTGAATGAATTTCATCTTTGAAACAAGTGAAAAGGTTTTAGATTAATTAATAGTAGGAACCTATTTAAATCCCTTTACAACTAATTGTGCCTTATTCTTATCCACTAACATATTTGTACAATGATTTTTTTTTAATATATTTACTTGCATCAAATATTTTTTCTAGTCTTAAAAAGGGGGACAAGATCCCAAGTGTAGTTCATAAACAAGGAACTATACTCCTACATAGCATTATCCCATTAGGAATGTGATTCCTCCCAAAAATATTATTGATCAAAAGTAGAAGCAATATAAACATGTGGAAGTCCATAAAATATGAATGTGTTTTCTTGTGTCTAATGGATCCCGAGCCTAATTACTTCTAGCCTATAGTGTCTATAATTCCCAAAGTAGACCTAAAGTCAAATAATTGGGAGGAGAATCATTAAAATTTTAATGATGGCTAGGAGAAGATTGAAGTGAATCCTCATCATCACTATTAGTATCTAAAGTGAAGGAAGAAGGCTCCTCATTATTAGGAATTTAGCTAGGTGGAACTAAATCCTTACAAAATAATTGTCAACTATCACAAGTGACTCCAATGTGAATTTATATGGAGAAGTTTCAATAGTGGAACTCAAAGATCCCTCATCAAATAAAATACTCCTCTTAATCAAAAACTCATGTGTAGTAGGGTGGAGTAGTCAGTAGCCCTTAATACTACTTAGATAACCTACAAGTATATAAGTTACACTCTCCAAATCCATGGTCTTATATTTATCTATAGGAATTGTGGGACCATACAAGAGAACCAAAAAATCTAAAGTTCTTAACTATCTATTTTTAACCATTTCAAGATTCAAAAGGAGTGACTCCCTTTAAGGCTTGATCAATAATGTGAGTGGATATAACAAACATATTTAATATACTCCACCCAATACTAAGGTGCAAGAGATCGAGAGTGTATCATGCAATTCACCATTTCTTTAAAATACCTACCCTTTCATTATACCACACCATTATTCTAAGGATTGTATAGAGCTATACATTATAAATAAATCCCCTATGTGGTGGAAATTTTCTAAAAATGATGGTTGACACACAATCACTAATGTTTGTGTGTAAAACCTTAATGGTTTTCCCTAACTACTTTTAAATGATTTGAAATTTTGAAAGTAATAAAAGATATCAAACTTATATCAAATAAAGTACACCTAAGTATATCTAGAAAAGTCATCAATGAATTCCAAAAAATATCTACTTGTATTAAAGGAAGGATATGAAAATGGTCCAACCAAATTACTTTGAACTAGGGTGTTCGAGTGAACCCAAAAAGGGGTTCGCTCGAACCACCCCTTCAAGCGAATCCCTTTTGATGATGTCATCCATTTTGGCACCATTTTTAAAGGAAAACAAGGGAAAATTTGCAAAACAACCCTTCGAGTGAACCCCTCTTTTTTTGCCCTTCTCCCCCTCTTCTACCAAATTTCTACAAAAAATTTCCTTTCGAAGCTCGAGTAATTGGGGATGAAAATGGAGAAAACTTCAAAGACCCAATTGGATGATGGTAGTCCTCAAAACGAGCTATCCATCAAATATAATTTTAATATATTTTGGTTTTATTATGTATTTTTTTTAGTTTAATTAAACATAGTTTTTTCACCAAAAATCAAGCTCTTTGTTCTGCACATGTGGAAAAATAGTAGATTATCAAAAAAAAAATTGAAAAATATGTTCGGGCTAGGTATTGATGTCCTTGATCTAGTAAAAAAAAAATTCAATACATGTACAAAAAAAGTTATGTTGTTTGCAATCCGCCTATGTCTAAATTGTAATTGGTTTGACTTCAAAACTTGATTAAGAAAAAAGCATTCAATAAAACACTATGAAACCAAATGAACAGGCTAAATATCATAGTTACAAAGCTAAATTAAAAAAAAATAAAAATTTATCCTCATAGAAAAAAAATTATATTGTTTACGGTGAGCATCACTCTTTAAAAATGGTGTTTACTAATAAAAACTAGTTTTCGAAGGAGATGGAAAAATAAATGCAATTTGATTAAAAAAAAATTAAAAAATATATATTTAGAATCTACAGACAAAATGTACCAAATCATCAGTTTGCATCATCTTCAAATTCCTCATGGTTTAGCAGCTATAGGTGCCCATACCTTGTCTTTTTCATACTTCTCTTTAGGATGCTTACCAAAATTGCAACCCTAGTCAACATCATCAAAAAATAAAATAGAAGGAAACCATGTAACCATGCTTTGATAGTTAAGTTGTTACAAGTAGGAGTAGTTGATATGGACAAACTACTCATGTCATAACTTAATTAATTCATTAATATGAGTGAGTAGAATAATCAAAGGTGGATCAAAAACAAAGTGAGAAAAGAGAAAATTGATATTGATGATCTACTCTCCCCACCACAACTATAAAACTATTATGCACCTCACTTATAACCACTAAATTAGGAGTGAACTCAATTTTATTTCTTAAACAAGTGTGAGCGATATGATATTCTAGTAGGAGAGTTATTTGATAACGAGAATACATAAATAAAATCATGAAATGTGTCATCCCCACAATAATAAAACCTCTCCCTCACACTTCAAAAGGAGTTTCATTACCAATTAAAATAGTTAGTTAAGTACAAGGTTCTAAATATGTTAAATCATCTTGAAATGAAGTCATGTGGTGCAAAACACAAAAATCAAGAACCCAAGTGGATGGTGGATATGCAAATAGTAGAAGGGAATTTTCCTTTTATTCCCCCTTGTTATTATGTTTTTCTTTAGTAGAACCCTCATGTGAACTCTATTTTAGTAACTCAAGAACACTAATGCTATTATTTCCAAAATATGTGTCAATTAATATATTTGTTTCTTCAAAGACTTATGTTCATCATGACCAAGCCTTTTATAATAGGCATGCTTGACCTTTTCTTTTTTAGGCTTGCAACATTTAGAAGATCATTTCTCTACAACTACTTTAGAGGCAATAGGTTTACAATCATTTTTCTCCTTTTTTATCCTTTTTTTTGTATTTCTTATTCTTATTTTATGATCCTTTATGTTATCTTTTTTGTCTTGGTTAGAAACTAATTCATGCAACTTAGAGGGTTTGAGAGTACCCATTTGAAGTAGCATACCTTTCTCTCTAGCGAGAGAGCTGGCAAAGTCATCTAAGGATGACATTGTGAACTAATCTCTTAGACCACCCTTTGTGGCATAAAATGTAGAAATAAAGATTGAATAGTGGGAACCAATTTTGGAGAGAATGCTAAGGATCAAATAGGTGTCTTATTTCTCAATTACATATTATTTTACTACAATACAAATGATTTAAAATTAGTGATTAAGTCCTAAATAGTATTAAAGTTGCTATGGCTCAAACCAATAAGTTCATTCTCCAACTAGTGACATCTCATGACATCTTGAATCCTAAAAAAACTATCCAACTTGGTCCAAATCTTGTTAGGAATATTAAAGTATTCAATGTGAAAAATAGGGTAGGAGATATAAAAAATACAACAATCTATAGGCATCATCACAATTTTTTAACCATTTATTTTATTTTCATCAATGGTGGGCTCTATCTTTGTACCCTAGTTATTCTAAATAGTTTTTTAGTTCTTAAAAATATTAAAATATTAGGATTCCATTCATAATAATCGTATGGTGTAAGAAAAGAGATAAGAAGTTGCAACATGATGCAAAAAAAGAGATGTGAGAATACAAGAAAAAAATTGAATACAAACACATGTTACTAGTTTCTAGAATGACCCCCCAATAAGTATAATGTATGTCACTTCATGATGAGTGTGTTTCACAAGGAGCATACTATATTTATAGAGTTTTATAGGGCTAAAATGTGGCTAAAACACAAAAAATATAGTTTAAATTGTAATGCCATAAATTGCATCCTATACAATTTTCACATTACATATGCCTTCCCCTTTAGATAAATTGAGATAATTATTCTCTTGTTCAATCCAAACCATCTTTCACCACCTAGCATGCCCAATTCCTTGACTATTCAATTTGATTTTCCTATGAACCAATGCATGTCGCAATGACGTCCACTCACTGTGCTCGCGTCTCATGAAAATCCATGACTAAGTTGGCCATTGAGACATTATACCTACTATTTTTTGGCAATGTAACACCTTTACCAACCTGTAACCCCATTGGGAATCACTTAGGTAGGATGTTTGAACCAAAAATACCCTCTTTCTTAAGGATAGATGGATTCAAACTTGATCATTGGGAGGAAACACACACAACTCTCTCTTCTTCTCTCATTCTTCAACATTCTACAACACTTCTTGAGTATTCACAACATTCTCCATCTCTCTCTACACATATATTTTAAAGAACTCTTCTATAGATTCCAAAGTCAACTCCATTGTTGCAAACACAAGCTTATATTGCAAGGAGTCCATTGTCATCTTCGACATTCTCATTACTTCTTCACTACACTAGCAAGCCACTCTACTTTTGTACTTGGGGTGGTAACTCTTCAATATTTTTTCATTAAGCATATTATCTCTATTTTTGTTAGCATATTGTTCTCTTTATCATTTTTACGTCTATTTCCATTATCTTGTCTAAGGTTTTCCATGGAGGTGGAAACACCAATATGGGGGTTTGACTAAGGAAAACTCCTATACAACCACCCAAACCTTTCTCTTTGGTCTTGTGTGTCTAGGAGCAAGCGAAAGAGCTACTTGGAGAAAGCTTGGATTTCATCTAGCATCTTCGGTGGTGTATTAAACCTTTCTTTTTCATTTCCATTTAAGTTTCACTTGCTATCTTTATTTATTTTTATTTTATATTTGTATTTCACATACTTTCTCCTCCAGAAATATTTGCAAAGTTTTTTGTGCTTTCTTGTGATAGTTTCTATTTTCTGACCATACAAGACACTAGCACATCACTTTTTCGTCCTACAACCATGTGTTAGTCTTGGATACAGAGCTTTTCAAGTTTTCTAGAAGACCTTTGTACGTTGCACTTTTGGTTTCTAATGTCTAAAGGGTCCATATAATTTTTGTACTCTATTAAAACTCACATTTCTCTATTTCTAGTTCACTTGAGCTATGTCAATTGAGGTAATTAAGATTTCTTTGTTCCTTAAGGCCTCATTGTCTTGAGAGTAGAAAAATTCCTTATTTTCATTTTGTTGAACCTAATGTGAAACTTTCCTTTCAAAAAACTTTCCAAGCATCATTTAAAATCTTAAAACCCTTTTTGTCCTCTCTTGTATTCTCTTCTCTCATTCTCTAGAGTTTGTAAGGTTGCACATTGTGAATGCTCTTCTATGAGCTTCATGACCTAGTCCACAACTTTTGGATACATAGTTAGAAGAAGCTCAAGAGCTACCATACCTCCAACCGATATAGACCTACTAGACCCGACCTGATGTTTTTCGAAAATATCGATCCTTTTGGCCCCTAGTTGGTCTTTGGAGATTCTTCTCCTTAAAATTCTCCCCTGGAGTCTCCTTCTTCAGTAGATTATAGGACTACTCTCAGGGTCCCCTTTAAGTAGGTCTAGTCTTTGGAGGAGAACCTAAAGCATTTCAAATATTTCCTTAATCGTGACAACTTGTTTGCTCAAGTTGCTCCTGTTGTCAATAATTTGAGAAACTTGCTCATCTTAGATTGTAAGGTCCTTGATTTGCTTTGTTCACAAATGAAAATAGGTGAGACTCATGTACCTTTGTACACATCAGTCTTGAGTCAACCTTGTGATGCTAAATCGGATGCCACTAGAACCCATTTGAATATTTTGATGCTTGAGGTGTCTATGCACATGGTGGATACTAATCCCATAGTACCTCCTATGTCTTATACTAATAACACAAACATTGTGTTTGGGCCTCCCATTACTCCTAGGGTTAATGTGTCTCAAAATCCTTTGGGGTATAACATACCTCCTCCGCCTAGCTCTACACTTTAGACTCCCACAATGCAAGTCTTTATCGTAATGGCTAATCCACCTCCCCCACCATCTATTTCCATTTTGAACACCTTGTTGCAAAACATGGGTCAAATACAATCTCACCTTGCCAATATAACTAACACTGCTACGCAATCCACCCTTACTTTGTACTATCATTGCAGCCCTCTCACTTTGAACATCTTGAATGCTCCCATACCTCAAGGGATCGAGATACCAAAATTTGATAAGTACAATGGAAAGTGAGATTTGTAGACACATTCTCATTCCTTTACAACTTTGTGTAGTGACTTTTTAGCAAGACCATTTGCTAGCGAAATTGTTCCCATAGTCCCTTAAGGAGACCATGTTGGAATGGTTTTTCTCATTTCCTAATAACTCTATATTTACTTTTGATCAACTCATGAATTAGTTCTTACAGTTTTTTCAAGCAAACATTGGCTCCAAGGTCACTATCGTTGATCTTTCCCACTATAAGCAACAACCTAACAAGAAACTAACTGATTTCATTTCTCGTTACCAATATATCTCTTCACAAATTCCCTAAGCCCTAACTGACCATGACATTCAAAGAATATTCATGGGAAGTCTCCATCTAGCATTAAGGGAATGAGTCTCCTTGATGAAATATCCTTTCTTTGCTCATCTATGTACTACATTACAAGATTATCAATAGATGTTACCTCAGTATGGGGCTTCTACCTCATCCTCATGGCCTAATAATTTTTGGGTCGCATCTTCTTCCAGAGGGTCAAAGAGAAATAAATAAATAGCTAATATGGTAACTATCCATTAGACGAATGAGAATAGTACATTTGGATCACAATGTAATCAAGTATTTATGAAATTATCTAATTCTTACTCAAGTGTATTCCAGAGGTTACTAAAAGATAACTTGATCACCCTCTTGGAGATTAGACCGCTCCCTAGTTCAATAAACCATACCCTAGTTGGTATGATTCTTCTAAGTTCTTCCAATACCATCGAGTGCCCGAACATGACACCGAACATTGTGTGTGCCTGAGATATTTGATTCAGGATCGTGCATATATAGCAATAACATTCACCTTGATAGTAAAAAGTGGAACTCCAAAAAATATATTGTTAAAGCCAATAGTCAGCTACAGATCTACATAGATTCTTTTCTACCTCACTCTTGTAACTTTATCACCACTTCTTCTACCCCATTTTATGAAATCACATATGTGATCATGGTATCCATCACTTCGATCTCCCTGCCAAATCAAAGCGTTAAGATTCCAGACATATTTTTTTTACCTAATGAATTGCCTTATCATGGAGAGTACTCTCCCCTCTACATTCCTGCTCAGGTCAATGATAATATTATTATTGACATTATGGTTGACCCTGGTAGTAGGGTCAATGTTATAATTGAGCAAACACTCTTCATTAATGGCCTACATAGGGTGAGATATGATGATTTTAAGGTTTCCATTCGCATGCACGATGGTTTTTCTCTCTCCCCTCTTGGATCTATTTCTCTGTTGATCCTTGAAGGACCTAAGACTATCTCAACGATATTTTTTTTTATACCAGAATCTAACCTATTCAAAGTGAAACTAGGCATTCCTTGGCTAGTTTCCATGAATGCAGTTGCTTCTTTTATCCATAAGTGTCTAAAGTTTCCTCATGAGGGTATTGTGAAAACTATCCAAGACACTAGATACAAGCCACTAGTGTCATGTGGGGGCTTTTCTCTTGACCCATTTTGGCTTGCTTTGGTTGGACACACACTACCCTGTGGTAACTTGTTGTATAAGGCATATTATAAATATAAGACCAAGAATCTAGCATCTATTCTGGTTCCACCTCCTTTTCTCTTATACAATCCCCTTTCAACCTACTCTTGTGCAGCAACATGCTTTTCCCTCTGGGCCTTCTTTATCGGGGGCTAAAGAAAAGCACGATCCCTTGAGTAGATCTCCCCATTCTTATAAGACCTCACAACCTCTAGTGGTGTCTTCTATTCATTTGACTATGCCTAGCACATGAAAAGGAAAGGCCCTTGTGTTATCAAAGTCAAAATCCCATGTCTTTGAGCTTCCAATTATTCTTGACATCCATTGCCATAATATGCATGGTAAGGGTGAGGATTCTTTTTTGATTGGTCCTTTGTGTGCAGCTCCAACATCTTGACCCCCAATGGTTCCTCTTGTTCCTCCTCCTACCAAAAAGGCACATAAAGGAAAGGAACCTATGGTCAAGGTTAAGGTCTTTAATCCCTTGACCTCTCTTGTCCCTCTTATGGAGCATGTCCTTCCACCGAAAATGGATGTAGAGACAACTCCACTAATTCCCCCAATGTCTTCTTAGGATTATTTTCTTGGTCTCCATCTTTGTAGGAACCAACTTGCACATGATCATAAGCATTGTTGATGCACGATGGTGAGGGGACATGATGTTGTGCAGAGGATCGAGGATAATTATTTTGTTTCAACTCCTCAGTCTTCTTCTATTTCTACTCCTATTTCTATCTTACTTCATGTCCTTCAAGAGATGTGATGAGCCTCACCCAAAAGGGTGTAGGTATTTATTGCTCCCTCTTTGGAATCGCCTCTTATCACTTCTCTACTCGATGTTCCTTGACTTATGCATCCCATAGACATACCCCATACAAATGTCATGCCTAGTGTGGCCATGTCTGCTCATCCTGCCTCTCAACATTATAGCCTTCCATATAAATGCAAGATTGAACATGGTCCTATCCTCAAATCAGGCCAAAGGAAGCTTGGTCCTTTAGTTCCTCCTTCTCCTTTTTTCCTTATCATTGAATAAATTCCTACCTTTTCAGAGTTTATCATTGATCCTCTTCCAAAGGTTCATACTGAAGCTCCTACTCTTCCACAGCCTACGGTTGAGTCACCACACTCCTCTTTAGAGAAGTGTATGTTTGACTCTCTAGAGTATATTTTGGCTCTATCAACTACTTTTACAAATTCGTTAACCCTTGACTTGCAAGAACTAGTAGATGGGGACATTGAAGCAACCTCATCTCTAGCCATTATTGCAGGCGAGATGTCTGGTACTGCCTTATCCATTGTCCCTTTGCGAGATCAACCTCCTTCCCCCTATGATATAGATTAGGAGGAAGATGAATTTCTAGGAATGATTGACTAAATAAGTTCCCTTCATATCTTTAGATTATAGTTTTCATGCTTGTCTATGTTCCCTCGTACTTTCTTGTATATATTTTTGGTCCCTCCTGGAGGACCTAAGACACTCTTGTAGGTACTTGGATACAAGAGAGACAATTTATCGTACATTTCCTCTTTGTGTATCATCATTCTTCTCTATGTCATACTTTGATTTTCAACATTTGGGCACAATGCAAAGCATTGGGGGCATTTAGGCCTTCTTCCATGTTGACCCAAATTTTTATTTTTACTATCTTTATGTGCTTCCTCATGATCTAAAATATTTGGGGACATGATGATAATTCATACAAAATTATATATATTATTGATATGAATCATATTGACCCTGAATACCAAGAGCTCCCTATCTCTCTTATGCATTTCTTCTTTTTTGATGTTATGGATTCCATGTGCTATCTCTCGATCAAACACTTTCCACATTAGGTAGCATTCTATAAATACATATTGTTATGTTTTCATGATACATCATCTCTCTTTCTCTTCTCCTTAGAATAACTTGTTCTCCTTTACGTAGCACAAACCATTCTAAGGGGGGTCTATCACATTCATATTATAGATTTCTTATCTTATGATTCTTTTCAAAATATGTCTGCATCTAGATGTCTTATCCATCATCTAGCGTGGGGGAAACCCACTAGACTTTCTCTTTATGAATGTTTATGTCCCTTTTATGCGGTTGTCCTACAATGTAGTTTGTAGTAGTCACATGTCGATTGGATTGTTGTATGGTCCTTATCATAACACAACTTGCTACCCACACATATTGACACCATCTTGTGTCTATATAACAATTTTGATGTCAATTCTTTTATTTTCACCTAACATGTTTATCTACAGGTAACATGTTTATGGTGATACAACTTGATCATTCTATGCAAGATTGATGCAGTTCTCTTCCTTGGGGGAAACTTCGCACGAATATAAGACTCTGCTTCCCCTTTGCATTCTAGGTAAAACACTCCTATTTTTACTTTAGATCACATTTAATTTCACATCACATACATCATCCACTTTAGATAAGTTAAGATAAATATGATCTTGTTCAATCCAAACCATCTTTCACCACTTGGCATTCCTAGTTCCTTGAATGTTGAGTTTGATTTTCCCACGGACCAATGCACATCATTAAGACATCCACACACTGTGCTTACGTCTTACAAAAATCTATGACTAAGTTGGCAGTTGAGACATTACACCTACCATGTTTTGGTAGTGTAACACCTTTTCCAACCTGTAACCCTATCAATAATCACTTGGGTAGGTTGTTTGAACCAAAAAGGCCCTCTTTCTTGAGGATGGATAGATTCAAACTTGATCTTTGAGGGGAAACACACACAACTCTCTCTTCTTCTCTCATTCTTCAACATTCTACAACACTTCTTGAGCATTCACAATATTCTCCTTCTCTCTCTACACATCTTTCAAAGAAATCTTCTAGAACTTCCAGAGTAAACTCCATTGTTGTAAACACGAGCTTATCTTAAAAGGAGGCCATTGTCATTGTTACCTAATTTTCACCCGCAGGCTCAATTAGGTAGGATAATCATGTGATAGATCTTCGAGAGGCCAAATGGAGCATTCCATAAGGGAAAAAGTCATGAATCTGATGCTAGGTTACAGGAAACTCAGTTTGGAAGCCTGCCTTGTTCAGGTTCGGCATCAAAGTCTCAGTGAACGAAATCGGAAAGACCCCAGGAATGTCACGACAAGTGGAATTCACCTGCAGGTTCCTATCGGCAAGACATCGATCATCGTCCTGGCGACAAAAGGTTGTGCATATCGGTGAAGGATAAAGCCTTTGCCATAAAGTCTCAGTGACTTCTTGAAGTCTCACCGAAAGATGCGGTGTTGGCAAAGCAGGCGAGCTTCATTGTAAGGTCTCGCCGAAGTCAAAAGGTCTCCCCGACTTTAAAGGATTTCGGCGTAGGAGATTGAGTTCGCTAAGATGTCTCGGCGATAAAGAAAAGTCACGCCGACTAAAATGGGCCCTCACCAAAGCAAAGCACTTTTGGCATGATCTCTTACCGACACTCAAGAGTCTCGCCGACAACAAAAAACCTCGCCGAGAAATTTTGACTTCGGCAAGAGGTCTTGCCGAAGAAAGGAATGTCTCCCCGATAGGAAAAAGAGCTCGCCGAAGGATTTGGCTTTCGGCATAATGTCTCGGTGAAGGAAAGATGTCTCACCGACATAAGGTAATATCGGCATCGACAAAGTAAGATTTCATCGCCACAAGGTCTTGACGATTAGGAGATGTCTCGCCGATGGAAGGGGGACCCCACTGAAAGAAATGGAGCTCGGCAAAGGATATTGCCTTCGGAAAAATGTCTTGCTAAAATTTTGAAGGTCACACCAAAGAAAATCAAGGGGCCTAGTCGAGGGGTCGCTTTCGGCATAATGTCTCGCCATCAGGATGAGGTCTAGTTGAAGGCTCAGGGTCTCACCCAAGGAAAGTCAGTTGGCATGATGTCTCGGCGACCGACAAAGGTTACGCTGAGAGTGTTTCACCGGGGAGTTCTCGGCATAAAGCTTCCTCTCCGGCGAGATGTCTTCCCGAAAAGATGGGGTCTTGCCGATAATAAGATGGGCTCGCCCAAAGATTTAAGGCTTGGCGAGAGGTCTTACCAAAACAGCAGTGTCTTTCCGATAGAATGAAACGAATTCGCCGAAGTTTTTTTTCCTTCGGCAAGAGGTCTCGCCGAAAGCCGGTGGTCTCGCCGCAGGAATAGAAGCTCGGGGAGATGTCTTCCCGACCGGTGGGAGTCACAGCGAAAGACAAGGAAATCTCGGTGAAAAGGAAAGGAGCTCGCCGAAGGATTTGGCCTTTGGCATAAGGTCTCAGCAACCCATGGATGTCCTATCGACCGGGGGGATGTCTTCGATGTAACATTTTGAGGTCGTGGTGAGGTCTTACCGACCCAAGAGGTCTCCCCGAAAGCAAGCTAAGCTCGCCAAGAGTTGAAGACTTTTCCCTGAGGTCTCACCGAGATGGCGATGTCTCCCCAACCGAAGAGAGAGTAGCTCATCGCTGAAAGGTAAGGAGCTCGACGAGAGGTCTGGCCGATAGGCCAATGTCTCACTGACAACAAAGGAGATCGCCAAGAGTTGAAGCCATCGCCATGAGGTCCTAGCGACCAAGTGAATTCTTGCCAAAGGGGAACCAGCTCGGGGAGAAAGATCCAACAAAGCAGGTCTCACCAACCAACAGAGGGTCTCCCCAACATAAAAGACATCGATGTAGCTTCCAGCCGTCGGAGTAGTGTCTTGCCGATATGGTACAGTCTCAGCGAATGAAGCGGGTATCGATATGACTGGGGGACCTCGCTATGGAGTCTTCCTGACTTGCCAGAGTCTTGCCAAAAGAAATGAAGAGCTCGGTAGAATGGAGTGCTTTCGAGGTGACATCAATCAACTCCTGCCAAAGATGAAGGGCCTTGGGCTAACATTTTTCCTTCGGTAAAACGTCTCACCGACACTCGGGTGTCTTGCCGATTGAAGAGGAGCTCGGGGAGATGGCGAAATGAAAAGGGAAAGGAGACAAGAGGAAGCTTGGCAAGAGGTCTCGCCGACCAAAGAAGGATCCGACCGATACAAAATAAGCCTAGGTAAAAGGATCTGACATCACTATGAGATCCTGCCGACTCGGTAGTGTCTTGCCGATGTTCTGAGCGATGAAAAAGCTGACTTCGGTATGACTTTGCGAGCTCGATAAGAGCTCTCATCGATAGTGTCATGTTATGCCAATAGCTTCAGAAGGGCATAATCTCATTGGTGAGACACTTTCAGTGTCTCGCCGAGATGCGATTCTATAGGACGAGTTTTTGACAGCCCAAAGAAGCTGCGTGGAGTTTACTCAACCAATCAGAGGGATCTGAAAGCAAGCTGTGGTAGTCTGAAGAACATCAACAGGATAAAAAGCAATGTGTATCTGTTATGAGCTCAGGAGCATTCAAAGCGCTCGGTCGAAGAGGTTCAAGGTGGACACGATACCAGGAAGTAAATGCGGTGGTTACAAAAAGATCTGAAGAAGGCTTCTCTGGGAATGTTTTTCTTCACCGACATAGGCAACAAGGACATGGGGATGTAACATTTAATTCAATAAAAGATCTAAGGGTTAGATCTTTCCGAGGCCTGATATTTTTTGTAAGCCCTAAGGGGCCGATACATTTTGATATATAAGGCATTTTTTGCCTTTTTGTAAATAGTTCTGATTATACAATCAGAAGAGTTAGTGATTTTTATCAATCCTTTCTCAACTAAAGGTATGTTTTGTAACTCAACTGGAATTTAGAATATAACACAGAGTTTACCTTCAAAGCTAGTGTTCATGTTTGTACTACTCTCATTTCTGTATTTCTCTTTTGATTATGCAAGTCTTTGATTGTGTTTTATTAGTCCACATTCATACCTTAGAGCCGTGAAATTTATCTTTCCTTCCTAAGATGTGTATGTAGATCGAGCCTGCTAATAAGATTGATGCATAAGTCTGAAAGAAGTTGTATTGAGTATGTGAAACAGTTGAAGTTAAGTTTCCTAGTGTATGTTCATCTTATTTTCATTTCATAATTCCTCATCAGCTCAGTGTATCACCTTAGAATTTAATCTTTATTTTGATGCATTCTCCTTCTCCCTTTCCCTTCAAAGAATCAGTAGTTTAGGTGATAACACAAAGGAAGCCAGCCTTTTTCGGAGGTTGACCTCTGTCTGCAAGAAACCCACATCTTTAGAGGTCTTCCAATGTTACACTGAGGTGTTGAACATTAGTTTCAACAAGGGTGCAATTTTAGGAGATAACAGTTTTTGGCATGCCCGGTGGGACAAAAATTAGATTGAACTGCTGGTTTGGTATGCAACCAGCAAGTCCCAGACTTTACAGAAGTCAAGTGTGCATACTTGGCGACTCCATAGAGAGAAGGAATTTTAGAATCAGTGCCTTCTGCAATTTATGAGAAGAGTTCAGACAAGGAGCAGCTTAGGTCCTTTCAAATATTTGCAACTGTCACCACCAAGAAGACAAGGCAGAGCAACAGAAAGGTGTGGAACAACAATTATCTATTTTAGAAGAATTCAATCCACTCCTCCATCTATGGGATAACACATTGCTGTTCTTTCTTTGGTTTCATTTAGAGTACCAGCAAATCCTCCTCAGCCACCTCCAATTTCCGCTCCAAGGAATCAACCCTTTGTTGCTTTTAATGGAGGGAGCCCATTGAATTTGGCACAAAACAGTGACATTCCAATGGTAGCCTTGAAGAGTCTGCCAACTTTCACGGGAGAAGATCAAACTACCCCGATTGAACACATGAGATATGTGGCTTCGTTATGCGGAGTCCATCACATAACCCAAGAGGATGTTGCAGTGAGATTACTAGCTACTTCATTGAAGGGAAGAGTTGTGAAATGGTATAGGAGCCTACCAGTTAGTTCAATTGCAACATGGGACGAATTTGGAGACAAGTTGCATAAACAATTTCAGGACAGGTCTGACAACTTGTCTCTATTGGAACAATTGACTATAATTAAGAGGGCTCCACAAGAGCAGATGAATGACTTCAACTTCAGATTTTAAAGAACTTGGGATAGAATCCCTGCAATGGTGAGGCCACCTCCAGAATACACATTTTATAATTTTTGAGGGCTCCGAACAACGATATAGTTGTCATGATACAGTCAATGGGAGGAGTGTCTTTGCTAGCTGCTTTCGAAATAGCAATCAGAGCTAAGAACAGCTTAATACAAGCTAGTAAACTCGCTCCTAGGCCTCCAATGCCTATATTTCCAGAAATTCATGCAAACATTCCTTTGCAAATACCTCCTTTCACACCTCTACCAGCTGTACCAACGCTGCTAGCTGTTGTTCCAGTTGTTGTAACATAAGAAATGGCTGCTTCTGGTTCTCCAAATGAGTTACAGGAAATTAAAAGTCTATTGCAGTCTTTTGGTAATAAGCTTGTAAGCTTAGAGAAGCAACAATCATATAGTAGGCCTTATCAGCAATAGAATCCAAGCCAGCAACAAGCATATCAAGGTAATAGACAACAGTATCAAGGAAATTACCAAGGCTCAAGACAAAATGTTGCTACAAGACCTTTTTAGGCCTACAATCCAGCTCCAATTAGTGCTTTCAAAGAGCTTGTTCCTGTTCAAAACAATCTGGCTGCTGATTATGAGTGGTGTTATCCGTGTAATCAAGCACATAATCAAGCTACATGCTCTAATGGCGTTATCAATCAAGATCTTGTGGTGCAAAATGTTGTAGGTGCGCTAGATTTGCCTAAGGAGGGGTATCCACAATAGCAGGATCAACCTGGAGATGATTCAACTCTCTTGAATTGGCAGAGAGAAGAATTTTGTGGAGTAAACTAGGATGAAACATCTGTTGCTGCTAATACTAGAGCTAAGAAGAGGGCTTTTGAGATTGAACAAGCAATGAATAAGAATAAGGGAGTTGCTGGTCCATCAAATCAGCAAGTACCACGCACTTTGGAGCAAGGTTATGACACTAGTAAGGAGTAGCCTTTACATGCTTCATCCGCAAGTCAAGTGCAACCTGACCATGTTGTTGTAAAGACGCAGCCAAAGGTAAATATATCTGCACCTTTCAACATTGTTGAAAGTATGAAAAAGATGAATGTTTCAATTTCGATGTGGGATTCTTTAGCAATCCCTAGTCAAATCAATTTGTTACAGTCAGCCTTATCAAATCTAGCTAGTTTGAATCCTCCAAATGAAGTCTCTTTAGGCCAAAACAAAGTCAGTTTTAACCAATGCACCTTTGGGTAGTACCACACAACAAAGTAATGGTGTCAAGCCCCCTCCTTTCTATGTTTCCTTAATAGTGGGGAATAAATTGGTACACAATTGCATGGTTGATAGTGGGGCTAGCAGTTCGGTAATGCCAAAAAAGATTGCAGACCAGCTAGGTTTACAATACCAGCCATTAGAAAAGGGAGTACTTCAATTGGATGGGATAGCAGTAAACACTATAGGTGTTATTAAAAATCTAAATCTCACACTACATGCTTGCCCCAATTTTTCAATCCCACAAGATGTGTTGGTCATAGATTTGCTTCCATTTTTTACTCTATGCCTATCTAGAGACTTCACGACTAAAATTGGAGGGTATTTATCTTCAGATTGGTCCCATATGCTTTTTAAGACCAGGTATGGTACTAAGGTAACTATAACTTCTTAGTCCCTTGCTAAGGACCACATCGAACCTTATATGCCATCTGCTATAAATATTAATTCTATTATTTTAGAGGATACTAAACTTGCTGCAGCACAAGAGTTACAAGCTGTGAGTGTACCTGAGGTACTCCTGAATGAATGGGCAGCTGAGAATGTGGTTGATAATCCAAATGAGCTTATTCAGGATGTTGGTCTGGGAAATTATGTATTCCATGAAGCTGGGACAGAAATGCCAAATCTTGAGAGAAGTGCAGAAGGTCAGTTTGAGCAGCAAAATAAATTATGGGAAATGTATTTTGATGGTTCAAGAAGCAAAAATGATGATGGAGGAGGTGCAATGCTTGTATCTCCGTGGGGTGATAAGTATTATTCTGCTTTCCGTTTTGCTTTCACATGCTCTAATAACACTGCTGAATATGAGGGCCTTGTTCAAGGCCTTGAGTGGGCAAGGAAGAGAGGAATAGCCCGCTTGAAGGTATATGGGGACAACGAGTTAATTTTCAATCAAATAAGACGCCTGAATGTTGCAAAAAATGACACACTAAAGTCTTATAGGAACAAAGTGTGGAACATGCTTGAGGATTTTGATGCCTTTAACTTAGTGTCTATTCCAAGGAATCAGAACAAGCATGTTGATAGGCTTGCAGCCATTGGAGCACAATTTGATATTCCAGGTGACATTAGAAAAGAGAAAGTACAATAGTATGTGAAGGTTGTAGTCAGACCATCAATTCCTGATAACAACATTCACTGGCAAGTTTTTGATAGTGATGAACAAATCCTTTCTTTCTTGCTCGAAGAAGATCAGCTCTCCATGGTGAATCAAGCAAAACTTAAGCAACAGTATGATGATCAAGTCATACAGTTGAGGAAAAATAAGTTACCCAAAGGCCTTGTTACCTTAGAGTCAATTTTCGGTACTGATGATCAGCTTAAAAAGGTTAAAGCTGGCTTGCAAATCAAAGAAGAGCATTATGAGGAACTGGAGATTTTCAAAGGTAAGCTCCTTAAGATAGGAAAAAAATTTCACATGAAGATAAACAAGCTTTTGTTGCTTTATGCTAAGAATTTCATGATGTCTTTGCTTGGGAATATTTAGATTTGAAAGGGTTTGATCCCCATATTGCTCAGCACACAATTGAGTTAGAACCTAATGCTAAGCCAGTAAGGCAGAAACAAAGGCCCTTGAATCCCAAGCTTGAGCCCTTAATGATTAAAGAGCCAACCAAATTAGTTGAGGGGGGTATTGTCTTTCCTATTAAGCATACTTCATGGGTTTCTAACCTTGTACCAGTTAGGAAGAAAAATGGTGAGATAAGGCTCTATGTAGACTTCAGGGATCTTAACCAAGCATCTTTGAAAGACCACTACCCACTGCCCTCCATGGAACAAATCTTGCAAGTAGTTGCTGGTTCTAAGAGATTTTCCTTGTTATATAGTTTTTCGGGCTATAATCAAGTGCTGGTTAAAGAGGAAGATCAGTTTAAAACTGCTTTCACAACTAAGTGGGGCACCATGGCATACAAAAGGATGCCTTTTGGTTTATCTAATGTTGGAGCCACGTTTCAGAGGGCCATGGACATGGCGTTTCAAAGTTTGATCAATAAGATTATGCTGATTTATCTAGATGGCATCACAGTTTATTCTGAGAATGTTGATGAACATTTGTCACACCTTAAGCAAGTTTTTGAAAAATGCAGAGTTTGGTATCTCTCTCAATCCGAAAAAGAGCATCTTTGTTGTTCATGAAGGGAAATTATTAGGCCATATCGTATCAAAGGATGGAATTAGTATTGATCCTGAAAGAGTTAAAGCCATACTTGAGTTGCATTACCCAGTCACAAGAAGGGTCTACAGAGCTTTTTGGGGTGAATCAACTTTCTGAGAAGGTTCATCCTAGATGTTGCAAACCTGTTACAGCCTTTGACAGCTATGTTAAAGAAGAATGCAGTTTTCAGTTGGACTAGAGAAGCAAAACATGGTTTTGAAGAAATCAAGGAAGCTTTGGCATCAACTCCAACATTGGTAAATCTAGATTTATCTAAAGACTTCTTTTTGTATGCTTTTGGTAGCAGTAGTTCAATCTCTGCCATGCTGGTTTAGAAAAATAGTGATCACTTAGAACAACCCATAGCTTTCTTTAGCCAGGTACTTACTGATTATGAGGAGAGGTATACTTTTGTTGAGAAACATGTTCTTGCCGTGATCAGAAGCCTAAAGAAGTTTAAGCCTCTAGTGTCAAACAATAAGATTCATATTCTGGTGGCGCACTCAAGTGTGAAGGAGTTTCTGTTGAACAAAGATTTGAATGAAAAAAGAGCAGGGTGGGTCACCAAGGTCATGAAGTATGATGTAGATATTAAGATCACCAAACTGGTTAGAGGTAAAGGTCTTTGTGAACAACTTGCTACGGAGTCAAGCAGTGAAAATAAGTTAGAAAAGGATACTATTTTTGCTAATACAAATGAGTCTTAGAATGCTCAAGATGGTGTGCCTCTGATAACAACAAATTGGGTTCAAGACATGACCCATTTTTTACAAACTAGTGAGTGTCCACCAGGTTTGAATAGAGCTAAAAGAAGATACTTTAGATTGCAGTCCATACCATATGTACTGGTAGACAGTGTTGTTTTCAAAAAGGATTTGGATGGTGTCCTATTAAGATGCGTTCATAGCCATCAAATTGAGAAGGTGCTTCATGAGTTTCATGTTGGAGCTGCGGGAGGTCACTTTTCCCCAAGAACTACTGCTTGGAAAATCATGAGAGTTGGTTACTACTGGCCCAGCTTATTCAAAGATGCATATGCCTGGTCAAGAAAGTGTATCAAATGTGCTCTATTTTCAAGAAAGGAAAAGCTGCCTGCTATGCCCCTGCATCCAATTCAAGTGGAGCAGCCCTTCATGAGATGGGGCATTGATTTCATTGGGCCAATAAATCCACCTTCCAGTGCCAGTCACAAGTGGATGCTCACAACTATAGACTATTTCACATGGTGGACATAAGCAATAGCTTTGAAAGAAGCAAAAAAGTCTTTAGTTTTGATTTTCTATGAAGATATAGTCACCAGATTTGGAGTTCTCGACTCTATCATATCTGATAATGCTCTTGCATTTGTGGGATTAAGATTAACTAATTGGGCTGTTAAACATGGAATTCATGTGAATACATCCTCAAATTATTACCCTCAGGGTAATGGTTTAGCTGAAAGCACAAATAAGAATCTCATCAGGATTATCAAAAGAACAATGGAGGATAATCAAAGGACCTGGCACACTAAATTAAAGTATGCACTTTGGGCAGATAGAGTGACTCCTAAGAATTCTATTGGTAATTCACCATATATGTTAGTTTATGGCAAAGAGGCTAGATTACCTCTATCTGTGGAGCTTCTAGCTCTAGACATTGTTCACCAGTTAGAGATGTTTGAGGGACAGAACCCCATGTCTGTGAGGTATGCAGAGCTCATGGAGCTTGAAGAATCAAGGGATGGAGCAAGGAAAGCTTTGGAGTATCATCAACTCCAAACGAAAAGAACATTTGACAAGAAGGCTACATAAAAAGTTTTCAAGGTGGGAGATCTCATGCTGAAATGAGATGTTCTGAAAAACAAGCCAGGCCATCACACCAATTTTGACATGTGGACAGGCCCATTCATTATCAAAGACTGTAAGGAGTACAATGCTTACCAACTGGCCACAATAGAAGGGGAAGTGCTTCCTATCCCAGTTAATGGGATACACCTTAAGCCCTGTTTTCAAGTCTGATGGAGTTCCTCTATTGTACATATTAGTTTAGGTTTATGTTTTCAATAAGTGCTTCTACGCTTCAGGTTAATTATGTTCTATTTCCTGGGTGTTGTGATGGCATAGTAAGTTTTCTCTTTCGTTTTCCCCTGTTTTGTTTTTGGCAACCTGTTGTGTCCTATGGGTCTCAAGCGAATTGCTGCCATGTGCAAAATTGATATTTTTTATTTATTTTCTGAGCCTCTTAATGACTCCATGCCCAATGGATGAGTTTTGGCTACTGGTTTCTATGTTTAGCAGGCAAACATCCAGCTGAGGTCACCATAAATGTTACCTAATTTTCACTCGTAGGCTCAATTAGGCAGGATAATCATGTGATAGATCTTCGAGAGGCAAAATGGAGCATTCCACAAGGGAAAAAGTCATGAATCTGATGCTAGGTTACAGGAAACTCAAATTGGAAGCTTGCCTTGTTTAGGTTCGGCATCAAAGTCTCAGTGAACGAAATCGGCAAGACCCCAGGAATGTCACGGCGAGTGGAATTCACCTGCAGGTTCCTATCAACAAGACATCGATCATCGTCCCGGTGACAAAAGGTTGTGCATATTGGCGAAGGACAAAGCCTTCTCCATAAAGTCTCAGTGACTTCTTGAAGTCTCATTGAAAGGAGGCAACGTCGGCAAAGTAGGCGAGCTTCGCTGTAGGGTCTCGCTGAAGTCAAAAGGTCTCCCTGACTTTAAAAGCTTTCAGTGCAGGATATTGAGTTCGCTAAGATGTCTCAGCGATAAAGAAAAGTCATGCTAACTGAAATGGGCCCTCGCCAAAGCAAAGTGCTTTTGGCATGATCTCTTAACAACACTCAGGAGTCTCACCGACAACAAAAGACCTCGCCGAGAAAGTTTGAGTTCGGCAAGAGGTCTTGTTGAAGAAAGGAATGTTTCCCCAACAAGAAAAAGAGCTCGCTAAAGGATTTGGCTTTCGGCATAATGTCTCGGCGAAGGAAAGATGTCTCGCTGACATAAGGTAATATCGGCATCGACAATGTAAAATTTCATCGCCACAAGGTCTTGGCGATTAGGAGATGTCTTGCCGATGGAAGGGGGACCCCACCAAAAGAAATGGAGCTCGACAAAGGATATTGCCTTCGACAAAATGTCTTTTTGAAGGATGAAGGTCACACTGAAGAAAATCAAGGGGCCTAGCTGAGGGTTCGCTTTCAGCATAATGTCTCACCATCAGGATGAGGTCTGGCCAATAGGCCAATGTCTCACCGAAGGCTAGGGGTCTCGTCCAAGGAAAGTCAGTCGGCATGATGTCTCGGCGACTGGCAAAGGTTACGCCGACAGTGTTTCACCAGGGAGTTCTCGGCATAAAGCTTCCTCTTCGGCGAGATGTCTTCCCGAAAAGATGGGGTCTTGCCGATAATAAGATGGGCTCACCCAAAGATTTAAGGCTCAGCGAGAGGTCTTACTAAAACAGCAGTGTCTTGCCGATAGAATGAAACGAATTTGCCGAAGTTTTTTGCCTTCGGCAAGAGGTCTCGCCGAAAGATGGTGGTCTCACAAAGGGAATAGAAGCTCGGGGAGATGTCTTCCCGACCGGTGGGAGTCACAACAAAAGACAAGGAAATCTCAATGAAAAGGAAAGGAGCTCGCCGAAGGATTTGGCCTTCGGCATAAGGTCTCAGCGACTCGTGGATGTCCTGTCGACTGGGGGGATCTCTTCGATGTAACATTTTGAGGTCATGGTGAGGTCTTGCCGACCCAGGAGGTCTCGCCGAAAGCAAGCTAAGCTCGCCAAGAGTTGAAGACTTCGCCCTGAGGTCTCACCGAGATGGCGATGTCTCCCTGACTGAAGAGAGAGTAGCTCATTGCCGAAAGGTAAGGAGCCCGACGAGAGGTCTGGCCGACAGACCAATGTCTCACCGACAACAAAGGAGATCACCAAGAGTTGAAGCCATCGCCATGAGGTCCCAGCGACCAACTGAAGTCTTGCTGAAGGGGAACCAGCTCGTGGAGAAAGATCCAACAAAGCAGAAGGTCTCACCGACCAACAGAGGGTCTCCCTGACATAAAAGACATCGGTGTAGCTTCCAGTCGTCGGAGTAGTGTCTTGCCGACATGGTGCGGTCTCAGTGACTGAAGCGGGTATCAGTATGATTGGGGGACCTCGCTCTGAAGTCTTCCCGACTTGCTAGAGTCTTGTCAAAAGAAATGAAGAGCTCGGTAGAATGGAGTGCGTTCGGGGTGACATCAATCAACTCCCGCTGAAGATGAAGGGCCTCGGGGTAACGTTTTGCCTTCGGTAAAATGTCTCACCGACACTTGGGTGTCTTGCCGACTGAAGAGGAGCTCGGGGAGACAGCGAAATGAAAAGGAAAAGGAGACAAGAGGAAGCTCGGCAAGAGGTCTCGCCAACCAAAGAAGGATCCGACCGATACAAAATGAGCCCGGGTAGAAGGATCGACATCACTATGAGATCCTGCGACTCGGTGGTGTCTTGCCGATGTTCTGAGCGATGAAAAAGCTGACTTCGGTATTACTTTGCAAGCTCGATAAGGGCTCTCATCGATAGTGTCATGTTATGCTGATAGCTTCATAAGGGAATAATCACATCGGTGAGACACTTTCAGTGTCTCGCCGAGATGCGATTCTATAGGAGGAGTTTTTGACCACCCAAAGAAGCTACGTGGATTTTACTCGACCAATCAGAGGGATTTGAAAGCAAGCCGTGGTAGTCTGTAGAACATCAACAGGATAAAAAGCAATGTGTATCTGTTATGAGCTCAGGAGAATTCAAAGCACTCGGCCGAAGAGGTTCAAGGTGGACACGATACCAGGAAGTAAATGTGGTGGTTACAGAAAGATCTAAACAAGGCTTCTCAGGGAATGTTTTTCTTCACCGACATAGGCAACAAGGACACGGGGATGCAACATTTAATTCAATAAAAGATCTAAGGGGCAGATCTTTCCGAGGCCTGATATTTTTTGTAAGCCCTAAGGGGCCAATACATTTTGATATATAAGGCATTTTTTGCCTTTTTGTAAATAGTTCTGATTATACACTCAGAAGAGTTAGTGATTTTTATCAATCCTTTCTCGACTAAATGTATGTTTTGTAACTCAACTGGAATCTAGAATATAACACAGAGTTTACCTTCAAAGCTAGTGTTCATGTTTGTACTACTCTCATTTCTGTATTTCTCTTTTTATTATGCAAGTCTTTGACTATGTTTTATTAGTCCACATTCATACCTTAGAGCCGTGAAATTTATCTTTCCTTCCTAAGATGTGTATGTAGATCGAGCCTGTTAATAAGATTGATGCGTAAGTCTGAAAGAAGTTGTGTTGAGTATGTGAAATAGTTGAAGTTAAGTTTCCCAGTGTATGTTCATCTTGTTTTCAATTCATAATTCCTCATCAGTTCGGTGTATCACCTTAGAATTTAATCTTTATTTTGATGCATTCTCCTTCTCCCTTTCCCTTCAAAGAATCAGTAGTTTAGGTGATAACACAAAGGAAGCCGGCCTTTTCCGGAGGTTGACCTCTGTCTGCAAGAAAACCACATCTTTAGAGGTCTTCCAATGTTACACTGAGGTGTTGAACATCAGTTTCGACAAGGGTGCAATTTCAAGAGATAACAGTCATCTTAGAGATTCTCGTTACTTCTTCATTGCACCAACAAACCACTCTACTTCTATGCTTGGGGTGGTAACTCTTCAAAAATTTTTATTAAGCATATTATCTCTATTTTTGTTAGCATATTGTTCTCTTTATCATTTTTATGTCTATTTACATTATTTTATCTAAGGTTGTTAGTGGATGTGGAAACATCAATACAAGGGTTTGAATGAGGAAAAATCCAATACAACCACCCAAACCTTTCTCTTTGGTTTTGTGTGTGTAGGAGCAGGCATAAGAGCTACTTGGAGAAAGCTTGGATTTCATCAAACATCTTCAGTGATGTCTTAAACCTTTCTTTGTCATTTCCATTTAAGTTTCACTCACTATCTTTATTTTTGTCATTTTATATTCGTTCTACATTTGTATTTCACATAATTTCTCACCCAAAAACCTGTGAAAAGTGTTTTTTTCTTTTCTGTGATAGTTTTTGTTTTCTGTCTATACTAGAGACTAGCACGACGCACTATCATCCTATAGTTGTGCATTATTCCTTAACAAAGAGCTTATCAAGTTGTCCAAAAGAACTTTGTACCCCACACTTTCAATTTATGATGTATTTATTTAATCTATTAAAACTCACATTTCTCCATTTCCAGTTCACTTGAGTTGTGTCAATTGAGGTAGTTGAGAGTTGTTTGTTCCTTAAGGCTCCATTGTCTTGAGAGTAGAAAATTTCCTCCTCTACACAAGTACAAAGAGAATAGGTAGAAATACTAGTGTGGACTACACATAAAAAATGCACACTATATAAAATGAAACCAAAGGAGTTTGTTTGTACAAGTTATGGCTATCTTAAAGTCTCAAAATGAAAATTACACAACAAAACTTGTGTGAAAACTTAAATTTTAGAAATTTAGAGCATCAAGTTAGAAAGTTGACCATATCACTATAAAGTGTGCAAAATTTGGCCCCATTTCAAATAAAAAACCAATAAATACCTTTGTATGGCTAATAACACGACTCTTGAAGTTTACTACCTTCACTGAAAAGTCAAATGGAGGGGGTTTATTATTAATGTAGTAGATGGAAAGTGTAAGAGTGGTGGAGGGGCAACATTGCTTGCGACAATAATGACTATAGGTGGCGCACAAGTGGAACTATGGTAGAGATTGTTTTGGGTAGTGAACCAGTGGTACAACAATGGAGATGGCATCGTGGCATAGAAACTACCAACAAGTTGGTGTTTAGGCCACTCAGGTGACAAGAATTTGAGGAAAAAAATAGATGGGGTAATGGAAATATTGTTGGGTTAGTTGTAACCTAAGAGGGTCAACTAGGTTAAGCCCTTAAGGATATGCATTAAAGGCCACAAGTGGCCTATGAGGATCACTCCACACTACAAATGGGTTACAATATTATTTTAAAGGTATTCATAATGTAATTCCCACCTATGATGGCTCTTGTCTCATCTTGGTGATGTAAGACTCTGAGTGTTTGTGTTTTATTTTATTGATCAACTTTGAATTTTGATGTTTTGCTATTTTTGTTGATGATTTTTAGGTGGGTTGTCATAAAAGTGTATGGATTGTGTATGTTTGGAATCATGTTGTGTTTTAGTACTGCTATCGTATTTGGTAATGATGTTCTAGTGGATTATCATAATGTATAAATTATGTGCCTATATTTACATACATGTGTGGATTTGTAGATGCTTGGACTTAGTAGTATTTGAGCTTCACCATTTTTATTAAATGATATATGATTTGACCTATCTCATTGAGTTCAACATTATGATTATTTACTTCAAATTTATATATCTAAATCATGCTAGTGTTAGATGAATTTTAATTAGATGTAGATATTAATATTATCTTGTTGGTGGATATATTTATATATTATGATTTGGCTATTTTGTATTGGGAAAATATGCTTGATGTTTTCCTTGAGTGCATAGACAACTTTTCCCAATGGTGATTAATTGGAGATAATTATCTTAGGTAAAAGTGATATCCTATCTTGATCAAGTTCAAGCTACAAGATACACATTGTTTAGCCTTATGAGCCTAAATTTGAATCGATCAATTATATATTTCCAAGTCAAGTGAAAACTTATAATTATGTTTGCATATTTTTTTAGTTGTTTAACTCCTATGACTAATTTTATTTAATATTTTTTGTATCTTGTTGTATGTTGGAAAAATAAACTTATGGTGGTGATGGATTAAATTAAAAGTTTATGTATCTTGTAATGTATTTGATGTTGTGTGGAAAAATTAAACATAAATCTTAATCAAAAAATCCTATTATGATTTCTATACAAATATATATGTTTTCCTATGTTGTCTTCATAAAATAATATTAAATCAAGCAAGCGTGTGTTGTTGAAAGAATGTTAAAAGTTTTTTTTTGATAAAAATATTATATCATCTGACTTGTGCAAAAAAAAGGGGATTTTGCATAAAATAAAGGAAGGAAGCTCATTTTGAGTGTGGTATTTTTGGTGGTTATATACTCCTCTTCTCCCCTTACTTTTTTTGGATCTTTGGATTTATTTGGATTGAAAATTGGATCAATCTTTGTTCTTGTTTGGTGGTGTGAAAGAGCTACTCTCTAAACCTCTTCTCCTCTTATTAGGAATAGGAAATTGCCTTGGTTATGCATGGGGTTTTGGGGCATCATATTTGTCTCTTGTCTCCCTTCTCCTCTTGTTTGGGTGTCGGGTTTTAGGTTGCTAATTTTGGCTTCTTGGGATGGATTTGTAGAAGGAAGGATTGTTGGTTTGTGGTAGGACAACAACAAGAAAAATAACCCCATTTGTAGGAGATCGCATTGGATGTATCTTCCTTTTATTTCTACTTGTATGTTGAGCTTTACACTTTATGCTTCTACCATTCTCACCTAGTGCATGTATTTACCATTCCATTTTGTAGAAAAAATTGTATGGGTGGATTATAAAATTGGATTAAATTAATTTAATAATTCCAAAATTATTTTATTGATATTTTCCCAATGTGCCAAAAAATTATTATGTGCTTTAAAAAAGTGTGTTAGAGACACAACTTCAAAAGGGTGTGCTTGAATTATTTAGTTTTGATGTTTAAATTTTTTAGGAATTTTATCAAAAATTTGAATTTTTAGCAAAAGCTTGTATGTGTTGAAAAATGAAAATATAGATTTTGAATTTGTGTGTAATATATTTTGCAAGAAAACTAAATCTACCAAGGAAGTAGGATGGGGAATCACTAGGCTTATGTGTGCCTTGTTTGGACCTCATTTTCCATGTCATGTGTTTTACATGTAGTTGACAATATATTTATAGGAGGTGAGGGCTTTAGGCTAGAATGAAGTGGACTCTCACACTCATTTACTTGTGCTTTAAGTAATTATGAGGTAATGTGAGGTTAATATAAGACACTAATTAAAATGAATGGGGACTTCACAATTAAGCATTGCTAAGAGATAATCATATGACACTTTTGTATGCCTAAGAGGATATGTGGAAAGGATTGTGAATGACATGCAAGAGGGTTTGTAATATTTGAGGTAATAGATATTTGGAGATGAGATTGCATTATAATACTAGTGTTGTTGGGGACCTCCATGGGATGTGGAATGTTCCTCAACCTCCACATGGTTTGATACTTATGATGAAACTCTATTTTATAGTACCTATGACAACTCACTATTCCATTATTATATGTTTGATTGGTGTGCCTTTCCCATTCTTATATTATGAAACTCTATTTGATTCCATTATTATAAAACTCTATTTGATTCCATTATTATATGTTTGATTGGTATTCCCTTCCCAGTCTCATATGGGAGTGTATCTTTTGTGTGATGTGTTGAGATTTTAAGTGTATGCATTGATGGTGTTGGTTATATCCTCATGTGCACTTACTTGTGTATGCATCAATTGAAGATTAACTATCTATGATAAATGATTGTTTGGAAATTCTATTTATGTGAGGTGGATAATGTGTGTATGTTTAACCCCATTTTTGGCATGTGAGTTGTTAGACTATTGATTTGGTTTCCTCTTAGTTTATTGGTGTGGGTCTCAAGGTTCCATATGGTTGGGTGGAATTGAACCATCATTAGGACTCATGGATTACTTGGAGAAGCTTAGAGAGTGTGCAAATATTTCACTACCTCACAAATATGGAAATGCATCATTTGATACTTTATAGAAAATTATATAATTCAAGACATTTTAGTCCTTGTATGTAATTTGTATAAGTGGAAATTGGGCATTGGAAAAATACATTGCAATCCACCCATGTGTGTGGGGTGAGTTCTATCTTTTATTCTAATTTTAACCAACCTCAAATTCAAGAGTGTATGGTTGTTCTAAAGACTTCCCCATGATGGTTTAGTTTAGAAAACATGTTTAGTAGGTGTTGGGTCCCTAAATCACTATTCAAACTCTTAGAGGAATCAATTCATTTCAAATCCAAGGAAAATATGTATTAAAGGAGGATTGATCAACTCATCAACAAAGTGTGAGTGATTTAAGGTCAATTGTTGAGAGCGGATATTCTCTCCTTCACTTCAGGATTAACTAGACTAGGAGGATGTTCCTAGAGGTACCCTTAACAAAATTGATCACAATTAATGAAAGAAAAACTAAAATCATTATAGTAGTATTTAATGTATGTTTGGCCCAAATTTATCACTAGACCAAATACTAACCTATTGCACATAAAAAATATTTTAAAATAGTATGAACATCATCGTACAAATGAAATATGTAGGTATTCAAAACATGATTATTTAGGATAAGAATTATTATGACTTGCTGTATATGATTCCCTAGATGAATCACTAAATCATGAGTTTCATAAAAACAACTAACCTACACTTATTGGTGAAAGATGTTTTTTATTTTGAGAGTATTGTTAATCACAAACTTCTAGGATCGATACCTAATAAAGTGGGTTATATAGTCACAATTTACCAAGATAAACAATACATTAAAATCATAACTAAATATGAGTTATGTATATACATACACCAAATATATGATATCAAATATTTATTACAATTATTAAATATAGCAAGAGGAAACCTTAATCAAGAATTTTCCACAATTCATCACATATAAATTCCCTTGAAGATCTATAAATTTCCATGGAGATATTTAGTTACAAATATTTTTATATATTAAAAAATTCCTTGTGATTTAAAAAAAATGTTTATGTGTAGGTAGGTAGACTTGTATGAGTTCAAACCTTGGACAATCCCCAACACTTACAATCATGTAAAAAAAATAAATGATTGACCATTTATTTGGAGAACAAACTTGTATACATACCATTTTATTTGGAGAACAAACTTGTATACACACCATTTTATTTGGTCACCTAATTATTTGTGGGAATTTGATAGAGAGATGGAGGTCATAAATGTGGCATGCAGTGGAAGTGAAATCCAACAATATCTACTTAATGAGTAATCTAGAGCTTGTAGAAAGATCAATGACAATTAGAACTCAACAATTGTATTTATGGTGAACTAGAATTCTTCACCATCCACTATTGGAATTGCATGTAGATTTATGTCATTAGGATGAAAAAATATTTTTAAATAAGAAAATACTTTAAGAGTATTTTTAGGAGTTAAATCCAATCATTAGCAACATTCTATAAATACCTAAAAAGTGATGGAGGTGATTTGGAAGAAATGCAAAACTTTGATGAAGGATGAGAGATTAGGATGAGTTATGTAGGGTTTCATGTCCAAAATACATTTCAAGATAGGATATTAAAATGGAAGTTTGGAAGTCCATAAAAAATCCATAAATCTATGAAAATGAATAAAGGAAACAATATGGAGAAATTTAGGATCTTGTTGTGGAATTGGAGGTTAAGATTTGATATTGTTGACAACATGAGCATGTTGGTATATAGTGTTTTCATTGATGTCAACCTCTAGTGTGGTGTTGAGAAAATGTTGTAGATGAGGAGGTTGTTGGTGTTGCAATCTCTAGTGTGGTTGTGATGAGAAGGTATTTGTGATGTTGCTGATGCAACTGGTTCAATTGGTTTCCAAGTGTTTTTTTTTTTAAATGAATAAGAGAGTGTACAAGGTGACAAAGTTGTGTTTGGTTGAATATGTTCTTGTGTGGTTTGGTTGATTTGATCAGAGGTGTTCAAAGGTGTTATATCTAGAGTTTCAAAATCTAGATCACATGGCAATGAAAGACGTGTTTGACAGTATGTTGAACTATGAAGAAGGTTGTTTGGGAGAAATGGAATTACTCCACATTTCTCTATGTTGAGGTTTCTTGTCTTGCAAATTTGGGAATGTGCTAATAGTGTTTTTATCTACCTTCCCTTGGAATTTTATGTGTTTAGTTGTTTTTCAAGGTTGGTTAGTGGCTGTATGCCTATGGTAGTGTGGTTGGTTGCATAGGATGTTAAGAATTCTCAGTTTTAGGTGGTTGCAATAGTGTTGCAAAATATTCTAATGATGTCAAAATATTCTAGGATGTTGTGTGATGTTGCTTCAAGGTACACAAGATTTTTTCATACCTGGTGAAGAGTGAATTGATTTTTTGGTAGCGTTGATGTGGTTTGGCTGATAGGTGGTGTGTTAACATTTCTTTTGGATGTAATTTGTGGCTTGTGGAAGTGTGGTGAAGCATGTTAGTGTGAATTTGGGTCCTATTTAACCCTTGGAATGGTTTTCCTTCACTTCTTTCCACCATGGAAGTGTTTGGTGTCAAATTATTTGTTGGTTGCACTCTTGAGGTGCATATGTTTCATTAAGGTCGACCTAAAAAAGGTTGTTTGAGGTCATGGAGGATATATAAGAAAGTTCAATTTTTGGAGATTTTGAATATGTGAAGTGAGATGCAAATGTGATCAAGTGTGGTGATCTGAGTGCGAGCTTAAATGTGTAAGGCTACCAAATGTAGTGAGTAGAATGTGTCTACATTTATAGTGAACTTGAAGTTGCTAGAGGTAGTGAGCCAAAGGTTGTGGATGGTATAGAGTTGTTGTGGTGGATCTTCTTGTTGCTTTGAGTTGTCCTGTGTGTCTAACATATACATTGCAATGAGTATATAATTCCTTTAAAGTCCATAGAAAAATAATTGGAGGGAATACAAGAAAATATCGAAGGATAGTAGGTTTATGATTTCATTATGGGACTAGAGGTGAGAATTGGACATGGGGATGAAATTTTCAAAGTCCATCAAACTTTAGAAAATGGATGAAAATGAATGAGTTAAGGATATGGGAAAACATGTAGGGAAAGGATGTAGAACTAAAGTTAAGAACATCCCAATATATTAAGTAAATCTACATGATAAGATGATGAGTGACAAAGCCATTGGGTAAATTTGTAGGAATATGATGCAAAAATAGTGAAGAGAGGTAGAATTGGAGGAAGTTTGGAGGTCCATAAGTGTAATAATATTCCACAAAAAAGGGAACTAGAAGGAATGTGGGAAATTATTAGGGGAATAAAGTTTTGGATGTCAAGAGATAGAAGGGAAATGGAAGATGTTTGTTAGAAATCCACAATTTTG
Organism: Sequoia sempervirens; assembly: GCA_007258455.2. Lineage (NCBI taxonomy): Eukaryota > Viridiplantae > Streptophyta > Pinopsida > Cupressales > Cupressaceae > Sequoia > Sequoia sempervirens. The sequence goes on along the minus strand of VDFB02270651.1, from coordinate 142,354,896 downwards.
CAAACTAGAGGGAGTAGAAAATTGCAAGAAAAAAATAAGGATGGGAGGTCAAGAGGAAGAAGGGAATGAGAAGAAGTTAAAAAAAATTCCACAAGTCCAAATCACTTAAAAATTTATTAGAATTTAAGAATAGGAGAATATAGGGATGTGAAAGACGATGGGAGTTTGAGAGGTCAAGGCATATAAGAATTTCAAACATCCATGAAAATCCTACAAACCGATGAAATGAAGGAAATAAGGGGAGGAAGGGACCCAATAAACTTTAGTAGAATTTTTATGTAGGACCAATGATTTGGATAAGAGTTAAGAAAATTATAAGAAGTTTGGTATTCCACTAAAATTTTACAATCCCATAAAAATCTATGTAAAAATGACCTAAACCTTCCCATATTTAGATATTTTAAGACTTTTTACAACTTCCAACATCTATTAAGATCATAGGTGATGATGAGGAATATAATTTATGAAAATTTGTAAAAGGGATACCTAGTTAAAAATATTTCTTAGATTAGTTATAAGTGATGGGAAAGATGAGGCCTAATGCATAAGGGGGCTTGAACTCAATTTTTTTTTTGCATTGTTAGATTTTATCCCATTATTTTCTTTGGTTGGGTACTTTTGTCTTTGTACAAATAATTATAATATATCTATCTATAGGATAAAACCAAAAAAATGGACAACAAGAAGGGGACCAAGATAATTATGCTTCATCATGACCAATAGAGGTCATAATTGCACAAGGAAAACACACATAAAACATAATATGTACAGGGAAAAACATCACTAATTACAAGAAGTAATGATCAATCTATAATATCATGAACCAACAAATCTATGAGGTCTCTATTTAATCCTCCATGGTATTACACATTACGATCATACTCTTCATAAAATTTATATGGTTGAATGCCAAAAGACATACACTTCTCTAGTTTGAGAATTTCAATAGCAACCAATTATGATCTTTGCACATCAAATCATCATATATCAACATACATTTTATACTAAAAATTTGGTCTTCTTTGTTGATTATTATTCATTCTAGAGAGATAAACCATGTTCTATAGACAAATTATATCATCCATATACCTCGGATCATCCTTGAGGTGACAAAAGGTGGATGTACAATTAGAATTTACCTTATTGACCTCTATTACTTCCAAACTTACACTTGTCATCAATTTGGAAAGGCATTTATCTCTAAATAAATTTGTAACTTTTAGCTCCATATTATGTTCCTAGATCTCATTGATCCATTTACACCTTTTACTTAAAGATTCTTATTGAGTGGGTATGTCTTTCATAGTAAAAAAATTATCCAACTTCTTGTTGAGTGAGTATGCCTTTCACAATGAAAAATTGATCTAACTTTCTTTAAGGATTACATAATTTCCTTCTCCTCCAACTTCATGGAGTAACTTTCACACTAGCAACTCTAAGATTATTAGTGTATTAGCTTCTAATTCACAAGATAATTCAAATGGGCTCCAAGCCTCCAACCAATACATTATTTTGATGTTATCTTATTAGTCCATGATACATACTTCCATTTGCCATCATGTAAATATATTTCAATAAACGCAATGGAATTTTCATATACATCCTTATATGCATGAATAAAAACAATAGTAGTAGTATAGAGCAAAGTTGAAAGAAGAAGTTAGAAATAATTAGAATAATATGTACTTATAAATTTTAGTAATTCATGATGAGATTCCTTTTTTTTCATATATGTTTCAATTGGTTCCTTGCTTTATGTGATGAATTTTCCAATCATATCCTTAGTAGAAGCAAGGAAAAGGAGATAATTAATAGTTCATTTCTCTTTCTCATCATAATATCCACCAAGAAGGTTAGAACCATCATCAAATGATGATCCTTCATGTGTAGTGTTATAGTCGTCTTCAACAATGTGTAATAATTTATCTTCCTTATGTAGGTTGACCTCTTCTTTTATGAAACACATATGATAGGTCCATTTGATCATGTGGGATAGTAAATTAATTTGCAATAGGAATGGAAGACATGACTTGAATACAAAAAGGAATATCCTTACCATTTGGTTCTTCCTTATTCTCTTTATCTACACATTATTATTCTAGGGGCTAAGACTAAACTAACTATCCCTTGTCATTTGGATTCACTCCTAGAACATATAGATTAGTTGATGTTGCAACATGATCATGATCTTTTGGAACATCTTTCTTCTTTATTTTCAACTACTATATTGGATTCTTCTTCTCCATTGTCTTCTTAGTACCATTGATGTTCCTTGTCTCATTTTTTATTCTTACTCCTTTTCAATATTAATTATATTTATATTTTATCTATTATCAATATGATCACTTCATGCATTCACTTTTCTATCTCTTAACTTAATATTCATTTTCAACATGCACAACTATTGCATTAATAGGAGTTGTTATATTTTCACTTGATGGTAGGGACCCTTTTTTCTTCTATTATATTAGTTCCATTGGATGCACAAATTTATGAGTGGGTAACTCATACTCATTTTGACTAGTACTATGATCATACAAAAATATTGGATCATCTCCACCATAGTATATTTAGTTTCTTCTCTCATGGATTTATACTAAAATGTACCATATTAATCCTCCTCATCTTCATAGTACTCAACACAATTCTCCTCGTAAAGGATTTATTTCTCTTTGCTTGCTAAGAGGTTGTTTGCATGTTTAAGTGCAACAAGTTGAGCTTCCAAAAACTTAATTTTATTTATGTTTCTTCTATCAATAAGCATATCATTTTTTTGTATTTGAGCTTCCTATAATTCAACTACTACCAAAATCTTATGTTCCTCCTATGTTATGTGATCTAATAATTATTCATGTTCAATTTCATCTCTATATGTAATATTGGGAGAGGTGGGATGTTGGTCAATAATATTTATTTCCACATCTTGATTTTAAATACCAATATTTTACATGTATGCATCATGGAATCTATCCCTATTTCTTCTACCAATAAGCATATCATTTCTTTATATCTCATAATTAGGCCCATGCATTTTCTAGGTGTTCTAACTATGTTATCATATAAATCTTTAGAAGTATCCAAGTATTGATTTCTTGAATGTATGAGTGAGTTATCTTGACATGATGTTCCTAATTTTGGGTCTTGATAGGTATATCTAAGTGACTTAGCAATATTTTGAGATTTCCACATTGTTTGTTATCTCCTTATAGGATTTGTAGCTTCTTATTTTTCTTGGTATCCAAACAACCTTTTTATATTCATATTCAAGTATTTTGATTGCTCATTGGTTCTAGGTTTGATTGAAACAAATTCACCACTCTTCGCTTGGAAGAGAAAAAAAAATTGGCAACTAAAATCTCCAAAGTATTAAACAAGAATTATCTTTTTGCTAGTTGGTGCAAGTTGAAAGGATGCCAACTATACACTCTAAAAAATGGATAATGTGGTGGAATTTATTCTGGGCTTTAGGGTGTTCTAGATAATTCCAAAGTTAAACTCTCCATTGCAATGATGTATTATGTTGGGTCCCAAAATCACCACTTACACTCCTAGAGTAATCAATTTACTTCAAATCCAAGGAAATATCATCTTGAACGGGGATTAATCATCTCATCAACATAATATATGTGATTTGAGGCCAATTGTTGAGAATGAATATTTTTTCCTTTCCTTTGGGTCCAATTATACCTAGGAGGGCATTCTTAGAGGCACACTTAATAAGATTGATCATAATTGATGATATAAAAAATAACAATGCTATAGTAGTATCTAATGTATTCTTGGCCCTGAAAGTTTTCACTAGACTAAAGGCTAACCTATTGCACATAAAACCTCTTTTAAGTTGATATGAACACCATTTTACAAATACAAGATTAGGTATGAAAAACATGATTCCTTAGGATTAAAACTCTTATTGCTCATTATATATGCTTCCTTGGATGAACCATTGGATCTTGAGGTGTATATAAACTACTAACCTAAACCTAAACCACTAGTGAAAGATGTTTTTAATTCTGAAAGTATGGTTGATCATAAAGTTCCAAGACTATAGCCTAATCTAGTGTGTTAAGAGTCACAATTCACCAAAAAGAAACAAAAAATTGAAATCATAAAAATATATGAGCTATAAATATACATACACCAAAGATATGATAAAAAAAATGAACATGCTTAAGAATCCATCTTCAAACTCCATAAATCCATATGGAATAAACAAAAGACCATTACAAAGATTGTAATGAGCTAAAATTTATTGAAATTTATCAAATAATTATTACAATAATATAAGGAAATGTAAAAAGAGGAAACCCTTAGTTAGAATGTTGTCATGATTCATCACATAGAAGTTCTCCTAAAGGTTACTTGAATGGTCATGGAGACATTCACTTATAGACATCAGTTACAAATTTGTGATCTCCTTGTGATTTACAAAGTGTGCTACTATGAAGGCAACTAGAATTATAGGAGTTGAAACCCTAGATAATCCTCAACACTTGCATTCATGTGAGAAGTAGAAATGATCTATAATTTGTTTGGAGAACAAACTGATATATATAGAGTTTTACTTGGTCACCTAGTTGCTTATGAAAATTTGATGGAGAATCAAAGATCATAAATGTGGCATGTAATAGAAACATAATCCCTTGAAATTTATTAAATGGGTGGTTTGGAGCTTGTGTGAAGATCATTAACATCTAAAACTCAAAAATTACATTCATAGAGAACTAGAATCCTTCATCATCCACCATTAAAATCAAATGTAGATTTACACCATCAAGAGGAAAAACTATTTTTAGGTAAGAAAATCCTCAAGGAGCAATTGTAGGAGTCAAATACTCTCATTAATATAATATTGGGAAGATTTGGTAAGAAATAGAGGAAATTAGGAAGGATGTAAAACTTCAATGTAGGATGGGAGGTTAGGACTAGAGATGTGGCATTTCATGTTTAGACAGGATGTTAAGATAGGATATTACAATGAAATTCTAAAAGTCTATAAAAAATGTTTAAATGGATGAAAATGAGTGGAGGAAGCAATATGGAGAAATGCACAATATTTCTATAGAATTGGAGATTAGGATGGGTTATTGGAATGACAGTTGATAAGTCTAGTAAAATTCGATAGGAAATGGATTAGAGGAAATACAAGAAAATATGGAAGGACAATAGGTCTAGGGTTTCCTAGTGGGACTAGAGATGAGAATTGGACAAGAGGGTGAAAGTTAAAAGTCCATAAAAACTCTACAAATGTATGAAAATGAATGAGTCAACAATGTAGGAAAATATGAAGAAAAGGATGTAGAAGATTAGATAAGAACATCCCAAAGTCCAAAGAAACTTTGCATGATAGGAGTAAATGAGTGAAAAAACCACTGGGTAACTTTATGGTAATATGATGCAAAATTAATGAAGGGAAGTAGAGGTAGAACTAGAAGTCTAGAGGTCTAGAAATGTAGTAGGATTTTATAAGAAGGGAAATAGAAGGAATATGGGAAATTATTGGGGAAATAAAGGTTAGGATGTTAGGAGGTGGAGGGGAAATAGAAATATTCTATTGCGACTTCACAAGTATGCAAACTAGAGGGAGTGGAAAATTGTGGAGGTGTAGATAAGGATGGGTGATTAGGAGGAAGAAGGGAATGGGAAGAATTCTGAAAAAACCAATAAATATATAAATCACCTAAAATCTGATTGAAATTCAAGAAAAAGAGAATGTAGGGATGCAAAAGAGCACAAGAGGTCAATAAGTCAACACAAAGAAAAAGTATAGAGTTCTATTGAAATCCCACAAACTAATGAAATGGAGGAAATGAGGGTAGAAAAGGAATCAATAGAATTTAGAGAAATTTCTATGCAATATTGATGGTCAAGATAGGAGGTCAATTAAATGAAAGGAGTCTAGTAGTCCACTAAAATTTGTAACTCCATAAAAACTATAGAAATGACCAAAACTAGAATTAATTTTTTTTGGATTTTTTGCAACTTCTTATATTTTTTAGGAACACAAGAGATGATGAGGAATAAAATTTGGGAAAATTTGGAGAAGAGAGACCCATTTAAACATTTCTCAAATTGGTTAAGGTGATGGGAAAAATAAGGCCTAATACACAAGGGGGCTAGGAGGCAATATTTTTTTTATTGCCATATTGAGTTTCAGAAATACATATGATTAACTATCTCATGTTTCTTTTTGTTTATAAATAATTCCCTTGGAATATGTTGGTTTTTTGTAATGAAGTGTTAACATTCCTTTTCCTTATGTGATTGTTTTCCCTTGGGTGCCTTGTAACTTACTTGGCATGGGTAGTTCATGTGGTTAGGGAGCTTGACCTTGGATTTAGTTAGCTTATGGGGCCTTGGAAATATATCATTTGGCTAATGAAAGGATCATGTGTGTGCCTAAGTGCTTGTACCATAAATTCTCTATAAAACATGTAAAATTAGGAAATCATGCCTTGATGTTCATGAAGAGGTTGATAAAAGTGTTGGCAAGAGACACTGCAAATGTTTTCTGGTGTTGTCATTGATGGAAACCCTAGTCGGTGATTGGATTCACACGTCATCATTTGCTCATACCGGAAGAAAAATTGAAGACAGACAAGGAAGAACAAAGCATCCGATAGTTTTGTGTTCATCGATTCACATGCAGATTTTTTGTTGTTATTTTGAGTTGTGGATCTCATGGGAGGTTGATCAATGTATGTCTTGTGTTATCCAAAAATATCAGTTCCTCGTATCAAGTTGTGTGCAAGTCTGGAGATTTGGTTGGATATCTTTTTTTTCATCAGTATTTGGTGGCCGACCCAGTTGATATAACGTTTCGTAGATATTCGAGGAGTTTTTACTCAAATGTTTTTGTGTTCAAGCATTTTGATTTGGGTCCGAGCTAAATTGTGCTTGACCGTTGTGGATGCGCATTGAATATTATTCATTATTTGAGCCGTTAGTTGTAAATATTTTTAAGTTTTATTGAAGCCGACTTGTTGCGATTAAATTATTAGTCGCGGATATATATATAAATGATCAATTATATCATTTTGGTGTGTGAATAAGGTGTGTCGATGTGTGTTGTGAATATTAGAAGAGTGATTGAGCGATTATGCACAATTTCACTTGTGCATTAAAGATTTTGTGATGCAAATTAGAGCAGAGCAGAGCAGAAGTGCATGACCAGTCAGAAGGACAGAAGATTGACTACTGAGCCTAACCGGAATTGTAATCAAGAATTTGTAGATGCTACTCTCCCAGTTCATTCTTTTAGATCTAATCCAAATCTTTGTAAGGCAATGTGCCTTTCTATTTTGAGTAGTGAGCTCTAGGAAATGCACCTGAATGCAAGTGCATTCCCACATTGTAATCTTCCTTTTGTGTATACTCAGATCATATTGTGGATTGGTCATCCACCATGGTTTTTCCCCTAACAGGGTTTCCATGTAAAAATCCTTGTGTTATGGTGTTGTGGTTGTTTGCTTTCTGTTTATGCATATTTCTTCTGGTTGAATGTTTTAAGTGGGTTAAAGATTAGAATAATAAATTTAATTTTTGCAGAACACTAATTCACCCCCCCTCTGTGTTGCTTGTTTCCAACAATTGGTTTCAGAGCTAGTTCCTCAAAAGAATTCTAACAGCTTGGGGAGATCTTGGAAAGTGTTTTCAATGGATACAAGCAGTCTTCAACAACAACTTTTGGTGGCTCTGGATGATCTTGACTAGTCAAAATATGAGAACCGGGAACTGCAGGAAAGTCTTGAGAATGCAGAGAAATTCACATTAGGGGAAATTTACATAAAAAATGGGCCTCCTAAGGAACTCTAAAAAAGAAAAAATTATCTCATATAATACAAATTATTTAAATATAAAAAATATAAATTACTTAACTACATGAGTTAAGTGGGGACACACGTTTCTATTATAATTCCTTAAAAAAATGAAGTCCATGATTTTTTAAAAGTGGTAACATATATTTCTATTATAATTTATTAAAAAACTCAAGTTCACTTTCTTCATTATTTATTTTTTATTTAAAAACTCTTAAACTCAAGTTTGGTAACTTATATTTCTATTATAATTTATTAAAAAAGTCGAGTTCACTTTCTTTTCTTGATTATTTATTTTTTAAAATTATTTAAAAAGTGGCAAAGTAAAAGATAATGAAAATTAGCAAAAAGAAAGTAATCTTTTAAACGGTCTTTCAAAAAAAAATTAAAAATATATTTAAAAGTTAAAAATATATTTAAAAATATATATATATTTAAAAGTTTAAAATATATATTTTTAAAAAAATTAAAAAATATATTTAAAAGTTTAAAATATATTTAAAAAAAATTAAAATAATAAGGGGCCCACTAAATGTGAGCTCCCCTTAAAAGGAGGAGTGCATCACATAAAGTGAGTGCACCCTTATAAAAGGCCACCGAAAAATTTAAAATAATAAAATTTTGATATTAGAATATTTGAAATTATTAAAAATAATTAAAGAATTTTTTTATTTTTGCAACACTTCATAAATGATTTTTATGATTTTTTAATGTTTTTTATATATATATTTTTTTGAAAATATAAAAATTTCTATAATAGAACTTAAGAATATAAATCTAAAAAACAAAAAGAATATTTTGTATTTAGAAAGACGAATGAGATAGAATAGGATATGTAGAGTTAAATTAACCATCATGAGTTAATTCATAAGATTTTTGAAAGTTTTATTTTATAAAATAAATAATTTTATTTTTATTTTGGATGATGTCACGTACAGGTTGATGTCATCTTTTAGTTGATTTTTGATAACTTAAAAAGCTAATGATGTCATCTTTAGGAGGCCCATTTTTTATGTAAATTTTCCCTAATGTTCAGCCATTGAAAGACAATCAATGAATCAAGGGAGAAAAGAAAGGAATTATGTGATCAGCTTAAGCAGAAGAATAGAAGCATGGGAGATGAACAACTGAGTCATGCCTTGAAAGAGAAAATAGAAGAATGTGAAAAGTTCTCTAGAGAAAATGTTGCCCTAAAGCATCAGATGGAATCTATCATGATGAAAATGACCAAGGAGATTGAAGATAGAAGGGAGAATGAATAAAAGCTTGCTCAATCCTTGAAAGAAAAATATGAAGAATGCAACCGATTGGACAATGAATTGGAACAATCTAAAAACAATGAGGAAGTGCTTGAAAAACAACTTGATGATCTCAGAAATGAACTTACTATTGCAAATGAGTACAAGGAGAAATTCAAAGCTAGCTCAGCCAAGCTTGATGAACTAATTGAAGGTCAGAGGACTGATGGTGACAAGTGAGGTCTTGGCTATGAAGAAGGAGAAAGTTCCAGATCCAAACAAAGGAGATTCAGGCAAGGAAATCAGATGAATGGAGCTAGAAGGAATCCGATAAGACAACCAAATGCTCAAAGATTTAATGGTTACTATTTTATTTGTAATAAATTTGGTCATATGGCTTCTCAATGTAGAAGCACAATGAATCCAAGTGGATCATCATTCTCAGGTCAGTGCTTTAATTGTAATAAGTTTGGTCATAAGTCAAATGAATGCAGAAATGTGATGAACAACTTTCATAGAGATGTCAGATGCTATGCATGCAATAGACTTGGGCATTTTGCTAACCAATGTAGATCAAGGAAAAATCAGTGGAACAATAGGTTTGGAAAGAGAAATGTTGTGTGTTACAATTGCGACAAATTTGACCACAATGCTAGATTCTGTTGGAGCAGAAGAGGTTCGGTAAAACAAAACATGTAGCATGATGTTAAGGGAAAAGGTAAAGTCACTATAGATGTGATCAGGAGGCAAATGCAGAAGAAATGGGTGAAGAAGAATCCCTCTATTAAAGGAAATGTGCCTGCACCAGAATTTGCTTCTGGTAATTCCTCTGAGAATTAGTTTTAGGCATTTGGCCTAGGGGGAGTTGTCAAGAAAATCTCTTAACCCCCTGCCGATAACTGACATTGGAATGTGGATAAGTCCAGTAAGTGCATAGATGCTTTTCAGATGTTGTTCAACCAATTGGAGAAAGTATTATACAGTATTGGAGATTCACAGAAGAATTATCTATCACAGTGCATGGAAACAGGGTAACCGAATGAGTTAGGGTAAAAGCATTTATTGTGACAAAAGGGTTAGGTGTGCGAATGATAAAAGGTCATTTTTATCCTTCATTTGTCACATTGCATTTTGGAAGTTTGGAGAGCTTTGGGGAAAACTTTACTAAATTACAGCGAGATTCAAGTGTGAAGAAGATTCAACGATCAAACTCTAATCTGACAAAAAGGTATTTATCAGAAAAACATGTGAATTTTTGAATTTGTAAAAATGGCTACTCCATTGGTAGTTGACATCAAGGATAGACCCCGCCCGAAGTTCAAGTGGCATTCTTTTAAGTCTATTGAGACCGAGCCCCTACGTGAATTTTCATCTGTATCGTACAGTGTCTTGCATACTAAAGACATTAGGGCTTACATTCATGCTAATATTGAGGAGTTAGGGAGCTCACAAATGCTGAATTTGTATTCCAACCATATAATTGGAGAGGATTTCACTATTAATCCGGAATACAAAACCTTAGAAGAGAAGTTCACACAGTTTGTGAAATTCCCCATATTTGAGGAAAGCGAATGGGTGTGATATATTTTGAGCCGAGTTCATGCCGAGTTCATGTGGTTGAATATACCTTTTAAGATTATGAAAGAGGCTATAAGTGTTGTCACAGGTCTAAATTCCTCCAGTGGACTACCAATCTTGAAATTTGTAAAGAATTAGATGGTTACTGATGCAACAGGTGCAAAATTTGATAGAAGGGCAATGCCAATCGAATATATTGTTGAAGTGGATGTTAAATTTGCATTGATGGTCATTGGATACAAGTTCAACCACTCGAGCCAAGATAATTCAGTATCCGGTATGACCATTTATGCAGCCTATCATATGGTAAAAGAAAATGCAGATTATGACTTGTGTGAGCTACTTCCAAGTTAGCTGATAGAGAATCTGGGTAAGATTAAGAAAGACAAGAACTCTTTTAAATATGGTAATTTGTTGTTGTGTTTTCTCTTTTATTTCATGAGTGAGGTTTCGAGTGTTGGGAAAGTTCATTGGAAAAGTAACCAGCTTGTAGCTGTTCAAATAAGAGATATATTGTATGGAATTGGTGATAGTCAGACTGAAAATACTGCCCTCTGGGGTACTTCAAAAAAATTTAGAATATGATGCATGCAAGAGAAAGAATTCCTACTTCAATTGTAGAGAAGTACAAAGATACAATCTATTTCATGATAGATATTGATCAATGTCTAATGGAAGTCGCTAATCCCAGAATGATATGGATTATGCCTATGGGATATGAAGTCGAGGAGAACATATTGGGGATGTATGCAGAAAATTTGTTGAGCAAGCCTTTGGATCCGGTAAAAGAGAGGTTTGGAACCTATGTTGAAAAGGATATGTAGGTGTATGAACAACTGAAGAAGCCTAAGCTTGTCAGAAGAGTAAGAAAAGAAGTGGAAGTCATTGCAGAAAGTTTGGGTATATCTGCAAAAGCATTGAAAGAAGCCAGAAGGATGAGAGATGAAGTTGAAGCAGAAATAGAGCCAACACGAACCAAATCTGATAGTTTGGAAACATTCTCTACCCGTACTAGATCAACAAGGAGTTCTCCATCCCTATCCATTCTTGCAGCCAAGCCAGTTCCTGTGCAAACTCAAGACAAGGCTTCCGTTAAGAGGAAGAAGAACAAGAGCACAAGAACCTATGAAGCCATCTCAAAAGATGAGGATACTGAGTCAGATGAAGGTGTGAAAGAAATAAAGGCTACCAACACTCAGGCTACAAAGGTAACCAAAAGTAAATCTTCCAATGAAGAAGAAAAGGCAAAGAAGAAGGAAAAAATTGAAAAACTAGGTATGACAGTTGAAGAAGTAGAGAATGTTGTTGTCAAGGATGGAAACCTCAAGCCCCTCTATAAATGGAATGAAATTTTTGATGAATCAGGACAAAGAATTCTTGAGAAGGCAACAATAAAACATCTGAATATTTTCAATAAAGTTTTTGTTGAAATTATGTCTGGTTTACCTAAGAGTCTGTATGAGGTTTTGGAGATGAGAAGAGTAAATGCTAGGACAAAAGAAGAGCATATGAGAGAGAATTCTTGCAGAATTATGTTCGGAAATGCCTATTGAGGAGATGAAGTCACTCTTGAACAAATCCAAGAAGGAATCTAAAAGAAAAACAAGCGCGAACAAACTTATGATCAGTGAAACTGATGTTGTTGCTGTTGAAACCAAGAAAATATTGGAAGCATTTTTGTCAAAGAAAAAGATCAATGTTGAAGAAGTGAATGTTGAAGATGTTGTATATGATCCGGTAAATGAGGAGGTGAATGTAGATACTGAGGATATTCAGATTCCTCCTGATGTGGATAATACAGATGTTCCTATGGAGACTGAAGCTCCTAAGGTTGTATTAGTTGAAGGAAAGGAGATGCCAAATGAAGAAGTTGAAGCTCCTAAAGATAATCTAGAAATAATTACTGAAGAACTAGAAGTTGAAGAAGAAAAGGTTCAAGTTAAGGAAATTCCAGTGGAAGTAAGAGACACTGCCGAGGCAGTGAAGAAATTTTTAGTGGATCAACAAGAAGAATTTGATCCTGAATTGGTTGAAGGCCCAATTGATCTATCCACCTTGTCCCCAATTTAGAAAATGAAAGTTGCATCTTTTTCCCAGGAAAAAGCCAGAGAAGAATTGTTGAAGTCCCACATTGAGGATAATGAACTTTTGGGTCTTGCATCTAGAGTTCTGGAGAAAATTATGCCAACTCATGTTAAGGATCCATCTGGTTCCTCTTCCGGTGAACTGAAGAAGCTCATAAAATCTATAAGTACTCATTTCGAGTCTCTTGAAAAATCAACCATGGTTAAAGTGCAGAAGGAGTTTGATGGAAAAAGATTTAGTAGGTTGAAATAAATGATTGCAAATGAAAAAACTCTGTTAGCCACCTGTATGAAGAATATTCAAGGTTCTCTATCTGAAGGTGGAAAGGCCTATAAGTCATGTTTAGTTTTTTCCAAATTTACTGAAGACAATGAGAAGAAGGTAAAGGATCTTGAAAAACAATTGGCTACCATTTCTAATGCTTTTGATCCATTAGCTGGTGATGTTGGTAAGCAATAAGGTCAAGTAATATCTCTACTTGACAAAATAAGGAGCTTGAAGCATGAATATGACAGGATTGTAGGAAGGGCATGTGAGCTCAGAGGACTAATTGGTCCAAAGATTGAAATAATGGTGAGTGCATTAAAGGAAGCCAAAGATGCTATGGCAGTTAGTGACCCAATGAATCTTGAGTCTACAGAAACACAATCTTATTTAGTTTGTGGTCACATAACAATTCTAGAGAGTCTCAAAAGGGTTTGGGACACAAATTTGAGTGTGTTGAAGAGAGATTTTGCACATGTTTTCAAATTTGTGTAAGTTCAAGATCATGCTTGTATAGTTTGAAATTTTGATTTTTTTTTTGGTTTCCCTGGTTTTTCCATTGATGTCAAAGGGGGAGAGTTGTACAGTAAAAGATGTATATTCATCTTAGGGGGAGTTGCAGTTTTGAGTTGAGATTGAAGATTCTTTTTGAATTTTTGAAGTGGTAGCATAATTCATGTTGGTACTGGTCTGACACTTAGTCATTTTTCACTAAGTGTTGCCATCAATGCCAAAGGGGGAGAATGTTGGAAAGAGACACTGCAAATGTTTTTTGGTGTTGTCATTGATGGCAACCCTAATCGGTGATTGGATCTACATGTCATCATTTGCTCATACCGATAGATAGATTAAAGATAGTCAAGGAAGAATAGAGCATCTCACAGTTTTGTGTTCATCGATTCACATGCAAATTTTCTATTGTTATTTTGAGTTGTGGATCTCATGGAAGGTTGATCAATGTATGTCTTGTGTTATCCAAAAATCTCAGTGCCTCGTATCAAGTTGTGTACAAGTCTAGAGATCTAGTTGGATATCTTTTTGTTCATTAGTGTTTGGTGGCTGCCCCAGTTGATATAACGTGTCGCGAATATTCGAGGAGTGTGTACTCAAATGTTTTTGTGTTCGATCATTTTGATTTGGGTCCGATCTAAGTTGTGGCTGACTTTTGTGGACGCGCATTGAATATTATTCATGATTTGAGTTGTTAGTTGTAAATATTTTTAAGTTTTATTGAAGCCGACTTGTTGCGATTAAATTCTTAGTCGCGAATATATATATAAATGATCAATTATATCATTTTAGTGTGTGAATAAGGTGTGTCAATGTGTGTTGCGAATATTAGAAGGGTGATTGAGAAATTATGCATAGTTTCACTTGTGCATTAAAGATTTTGTGATGCGAGTTAGAGCAGAGTAGAGCAAAAGTGCAGAACCAGTAAGAAGGACAGAAGATCGACTACTGAGCCTAACCAAAACTGTAATCAAGAATTTGTAGATGCTACTCTCTTAGTTCATTCTTTTGGATTTACTACAAATATTTGTAAGGCAATGTGCCTTTCTATTTTGAGCAGTGAGCTCTAGGCAGTGCACCTGAATGCAAGTGCATTCCCACATTGTAATCTTCCTTTTGAGTATACTCAAACCATATTGTGGATTGGCCATCCACCGTGGTTTTTCCCCTAATAGGGTTCCACGTAAAAATACTTGTGTTATGGTGTTGTGGTTGTTTTCTTTCTTTTTATGCACATTTCTTCTGGTTGAATGTTTTAAGTGGGTTAAAGATCAGAATAATAAATTTAATTTTTGTAGAACACTGATTCACCCCCCCTCTCAATGTTGCTTGTTTCCAACAAAAAGATTGAAGGAAAATAAAGGAATATAAAAATAAAAAAATCACAATACCTTCACCTAGAATATTTTCTTCTCTCCTTTATGAGTGGAAATGGAGTGCACCCTTATTCCATTTGATTTTCTCTTTGATGTTGATATGCAGATTGCTCAATGATTTCACATAACCTTGATATGATTTGATAATGATAATGATAAGCTTGATTCAATAGATATTTTGATAGTATGTATGTATTATAATAGATTATAGATATGAAAATGAAGGATTAGAGACTCTACATATAGAGCCTTGAAGAGGAAAAATCAATGTATAGAAATGATTGATGATGGATGGACAAGATTAAAATGGGATTATGGTTTAGATCAAAGATAAAATTATGTGGCAAGTGTCATATATGATGAATAGGATTTAGGTTTAGGATAGGGATAAGGAAAAATCCTTATCGCAATGGCTAGGATTAAAAGGTTAAATGAGATAAGTGGATAAGATGAAAAGATAGTTTGAATTTTGGGTAGGTGTCTAGGTTCAATGAATCTAGACAAAGAGTTAGTTAGATATGTGAAGGGGACATTTGTCACATAGGAAAAATTTAGATTATGATATATGTGAACAAGTTGAAGGGCTAGGATTAGATGGACAAGTATAGAGGATAAAGGGCAATTAATTAATTAAATAAAGTATTTATTTAATTAATAGCATCATGATGAAGGTATAATAATTAAATAAACAAAAAATATTTAAAATAATTAGGGTAAGGATGGGAAACGATGAGAATAATTAAATAAATAATATATATTTATTTAATTAATGGCTTAGGATGGACTAAAATGAGGTGTGGTTGGGTAAGGTTAGATTTTAGGTGTCTATAGTTCATAAAAATAGAGCCTTTTATCCCTAAATTATAATTCAGTACATAGTTACAAAATGTATTTAGAGCCTAAGGTATAAATTACAAGTTAGGAGTTTAAATTATTTGAGTCCCAATCAACATGTTAAAAATTTAATTACAATTCTAAGGTCTAAGTCTCAAGTCAATAGTATTTCAAAACTTAGATCTTAATTTGCATGCTAAAAATTATATTTTTGACCATAAAGTATAGTTTCTTAGTAGTCAAAGTTTGGACTTCAAGTAACATTTGCATGTTGCAATATGCACTTTGCATTATGAATTCCATGTTTTAATTCTATTAGGTTTGGACTTGTAAATGTCTTTTGCTAGTTGTAAATTTGAGATCAGGCTTAAAATTTTGAAGTTTAAATTTCTTAGTGATTGAAGTTTGGAGCTTGGCATGGAGGTCTATCGTTGCATGTTTGAAATTTATAATTTAAACTCAAAGTCTAAGATGATGTAGATTGGACTGAAAAGGCTAAGATTATGTAAATTTAACCTAGAAGTCCAAGTCAATGTAAAAGTAAACTTAGACCTTGATGTCCAATATTGCACATGTTAGACCTTGAAGTTTGAGTTGTGCATTATTGTCCCTAAATTTTAAGTTGTTATATATTTGTACATATTTTCTAGAATATCAATATGTAAGGAGAGTGGCTTGGTAAGAATATTGTAGGAATTTGCAAGTTAACATGGGAACCTTGACTCTCTAGAAAATCTTATTGTTTGAGTTATTAATGCTAGCTTTGACCTATGGTGTAGCAAGTCTTCCACTTGAGTCACCATGCTTAGTGTATTGGTGTGCATGATTGTAGATGCATTGTAGTGCCACATAAGGATATATTGCATAAATATGAATGCAATATGGCATGTTTAGTGTTATTTTTGTACCATAAAAATATCTAGTTCTTGTTTGTTAATGTCTTAAGTGAAATCTCTAGGCATTACATTTGGTATTAGAGCCAAGTCATTAGGAGCTCTAATTTATGTGCTTTAGATAGTGCTTTTCTAGTAGCATGTTAGTTCATTATATGTACCTTTTTGGTGAATATGACTGAAAAAAGGGTCATTCTTGTTTGAACCTATGTAAATTTTTTATTGAACCAAAGATTTTTGTGTGGGGTCTCTCTTACACTTCTAGGGTTTTGAACCTAAAAGGGGAGAGATGCAAAAATCTTAATGGCTCACTCAAGAAAAAACCCTTGAGATTCCAATGCAAATAAGATTGAAATCTGTCAAAGGGGATTGTCCTAAAGACTGAAAACTGATAAAAGAGATTCACTACCAAATGTAAACCTAGAAAATGCAAGATGTTTGAAAACACAGTGTAATATGCAAAAAGACCTAGAAAATGACTTAGAAATGCAAATAGAGAAAAATAGAAAGCTACAAAATAGAGAGTGTGCACTTAGAAATGTGTTGAAAACTAGAAACAACTCTGAAATTCTAGAAATTTTGATTTTTAAGCCTAGTGGGACTCATTCGCCATTTTGGGCGAATCAATCCTAGTTCTGGAAAATTGCATCAGAGCATATTTTGGCCAATGGGTATCCAAATCCATAAAGGTCTTTGAAAAAAAGGTACAATGGGACTCATTCACCACTAATTGTGAATGATTCCACTTTGAATTTTCTAAAAACTCAAAAGTGGAATCTGTAGCCTTCAGTCTGCTCTTTCTGTACCTCCAGGTATCCAGATTCGAAACCCTGATTTTCGAGGCTGTAAGTGACTTTTTGTGAGGATTTTGACCTTTCCAATAGGGAAATGACTTCAACAACTTTGTAACCTATTCTTCAATGATTTTCAAGCCTTCAAAGCACCTAGATTTGCAATCACCCAGAGAAAAAGAGAGAAAATGTTGATTGTTAGAGAATATGGGTTTGCCTTGGTCAAAACCCTTTTAGGTAATTAAACCAAAATGATGAAACAAGATAATGAAGCATGAATATGAGATAATGTGATTAGAAACTTTCCGTGATGATGAATCTTGAATTGTTGCAACAATGGATAAAGAATATGCCCTTGAATTCCTTAGAAGTGATCTTGATTGCTATCTAGATGATCTTGTGAAGACTTAAAATGCTAAATCCTAGCTTGCTTGACTTGAGATGGATAATGAATAATTAAATAATGATTAGTAGGTTTTTTATATAGGAAATCCACTCAAATTCCCGTTAATTTTATTCCCAAGGTCGACATTGAAGAAAATTAAACTTAAAACCTAATTTTCTCGCTCAAACCTAAAAAATAGCTCAAATGGGACTCATTTGCCATCCTGGGTGAATGGGTCCCACCTGGATGGGACTCATTCACCCAAAGTGGTGAATGGGTCCCACTTGGATGTGACTCATTTTCACAAAGTGGTGAATGGGTCCCACAGGGTCTCTTTTGCCAGCTGGGATGTCGGGGAGTGAAGAATTTTAGTTTTTATATTGATTTTATCGGGTCTTTGATCAAAATAAGCCTTAGGATGCACAATATGGGGTCATATGAGCTTATTAATGATAATGTAAGTGGTAATTAGGGCTAGGGACACAAAGTTCAATGTGAAAGTGTGATTAAATACACTATACAACATTAAAATGAGGTCCACATAGCCTAGAAAGGCACAAGATCCAATGTGAATGTGTAAAACACATTACAACACTAGATTAAAATTAAGTTTAATTTACAAGCCTTCTAGATTAATGTGAAAATGTAATTAAATAAATTTTACAAATTGAATTAAGGGAAAAATAGGTCCATTAGACTTAAATGTTTAATAAAAGTCTAGAAAAGTGTGAAAGTCATTTACAACACTTTATAACACCTTTACCAAACATCAATAAATGCATTTTATTTAGTTTGTAAGGGTCCAAGACCTAATCCGGATGTGTAAAACACCTCACAACACTAGATCAAGGTGACATTAGGTCCAATTTATGATTAATTATTCTTGAATCAAGCAAGGTGTACTTTTTTCTATGCTACATTTATGTAAGAGAATTTCATTTGGGCCTTATTCCTTGAGGACCCTTGAGTCATATGGTGATAATTTGAGTGGTCAACAAACTCCTAGAGTTAGTTGAATTGAGATATATAATATTGAAAGCCTCGAGGTAGTACTTGAGTATATTCCACCTTGCCTAATGTAATCATACCAAGAGGAGATTCATGGAATTAGTGGATGTAGTGATGGTGTGACTATGTTTGTGACCTTTGTTGATGGTGTTACACTATCATCTAGGGTTTTATACTAGGTGCCTAGGCTTGGGCCTCATAGGGAATCCTTGGGGATTGAGCATAGAGTCTCTAATGGTGGGATCAATCCTCAAAGTTGGTAAGAGGGTATTTCTCAACCTTAGAAAGTACCTCTAAGAGGCATATATAATGGTGGACCTCACTATTAGTGCTTAGAGTTTGAGGTCCCAAATTTGCAATTTGGCTATATTCTTGCCACCCTTTCCATCATTTCCCCTTTATTTCCCTTTTTTCCTTAGTATTCCCATCATAGATAATTAATATGAGATGTTCCTTAATGGGTCTCCATTGGTTAAAGTTTGCATAGTTGTTGTTCCATTTATCCCCCATATTCTTATGAATGTGTATTTATTTTTTTTGCTTCGTAAGATTGATAGTATTATATTGCTAGAAAAAAAAGAAGTACACGTGTCTGCTATTCAGGTGATCACTATATGTGGAGACCAAACCAAGACCCTCCAAAAAATAGGGTGTCCTTTGCCCACCATACATCCCAACTCGAGACTGCAACAACAAGCAAAACCAACTACCAACAATATTGCTTGACGTTTATATAGAAAACCCAACCCAGGCTTGCTGCCCCTACATACAAAAATATTTCCAATTTCCAAAAAGTAGCCTTAAGCTATGACTACACACACAACCATATTATCAAAAATTTTAACCAACATCATAAAGCAGACCCAAACCCTACCCATTGAAACCAAAAACAAAAGACACCAGACCTCATAGGAAGCCATTTGCTTTGGAAAATTGGTTGAATTCCTTGACCCATTCGAAGTCGTTCACCACCTCCATCCAAAAAATATTCTTCAGAAAGCTGATTGCAACCACCACCACCATTCTATGTTTCACCAGCAATAACCCCTTTAAGTCCAGAAGGAAAGGGTAAAGCTTTACCACCTCACCCTAGGATTTTACCATATCCAAATCACGAGGCCATGGAATTCCTTTGCCAAGAAAGGCCGCCTTCAAAGTATCCTCCAAACCACCCAATAAGCTCTTCTTGAAAATCTTTCCCACAAGTGCCTTAGCCTCTACCTTGGGTGTTCGGTTGTCTAGGACCGAAGCTAGGAAACGAGACACAATATGTGAGTTCGTCCTAAAATTTTCTTTTTCTGCTAGGTTCCCTTTCCCTAAAATCATCTTCACAACCACCACGGTAAGAGGATCGATGTTGAGAAAAATGCTTTTGAGGCACTGGTCGGTGACCCGCCTGAAAGCATATTGTTGGTCCTTCATATCAAGGGAAATTTGGGTATCTACCCCGAAGCATAGAATCAACTTTACTGACATCTCCACAATGA
Source organism: Sequoia sempervirens (assembly GCA_007258455.2). Lineage (NCBI taxonomy): Eukaryota > Viridiplantae > Streptophyta > Pinopsida > Cupressales > Cupressaceae > Sequoia > Sequoia sempervirens. The sequence continues at coordinate 142,334,630 of VDFB02270651.1, read as the reverse complement.
ATTTGAAATGCTCCTCCATTGCAGCCTGCACTGAGCAATTTTCTCACAAAAAGATGATGAGAATATAATAATTTTCTTGACCTCGCGAACCTTTCAAATAGACAAGAGGAAACCGTCAGCGTTATTATGTTGCACAATGCACCACCTCGAAATTGCCAGAAAATACTGAGCTTCCATCATTTGGATGAGTGGGCATGAAAAGAAATGATTCTAGACTGTCCAGACATGACCTTAACCACCCATGCAATCTCCCAATTACCAAATCCATCAGATCATTAAAACCGATTCATGATTATTGTACTTGCCATCAAAGTTCAGGGGGGGAAAAACAAAAGGCGGTGTGACAACATTTTCTCCTGCCCAACTCACTGCCACCACTATCCCACCCCTCAAGATGGACTTGCCACCACCAGCGTGGCAAGTTGCCAGCCCATCCGCCGACCATATGCTTATGAATGTGTTAATAACTACAAAATCCATGAAATTATAAGTGTGAGATGTTTTTGGACCATTTCCTCATGTTTGTTGGGATTTTGAGATTTCAAGGTTTCTATTACCTAAGTACTATTTTATTCATTACCCTAAAAAATTAATTGTTTGTGTTAAGTCTTTTGTTGCATTAGATGTTTGAGGCTTTGTTTTCTTGGTTTATTTTATGTCAGGGAGAAGTTTCAGTTCCTTTTCAACTCTTGCTACTTAATTCATAACTAAGATTAATTATCTGAAAAGATCTGTGTTCATCAACACTTCTAGGTAGTTCTGGAACCTTTGCCAACTCCCATTAGCTAGTTTTGAACCTTGGCATTTTCTTCAATGAGGCCTTGTGTGTTTGTTGGAAAATGTGGGTGGGTTCCAAACCTCTTGTTAGGATCCAATGTAATATTATAAACTATACATTTATCTAATAGGGAAAATAATATGTGTTTGTAAGTTTTGAAGTTCCTAAACTTGCTAAACCTTTGACCAAGTTTGAAGTGTGCTTGATTTCCCAAACTCCGACTTCCCCATACTTGCTTAAAGTTTTTCAATGCCATAGTTTTAGCTTTCTCTTTCCTTGGGTACATAGTATAACTTCCTCTCACTCCCCAAAACCTTGTGTTCCCTCTTCCATTAGAGTTTTAGAGTTCCTCTTCCCTAGATACCACTTTTATGTTCCTCTTGATCTATGAAATCTTGACCCCTTCCACTTTACCTTTGGTGTTGAAGTATCAGGCTTACCTTACTTGAGTACCTAGTGTGAATGGTGATCCTAGACCTGCACAAACACAATATTAGTCCAATATGCAAGTTAGAAACATCATTCCCCATAAGATTCACTTGAAATACAAAGAAAAAGAAATAACATGAAGAACACAAATAAAAGCTATCAAATCCTATTCAATGCTCAAACTCTCAATCCCATGGGGGAATTGGTGCTATTTTGATGTGGAAAATACCCCTTTCCCAATTCCTTGCAAGCTTGAAGATGATCAATGGATGATGATTGATACTCCTTGGTGAAATTTTGCCATAACCTAGCTATGAATTGATGAAAAAACTATGAAAATGGCTGACAATGGATGAACTTGATTCAAAACATGGAGATAATGACTTTGCATATGTTGTGGATGAAAATGCCTAAGATTGTGCCTCCCAAATTAGTAAAAGAGCCTTCTATTTATAGGAATGAAGGATGGAAGAATGAGAAAAAATGATGAATGTGGGACTAAACATAAGCCAATGGCATTATGCCACTTGTTAACATGCTAGTGGAGAGAGATGAAGCACATTTTGATGAATGTGCACATAAATGCTATTAGGTGGATATTTGAAATTTGAAAGATGGCTTGTTGGAGGGAGATGTGGAAGAGGAGTTAATGCCACTTGGCTCAAGAAAAAGGACTTGTAAGAGTCATAAATGACAAGTTGGAGGATAAGACATTTGGGAGGGAGATTTCAAATTTGAAGAATATTCCAACTTGATGCCATTTTGAATGAAAATAGGAGAATTTATAAATCAATTAAATTGATTTACTTGTGCAAGTTGCAAAATCTAGAGGATTTGATGGATTAGTATTAGAGTTAATCAGAATTTGATTAACTTAGATGGAAATTAGCTGATTTGACACTTTGACTTAGATTTTTTAGATTTATTTAAATCAAAATGAGAGGAATATGAATATTAGATTTAATTAAATAAAGTTTGATTTATTTAATTAAAAGGGGATGATGTTAGATTTAAATCAAATAAAGATTAGTTTATTTAATTTAAAGGAGATGAAATATGATTTAATCAAATAAAGTGATTTACTTAATTAAAAGAGGAACATTAGGATTAATTAAAAAAATGATTTATTTAATTAATAGAAGATAATGATTTAATCAAATAAAATGGATTTATTTAATTAAAAGATGGAATATGATGAATTTAATCAAATAAAGATTATTAGATTAAATGGTTAGTAAAGAAGATGATTCAGGACGAACTGGTGTTAGTAAATCAGGATAGGGTGCATGAGATCAATCAATATATTTTGTGTCTATATTTTTCCCCTCTTTGAAGCAATGTACCTGCTGCGTTGGTTCAAAGAATAACCTTGCCAAGATCAATTTTTTTTTTTTTTTTCAGATGCCCCACTGCTGCCCCAGTGAAAGAATTATGCTGGTACACTACCCCCTCGAGAGATTGAGCAAAATTTTTGATTTGAGGGTCAATCTCATGAAAAAGAGGTTCAAGATGGACATATGAATGGTTATGATAATGATGCAAATGAGATGGTTTTAAGATGCTTAGAATAACCAATCTATATTATCCTAAACAACTTAAATGATAATGTAATGCATGTGAGATGGATGATATGATATGCTATGATTATGAGATGTGTGTATGCTAATGGTTTGTGGATGTATGATGGACATGATATTATGTTAGCATGAAAAGAGGATCCAAAAAGTCCATGATTTGTGAGACTTTATTAGAGATGATGATAATGATGATGATGCTTTGCTTATCAAGAATTGGGATTTTAAAAGGGCTACTTACCTTATGTTTGATAACACACGTAGGCACGATGCATCAAGGTATAAAGAATAGGATGGTACTACACCTAGTGTGATGGACTTTGACTCCACAATCAAATAAGAGTATTCTTGTTCACACCTAGCATACAAAACCCTATTTAGAATGCAGTTCAGATATTTCAAACACCTCAGACCAAAACATAGAAAGGAAAGCTTTCCTATGTGGTCAACACGACACCTAAAATACCCTCCCTACAAACCAAACAAAGCACACATAACCAAGGTTATATTACAAGAATATTCAACAAGCACAACAGATAAAAAGATAATAATCATTGCCCCATTCCTTTCTCTCTAAATCCCTTTGTTTGGACATCATCGAGAGGTCATTGGAATGAGCACAATAAGATAAGTCAAAAGACAAAGACCAAGTAAACAAACAAGCCAATGTTCTTCATACTGCTAGCCAAGACTAAACTACGATGATGCCTGATGTTGATGTCCATTGTAGGAAGGATGCATCCTAAGGCATGATGTTATCAGATGATTTTGAGACTGATTGGATGATGAGCTATTAATACCAAGAGTTGACCAACTTGTTTACTTACTAACTAGACTTAAGACTTTTGACGTTTTTAGTTTTCACTTTTAAACTGCTAGACTTGTTTCCGATTGTTTCACCAAAGGTTGAGGATGACGATTGTTTATTATGAACGAATGTTTATTGCGGGTGAATGAAAAATGAGATGGATGAATTTTTTCAAATATTTGGATGTTTTTGATGTTTTGAAATGTTTTGAGGCTATTTTGGGTTTTTTCTGAGATGTTTTACAAATGTTTTGATTTTCAAATTTTCCAATGTTTTTGGTGTTTTCTGAGATTTTATCAATATTTTTGGATTTTGTGTTTTTTGTGTCTTGGGGGCTGATCAAAGATTAGCCTTTCCTACATTTAAGCTTAGAGACGATGTAGTTCAAATTCCATGTTTTTGATGTTTTTTTGACTTTTTGACCTGTTTTGGGATTTTGATATGTTTTGGATTTTCGTATGATTTTGATGATTTGGATATGGATATGTGTGACGATATTAGTGCTTTGTTTTGGGATTTTTTTGAAAACCAAGCTAAGGTTGATTGATCGGATCAATGGATTGATGATGATAACATTGTTGAGGATACACAACAATGCAAGGATAGTGTTAAGCAACATAAGGACTAGGATGGATACCCCAAGATGATGAGGGATTGATTGGATTCAATTGATGGATTGATGGCGATAGCATTGTTGAGGATACACAACAATGCATGGATAGTGTTAAGCAACATAAGGATTAGGATGGATATCCCAAGATGATGATGGATTGATTGGATTTGATTGATCAAGTTTTTGAAGCTTGATTTTGGAACAAAATTGTTTTGAATGATTTGATGTGACGTTGAAGCACACGTTAGATGCGACTGATATTGATTGTTTGGATTGATGTTCGATGAGAGATAAAGCTTGATAAGGAACATCATCTTGTCAAAATATGCCATGGGCTAGTGATTTGGATATTTTGGCCCACAAATGCTTTGACCAATTTGATTTCATGTTTTCCAATGTTTGGATCACCACATAAGTTGGAGGGTATAGATCAAGATTTATTCCTGAAGTGAGATGTAAATATTTTCCCCCAATGTCTACCAATGTATGGAATTCCATGGGTGGATGCTTGGATAGGTGTATGGATGGATGGATATGGAAAACACACAAAGGATGCCAAGGATTATCCTGTGATAAGATAAGGTATTCAAATAGAGGAATGCTTCAGTGGATAATGATTCAAGGCTCAGATAATGTTGGGTACGATAGGATCAATGAAAATGACCCATGTCAAGATGTTTACCACAAGCAAGTGTAAAGTGTGCACCAAACGTTTTATCAAGATAATTTGGAAGATGGATGTAGATGGATGGAAATGGATTGGATAAATGGTTTATGGATGAGATGGATGGAATGTTGGATTTATTATGGATGGGATAAGATGCTTCCACCTGAACTAGCGCATGTAGGTGCTTGATTCTACACATGAAACCTATTTTCCAGGTTTTCATCATGGTAGCTATCCAAAGTGCCACCATAGTGGTTTTCACTAGAGGATGATTTTTATTTTTAGTATTTTCATGATTTTTTTTTTTGGATTTTTTTTTGGATTTTCTCTGTGAAATATTTTTAAGCTCATGCTGAATCACCTAGTGGTGTTGATGTATACACTTATGTCATAATGTTCCATCAATATCCTGCCTAAAGAAGTTGCTTTACCAAGATACGTGCACTTGAATGCAACTTTTGAGATTCCTGATCTACCTTGTTGATATCAGAGTTAAGTTTGTCTTTGTGCGCACATCACAATAGAATTCCTTCTGAATCCTTATGATGAAGGGTGGTTGCCAATACATGGTCAATGTGAGAATTGGATATCATGCATGGAGGAGTGGATGGAGTGTGTTTAGGAATAAAATATGGATTGGTTGATAGTTTGGAACCTTTGACTCTCCAAACTTGGGAAGATGAGCAATGATGGGTGGATACGAAAGTGTGAATGGAATTAGGACCGATAGCTTGATATACTTTGTATGTTGCTTGAGAAGTCTACTTTTTCCTTTGTGGACATCTTTGATGGATACTTTTCCCTTTTTTATTTTTCCCTATAGTTTCTTTGACTAATGTAGTTTGATAGGGATATTCTTTCTTTGTATATTTTGGTATCCATGTGTATTTGATTTGTCCATTATGCTTCTCAACTTCTTTTGCTTTGATAACTTTATTCATGCTTTGATTCAAATCTTTCTTTTGATGTTGGTCCCGATTCATGGATGGGGTGATGGGTAGATGAAGATTCGTGACATGGCTGGTTGTAGTATGGGCATTGGTTTCATCATAAGGATTCTTTGTGCTCCCTATGTTGATGCTTGCACTAGATAAAGTTGCCCCCAGTATGGTGGTAGTAGCACCTTTGTTCTTTGATTCTACCTGTTTTGAGATGTCTTGTTCAGTAACCATTCTCTGATAAGTGACCATTGCAAATGACATTATTTCAATTTGTTGCTTTGCTGACTCTGGAATATCATGTTTTGTCTGACCTGCTTCCTTGAGTGGATAATGTTGGATATCTTCATATATGATGTCCTCAGTCTGAATTTGGGATATATCTAATCCTGATGTTGACAATTTAGTTTGACTGTAGGTATCAATAACCTACTCTTTTTGTGAAATAATGTCAGGAGTAAAGGAATCTTGTTCTAAATGAAGATCATCTATGTGTCCATCCAAAGAAATCATCTCATGGGTAGATGGAGGAGTATGTGCTATGTGGATGTGATCATCATTTGTGACATCTTGTATAGATAAGAGAGTGTCCATTAGATCATTGTAGTAGCTTGGAGATACAAATTCTTGATCTTGAATGATTTCAGAATTGCTTTCAACATGCTTTGGATCAAGTTCTTGACATGGGTCAATTTCAAAGGATGGATTGCTTATAAAGGGTTCTTGGATGTCTTCATTAGGTATAGGGAACAACTCAATATCCTCTTGATCTTTGGGTGGACTTGGATAAAATGTTGAGTTGAGGATTTCTTCAATATCTGTAACGATGAGGTCAAAGGATGACAATATGTCTTAGAAAGGACCATTGCTAGACTTCGATGAAAGATGTTGATCATGCTTTGGAATAAATTCTTGAGATATGTCCTCTAACTCATTAGGTGATGTAGGGATATTTTCAACGTGATTATTGGTGGAAGGATCATTGATTATAGGATCAAATAATGTTAACACTCCTTTGAATAGATCATTGTTGGATATTGTTGAGGGGAATTTATCATGATAAAAAAGTGACTCTTGATGTATGTTGAGTTGATCTTCGGATGAAGTAGAAACATCTTCAAGGTTCTCATTGATGGATAAATCTTGATCATAATTTTCAACAATTGTGGAGGAGAGATTGTCACTGCTATTGCTAGTGGTTGAATCATGATTGTTGTCCCCAATAGTTATTATTTTTTTTATCATTAAGGTCTTGGATGAGATTTTTGAGTCGAATACAATTTGATGTTGTGTGTCCCTTTATTTTGTGAAAATCACAAAGGTGCTTCTCATTATACCCTAGCGGTTTAACTTGGGGCTCTTGATAATTCTCATAAATGGGGATTTTAATGAGATTCTCTTGTACCAGATATTGCATAACTGATTCGATTGGTTCCCCAAGTGGTGTGTATTTTTGTTTGTTACCTTTTGAGATTTGTACTTTAAATTGACCTTGTGGTGATTGATGTTGATTGGAGATGTGGTGATTGATCTTGAGATGTGGAGGTTGGGTTTGTTGTTGATGTTATTGATCTTGATATCCAACTTCTTCACATTGGAGATATTGTTCTTGATGTGGTTGCGAACACAACTCAATGCTTTGATGACAAGGTTTAACCAATGGAAGAGTGTATTGATTTTGGGGTGGAGATGTATCTTGACACAATGAATCAACTATTTTGGTAAGTGTAGCAATTTGATCTCACAAAATTTGATCTTGATTTTGATCTTGTCACCCTTGATATAGTTGATTTGTTTTTTGTTCAAGTAGATTTGGAATGTATACTTGTGGTGTTTGTATGGGATCATGAACAAATTGATTTTGGAAAATGTTCTAATTTGGGATGATGTTTAGATTTGGAATTATAGGTTGAGATTGAACATTGTTGTGGTTGGGAATCACATTTCCTTGATTTAGGTAACTTTTATTTTGCATGGTGTTACCTTCACTTGGATCAATACATGGAGTTGTTAACATATTGTTTGGACTTTGAACAACATTTGTATGATTCACAAACATATCTATCCCAAAGTTTACCAAGTGTGGATTTGAAATGTTCATGTTTGGTAAACTTGTACTTGGTATATTCACTTTTTGCATGTATGGATTTGGTGGGATAATGTTGTTTTGTTGAAGAATCATGCATTGATTGTTTGGTTGATAGATTTGTAGGTTTGGACTTTGATTTAAATCTACCATAGGGAAAGGTGTTCCAAAATTTAGATTGGGCATACTCACATTTGTTGTACCATTGAGGTTTGTAGGAGATAATGATCCCATGTATGGATTGTAAATGTGAGTTTTGATAGTTTGGTTGACTTGGATCGCTCATAATGTATGGAGCAGGTTTATATTCCATGTTCTTCTTGTGTTTTGACCTTGTTGCAAAAGTGACCCCTAAGGTGTTTAGGACCAATGATCAGATGAAGGATGAAAGGGTGAGTGATATGGGTGTTTGAACTTTTAGGGACTTTGGATCAATGCTAGACTCTAAGATTTTTGAATGGATTGGTTTGATTTGATTTGGAAAATAGACTTATAAACCCCAAGATGTTGGATGTTATCTTGGAATAAATTTGTCCACAAGGATGACAATTTAACTAGATGTATGAGGAAGGATTCATCCACACACACTTAGCCAAAAAAGGAGATTTTGATGTTGATTTGAAGGATTTTACCAAAAGTCTAGTATGAATGATTTTTCCAATGGTTCAAAAGTTCTTTGTGAGATGGGATTTGATTGATTTTTGAGATGGACGAAGTGTTTGATTGTGACCTTAGATGAACCTAAGAGGGACTTTGTTTATGAGACCAAGATAGTGAAGAACATGCTTTACCCTATGAGTAGTTAAAACCAAAAGACCAATGTTTTGCTTGGAAGATCATAAGACAAAAGATAACAAGCACATGTGTGGGGTTCAATTTATTTAATCTTGGTTAATGAATTGCTTTATACCACATCCACTTGTCTTGCTTAAGGTTCAAACTAAATGTCAAATGTCCCAATTTCTTTTCATCCCACAAATTCCATTATGTGGAAATCGAGAAAATCAAGGCAATAGTTCCATAATGTTGACTTTAGTGAGAGAAAATTGAGAAATAAATCCAAATACTTAGAAGCCTCTAAGGATAGAATCCCCAAGGCCAACAATAGCACTTGTATTTTTCAAAGGTATTTGCTCCTTCTAAAGGGTTGAAATTTGATGTCCTTGTTGAATGTTTTTTTTCAAGATTTTGGATCCAAACAATGTGCTTAACTAACTCAAAATTGCACAATCCTAGGATGGAAACGGAAATATTTGTTAAATTGCCACTTGGATAAATCCAGCTATGCTTATTCAGAGTGAATGATTAGAAGCTTGACCACATTGGCTCCCCTCCACAACACTCACTTCTACAGGTCAGTCAAGCTTCAGTTCTCATTAATCTCCCATGATGAACTTTTCATCTCTACAAAGAATCACAAGTATGTGGGATGGCTCTGGAGGTCCGACCTCCTGACGCCAACAAATATTGGGATTTTGGATTATAAACAAAGGTTCATAGTAAGGGAATACAATTTAGGAGGTGCAATGATAAACTCCTTGTGAGAGATCTCCCAACCCTTAGAACAAGGGCTTTACGCATCATAAAGATACTGGGGGAGAGTTATCATGCACCGCTTCCCATTGTTTACGATTTTCATCGCAACCACAAATTTATATGGGAAGAGCTTGGTAGTACTTTTTCCCTCCTAAGGCAGGCCCTTTAAAGGTAAAAAAAAGTGATTAAGTACATCTGTAGTTTGATCAATCTTTGTTTGCGTGAACAAAGAGAGAACACATGCACAATATACTTAACTCACACTAGCAAGATTTTTTTCAATTTTAAGTGCCCAAATTGAAGTGTGGGGGAAATATTTTAGACAACCTAATATCACCAAAAGACTTTTGATTCTCAAGATCACCATGAAGCGCGAGAGAAGTGTATACACCTTTTAAATGATATTAACTTGTAAAACATATTGCAAAACACGAAAAACATATGTTCATTTTAACTTCAAAAACAATAGTGGATTCTTTTTGTTAGAACTGAGATATAGCTCTGATACCATGTTAGAATTGGCTATGGTTGCCAAGATCTTGAGACCAAATGGAAAGCACAAGAAAGAGAGAATAGAATGTGACAAGAATAAACTATATTCAATGTCAATGATATGAGATGATTGTTTAAAATGAGAGACCCCTTGGTTATATAGCCAAGGTGAGATGCAAGATGTCATAGGATTATGACAAGTGTCTTAATCATATGACATGAGACAACTAATCACACTTACCTAGGTTCCCATGTAGTTGTTGTCAAGTGATAAGATAACAACTAATGACATCTAACACCTTCTAGAAAGATTCCTTCTTAGGACCTAAGTAAAATTAACATGTGTAAATAAGTCCCCTAGTAATGAATTAACTAGGTAAAAGACTTTATTTACACCAACACCCCCCCTTAAGTGCAACTTAGGGAGTAGCAAATTACTATGAAAATGACACAAAGATGAAAGAATGGGTCCCAACTACTAGGCCATGTTAGGTACCCATGTACATATGCAAATGAAATCAATGCAATCTCTCACAAACGGAGAAAAGGAGAAAACCTAGTGGGACAAAACTCCTCCCCAAAAGAGAGATGAAATACAAAAATAGAAATACTCTCAATGAAGAATGAGAAGGTAAAAACCCCATGTGAGGAAAATTACCCCCCATAAGAGAGACGTAGAAGAAGAGAGACAAGGTAGCCCCCCCTCAATGTTGAGTCTCCTGCAATGATGGTAGAGGCTCGACATTGAATGTTGAAGATGATCCAATCTCGTCAAACAATGTTCCTCCCCTTAGGAAGAAAGAAAACCATGGATGTATGCAGGCTATCAAGAATATGAATGATGGATGATGATGTTGTCTCTTAAGCATTCTCAAGTGTCTCCATGTCGATACAAAAAGATGACACACTCCAAACAGGCGTTCTAGGCCACACTGCTGAAGAGAACAATCCAACATCTAGTAGAGATGAATGTAGAACATGATCCAAAGATAAAGATATCCCCTCTGAAGACAAATAAGTCTCCTCCAAATGTTGTCCAAAAGTATCCACACTCATGCCACACTGTGAAGAATGATCATGTAGAGAATGAACAAGAGGGTCAGAGTGTTCCCTCACAACAACTGAAGAAGGTTCTTCTCCATCAAAGAGAAGATGAATGCTATTGATGATGTCCTCCAAATATGCAATATGAGACTCCAAAAACTAGTCTGAAATACCTATCAAGAAGTCATCACAAGTAGCCAAATATGAAAGACAATGTATTTCCTACTGCATTGAATCGTAAGGAACCCAAACTGTGGAATCACAAGCATCATTAGGTACAACAGTAGATGGAGGAGATGAGATGCATGGATCAAGAACTGGATCTGATGTGAGAACACCCAAGTTCAAGAAGCCAATTGTCTCCTCTGAATCATGGTTCATATGATCAACAGTCATAGGAACAAAGTCACCATCCGAAGTAAACTGTGCAAAGGTATACAATCGAGATGAATGATCAACCACCCCAGTAGCAATGATCTATCTACTCTCTCAGTCTCGAATGATGACCGAATCGGGTGTGAACTCCATAGTTTTCCCATCTCCACCATGTGTAATCTGATATATGGAAACAAGATTGTTCATCAAATGAGGAACACACAAGACATCCTGAAAAGTGTTGTCCCAAAAACTAGTAGATCCCTTCCCTGTTACACTCATGTATGTATTGTTTCCCATCAAGATAGTCCAACATAGTACAAGGCTGAAATGAAGAGAAGATAGTCTGTGAAGATGCCATATGATGAGAAGCTCTTGAATCTAGAAGCCATCTCCCTGATCCTGGACCTAAAAAAGCACAAAGAGCTTGACCTTTATTTCTTGATGTAGATGCTTGACCTTTGTCCTTTTTAGACTGTTTTGAAGTAGAAGGAGAAGAAGATTCAAACATTCTAGAAGGTAAATCAATCTGATTCTTTTTGAGAAGATTCTTCAATTCATCAATATCCTTCTTATAACAATAGTGTTCTTCATGTCCATCCTTCTTGCAATATGCACAAAAAGTCCTCTCCTTCTTAGATGATTCTCCTTTAGAAGATGAGGATTCTGATTCTTTATGTGGCTTGTTCTTTTCCTTCTTTTGCTTCTTATCAAGATTCCCTGATTCTTTTTGTACCTTAGACTCATTAACCACCAATGCTTGTGACTTGGAAGAATTGATTAGACCCATGTTCATTAACTTAGCTTCCTCTTGGATTAGGAGATTTGCAAAGTCATCAAACTTAGGATCAACATATGATGCTCCCATAGAAATTCGATGGGTATGAAAGCCAAAAACAAACACTGAATACTCAGGAACAAGCTTGGATAACACATTCATAATCAACTGTAAATCCTCTTTTTCAATGTTGCATTCCTTTAATTGTGTTCTTAGTTGCTTGATTTTGGAGATGTAGTCTTGGATGTGGTCAAACATTTTAGGATCAAGATTCATCAAATCATTATCAATTTGATAGCCTCTAATCTTATCTTTTTTACCATACAATTTTTCAAAAGTCTCCCATGTCTCATTAGGTGTATTGCATGATTCAATATGAAATTGAAAATCAAGTGAGACTAATGAACATATACCTCCAAGTGTTTTCTCACGATCAATCTCCCACTATTCCAATTATTTAGCATCAATAGGTTTTGGAATTGTGTCCTTTAGATGACCTATTAAACCTTTCATCATGAGATAGTTCCATACTGATTTTCTCCATGTAGCATAGTTATGTTGATTTAGGAGTTCAATTTGAGATTTCCCCATTGCAAGAACACAAACCAAGCAAAAGAATGCAAGCAACCACTACAAGATTACCCCCCCAAATTACTCAATAAAGAAATTCCCCAAGCAATATCTTATTTGGCACTTTATATTTAGTGCGTTTATAGTTTCCACTTGCCAAAAACAACGAAGTGGTCTTTGATCTTGGTACATGCAAATGCCAAAAAAGGCCATAGAATCAAGTACAATTTTTGGTACAAAATGAGATCAATCCAATCATACCACTGAGAAGTACATGAAAAATCACGTACTTTCAAAAAAAATTGCACCCAAAAATGTTACCGTAGGAGCAAGTTATGAGCTCCCGAAGTTCCCAAAATGAGGATGAAGCAACAACACCTATGAGAATATGCAAATTCTAGAAAAACCAAGCACCAAAACCAAAAATTGATTGCACCACCATGAAGAGCATGAAAAATTAGCCCAAATAAAAATAATTTCTCAAGCAATGGAGCCAAAATGACTGAGTTATGAAGCTTCAAAGTTCGCCTGCAAAATTGAAAATGCAATTGGAGAGGGGGAAATTTTTTTTAGAAAATGATGACGTCGTGTTGATGCAGGTTGATGTCAGCAAAACATGCGATTAAATTTGATGGTTTGCCACCCATCAAAAAAGCATATGCCTTCCTTGGATGGAATATTCTCTCCTGGTTGTCGGAATCTGAAAAGATGCCACAAAATATTCTTTAGGAATAGTCTTCAGTCGCTGTTAGGATTAGCAGAGGTGTTGCCGATGAATTAATAGCGCTAGATTTTTGAATGTTGACCGACTGCTCGTAGAATATTTTTGGGCCCCTATGGATGGTGAAGGGTGTGCCACGTGGCAGAGCGTGGACGGTAGGATACCAAGCATACTCTGCAGAGTACTGACGCAGTACTTTGTACTGTGGAAAAATCTGCAAAATTTTGCTTTTGTATTTTTCTTTTGATTTTTAATAAAAACTTTACAAAGAAAATTTAAATCGCCTAGAATTGATTTTTCAAAAAAAAAATTGAATTTTTTTTCATGATTTTTTTTTTGAAAAATTCTGGTAATGATGGCGATTTGGGGCCTTATAACTCTTTGAACAATTTTTTTTTTGCCTCACCAAACAACTGCTCCAATTTGGACAATTTGACAGTCAATCTTAGGGTTTTTGGCCCTTCTGGACGCAATGGCAAGGTTGGATTTGACCCAAAATGCTCCAAAATTGCAGCTACCTTCTGGATCTGGCAGCCACTCTTCAGCTTCAAACCCTCATAGATTTGGCCTCATATGTCCGAATTGGATGAAACAAAAGGAAAAATTGAATTTCTCAAACCTTCCGAACGCAATGGTGAGCTTAGATTTGCACCAAAAAGCTTCGATATGAACCTGCAACAAAAGCCAAAAATGGAACCTCCCCAAATCTGGTATCTCTCTTCAGAAAAAGACTCTCCAATGGCACCCAACCCGCTCTGATACCATGTTAGAACTGAGATATAGCTCTGATACCATGTTAGAATTGGCTATGGTTGCCAAGATATTGAGACCAAATGGAAAGCACAAGAAAGAGAGAATAGAATGTTACAAGAATAAATTGTATTCAATGTCAATGATATGAGATGATTGTTTACAATGAGAGACCCCTTGGTTATATAGCCAAGGTGAGATGCAAGATGTCATAGGATTATGACAAGTGTTTTAATCATATGACATGAGACAACTAATCACACTTACCTAGGTTCCCATGTAGTAGTTGTCAAGTGATAAGATAACAACTAATGACATCTAACACCTTCTAGAAAGATTCCTTCCTAGGACCTAAGTAAACTTAACATGTGTAAATAAGTCCCCTAGTAATGAATTAACTAGGTACAAGACTTTATTTACACCAACACTTTTTATAATACCAAGATGAAGTGTGAAGTTTGCTTGTTCAATTTTTCAATCCAAAACCAACTTTAGTAAGTTCCTAAGGTTCTTTTTAACCCTTCGATTGTTCTTATTTTTAACCCTTCGATTGTTCTTATTAAAACCCAAAAGAAATTTATTTGAGTCCTAAAACTTGAAGATAAAAAAGTCTTAAGAATGGGATTATAATTGCTCCCAAAGTGTTTAAAAACACTTGTTACAATAATGTGATAATGCTTTTTCTTTCACTTCCATGATCCTATTCAATGCTCAAACTCTCAATCCCATGCGGGAATTGATGCTATTTTGATTTGGAAAATAGCCCTTTCCCAATTCCTTGTAAGCTTGAAGATGATCAATGGATGATGATTGATGCTCCTTGGTGAAATTTTGCCATAACCTAGCTATGAATTGATGAAAAAACTATGACAATGGCTAACAATGGATGAACTTGATTCAAAACATGGAGATAATGACTTTGCATATGCTGTGGATGAAAATGCCTAAGATTGTGCCTCCCAAATTAGTAAAAGAGCCTTCTATTTATAGGAATGAAGGATGGATGAATGTGGGACTAAACATAAGCCAATGGCATTATGCCACTTGTCAACATGCTAGTGGAGAGAGATGGAGCACATTTTGATGAATGTGCACATAAATGCTATTAGGTGGATATTTGAAATTTGAAAGATGGCGTGTTGGAGGGAGATGTGGAAGAGGAGTTAATGCCACTTGGCTCAAGAAAAAAAGACTTGTAAGAGTCATAAATGTCAAGTTGGAGGATAAGACATTTGGGAGGGAGATTTCAAATTTGAAGAATATTCCAACTTGATGCCATTTTGAATGAAAATAGGAGAATTTATAAATCAATTAAATTGATTTACTTGTGCAAGTTGAAAAATCTAGAGGATTTGATGGATTAGTGTAACTAAGGGTAAATTTTTAGGGTTAGATTCAATGAATTGAAAGCACAATAAACCCAAAGAAGTAATGAAGTGCAAAGGAAAATAAATGAAAAAACAGAAAATAGAACAATCTCACCCAGTGTCTTCAATCTCCATGGTTGATCTCCATTACACCTTCTAACTTGTTGATTTGTGTTGCCCTCAGATCAAGTGTGTGAGCAATCTTGACTATGCCATTGTCCTAAACAAGCTTTGAAGGATTTGAATCTTAAATTCCTATGCCTATGACAATATGATAAATGAAAATAATAACTATGAATGCTAAATGACTATAATGCCTATATTAACGAAGTGGTCCCGAATTATGAATAAAATTGTTATTTTATAGAAAACACAATTTTGAATGGACGGACGAGATCGACTCCTGACAGAAACCTAAAATCAGAGGATGAGATTTCACTTGATAATCCCTAATCAGGGTTAGGGTAAAATCCTTAAGTGAGTGGTCAATATGTCATAGGAGAAAATCAAATCAGTGGTGGAGAAAATAGGAGATAATTAATTTTGAAAATAAAGATTTTCAAAATTGAGAAGATAAAGATAGCCTGCTTTGTGAGATTTGAAAAATCAGATAAAAGATGGACTGAAAAGCAAATTTGATAAAATCAAGAACCTGCTTGCTTTATTTGATTTTTGGAAGAAAGCTACCAATCAACTCAAAATATGAATTTTGTGAGACAAATAAATAATCTTTTTTAGATTATTTACCAAAATGGAATGTCAGTTAAGATTGTGATGATACTTTAAATAATTTTATTTATTTAAAATGAGATGAATATTAATTTTGACAATTAAATAATTAAAGATAATTATTTAATTTAGCATATAAGATTAAGAATTAAATAAATTAATGAATTCATCTAATTATGACAATTAGTGACATATTAAATAAATAAATAAGATTTATTTACTTAATAATCAAGAAGAAATAAATGACGAAGGGTAATTAAATAAATTAAGAAATTTATTTAATTAAGGGAAGACTTAGACAGTTAATGACGTATTTAACAAATAAATAAGATTTATTTATTTAATAATCATGGGGAATAAGAGGACATGAACTAATTAAATAATTATGAATTATTCAATTAATAGATGAATGTGGACCAAGGACATAATTAAGTGTCATAATTATGCTAGGATGAAAGTGGTAAAAATGAAGCTTGCAGGCCTAGGTCATTTTTAGGTGTCTACATTTGCCCCTCTTTGTCATAATGTCGCTTGTCGCGTTGTGACAAAGAAAATAAGTCAAAGCCATGCCCCAATGAAGGTAAAGGTTATTAATGCCCCCTTTGGAAATTTTTTAAATTTTGAGTCGGCGGCAGAAAAATTTGGAAAGGGTCCTGATAAGTGAATTCGGTGACTAGAAAAACAATGGCACAGTCGGTTTTGGATTCTGACATGTTTAAGATAGTCTACGGGGTAGTCAAACGTGATCAAATGAGCCTTGAGTAGTAACTCACCTGAGAAAATGTCATTTTGACCTTATAAATAGGTTGACAAAGGGGTAAAAGTCAATTCATTTTTACTATTTACCTTGCGAATTTTGAGAGCTCAGAGTGAAAAGGAGCGCAGTGAGGATGATGATTCCAGTCATAGAGCATCACGGGGAGATCGTGCGAACATTCAAATGGCTAGAGGGCTCAGAGCCAGCAGTATGTACCCCTGTCCCACTTTGTAATTTTTTTGTTTTGCGTGTCATAATTAGGTTTATAGGGCAAATAACGAATGCGCCGCGACGCATATGCATTCGCGTTCGACGCATTTTCCTTCGCGTTCGACACATATGATGCATCACGACGCAAGTGCAAAAGGGAATTAAGGCAGAATGGTGGTTGCGCCGCATTTGTCAATTCCCGCGACACACTCGACCTTTCGAGTCACAAATGTTTGAATGTCACAATCGTCCACTTTGCAACGCATTCGCCTGTTTGCTCGACGCAATTGTTATTATGCGACGCATTCACTTTTCTATGACACAAGTGTCAAATTTCACGATGCAAGCGTGAACATGCGACACATTTGAAAAATCAAACGACGCATTTGTGGTTTTGGACCGCATTTTATGTACGGAACAACGCAATTGACGTTTTGAGACGCAATTGCCCTAATGCGACGCATTTTCCTTTGACCTTGACCAGAGTTGATTTTGATGTTAGTGCAACTTTAAATGCTTTTGATAATACTAAGAGTTTGTGCAAAAGGTACTGACGACTTGTTTAGCTTTTGTAGATGCAGCTTGCCCCGATTTACACACGAGAGAACAGACCGACGACATTTCGGTTCGCTGACCAGCTGAGCCCACGAGAGCGGCAATGATTGATGCGACTGGGATTATTCTATGTTGCTTACATGCCCGCCATTCGAGCGAACATGGGATTACTGACTGCGCTATGTGAGCGGTGGCATTCGGAGACCTGCTCCTTCCACCTACCGATAGGTGAGGCCACTATTACTTTAGAGGATGTCTACCGGATTCTGTGAGTGCTGATTCGAGGGGAGCAGATCATCTACGACCCTCGTCATGGCGAGCAGACCCTCCGAGCATACTACTGAGATCAGGGTGAAGGACTGGGCATCTAGGGATATGAGATCATATGGGAGTTCATGGCAGAGCACTATGGTCGCTTTGATGCATTCCTTGTGACCTTGATTGCAGGTATTTTGGTTCCCGACCGTCGAGGACACGAATTCCCTATTGGCTAGGGAGACATCCTGGTTGGTATGAGATGAGACAGGACCGTTTATGCTTGGGGTCCCTATTTGCTGGGGACACTTTACCATCAGTTGCACGATGTTGCCTACAGGAGGGCAGAGAGTATCTTCTGCGGGACTACGTTGATGATGATCTGGGCTTGGGAGCACATTGCCATATTTTTTCCTCCCATTCAGAGATCATAGTTGGCCGAGGGGATGGCCTATGCCTATTACTACGCAGATTCCTTACAGCAGACTCATATGGGCGAGACAGGCTGGTGGCGACACATGATTGACACAATGGTGTCCTTCATCTGGAGACCATACAAAGACTACGGGCAGTGGGACGATGAGGATGAGCACCTTAGCCTTTGCAGACAGTACAAGTATTTGATTGGGAGGACCGTGCAGACCTCCCTTATCATCGAGATGTATTTACCACAATGTGTCCTTAGGCAGTTCGAAGAGTAGCAGGGTGTACCTGCAGGGATAGCCGAGTATGCTCAGTGGTCCAGAGATTATGCTTGGGGACCATCCATCCCAGTGGCCTTCGCAGAGTAGCAGATTGATGGGCTAGGAGCCCAGGCATGGGGATGGAGAGGTGGGATAGCCGATCCTGGAACCACAACAGACTATGATTTATGGTGGTAGGCACACAGACCAGTGCCATTGACAGATCTTGACGGGCCAACACCTGTAGACAGGCAGTTAGTGATACCTCGTGTGCCGAGGGCCAGATGGGGAGGCAGAGGCGGTGACAGGGGTAGAGGCCGGGGGAGGGATGGAGGAGACAGAGGCAAAGACGGAGGCAGGGGGAGATGATGATGGAGACGGTCAGAGATAGGGCCGGAGGGTGACAGCGCATGGTGAGGGTAGCATTAGATGCTATCCCTGAGGTTGGCAAGGAGGGGGAGAGGGAGGAGCACCCCAGGTAGGAGGGAGAGGGTGAGGAGAGATGGGAGGAGGGGGTGGAGATGGGGAGACAGGAGGAGGAGGCAGAGGAGGAGAGACATGAGGAGGAGGTGGAGGAGGAGAGACATGAGGAGGACGTGGCAGAGGAGGCGAGACATGAAGAGGATGCAGAGAGGGAGAGACATGAGGAGGACGTGGCAGTGGCAGAGGATGTGGCCGATGATGATGATGATGGGGACAATGCCATGGATGAGGCCGAGAGACTACTCAGATGGCGGATGGTAGAGGGCGAGGAGGACACCCTCTAGTTCAGCGTTGCCCCATGATGCCACGACCGACCAAAGGGTGGAAGACTTACAGAGGAGATTAGAAGAGAGCATGGCCCAGGTCAGATCATTGCAGTCTGAGTTAGAGGTAGCCCGGGTAGAGCAGGATCAGGCAGTGATCTACCAACAGGATTCGGCTCAGTGGTGTACACAGTTTGTGGCATTATGCGCAGGGCCTTCTGAAGATATGGCTCGTGAGCTAGCCAGGGTGAGCATGAGGCTAGGTTAGTACAGGACCCTATATGAATAGGTAGTGCCACCTGAGCGACGGGATCCTACCTTGTCACGGTCACAGATGAGGACAGGCAGTGGCCACAGATCAGACAGTGCTAGTGGTAGCAGGAGTCACACAAGTGTCGGAGGGTCTACCTCGACAGGGCACACATCAGGGCACAGGTCCCACCACTCACACAAGAAAACTTTGAGTCACCACTCGAGCCACAACCACGAGTCTACTGGTTCAGTGCAGAGGTAGCCACTAGTGGTAGATCCATCTACTTCTCAGAGTCAGGCAGTAGTGACGTCACAGATGTCCGTTACCGTGGAGATGACACCTTCATTCTCAGTTCCACCGGTAGTACAGACAGAGGTTGCTACAGGTTCGCCTATGATTTCAGTACCAGTGACAAAGCTTCCACCTCCACACTCTTTGCCATGAGGGGATGATGAGAGTCTACCCTAGGGGCATGCTTGTTTTTATGACACATTATGTATATTATTGAGCTTGCGAGCTCCATTTTTGGGATATCTCTTGAATTTATCCTGTGACTTTGTACATTTTTTAGATGATATTATATGATGATGTAGTTTTGATGCGGCCTACATGTGTGTTATGTGATGTTATTTGATTTATGTATATGATGTGATGTCCTATGTATGATGCTTAATTTATGATGCCATGTATGTCCTATGATGTGTGCTTATGTTTATGATGCCATGATGATGTAGTGCTTACCTATATGAGATGATGATGATAATAATATGCATAATGTATTTATTAAATGGGCGCAATGTTGATGCTTATGTTACTGCAATGTTTGTGATTATGTAAATGCTATGGATGATGTATGTATGGACCTAATGCAATGTTTATATGATCATGTATGCACTTATGTTTTTGAATGTCACAGGATATCCTCGTGAGATGGATGAGAGGAGATGACCAGATTGACAAGAGAAGATGACCAGACCGAAGGGGAGAAGGTGACCAGACCGAAGGAGATGCATGTTAGTTCCTAGACCAAATCCTTCAAAGCTTTACCGTAGGACTTTAATATTATTGCTCTTAATCATCATTAGGCAGACTGTTGTAATGGCCCACAAACACCATGATATGACATAGATCAAGGTGTGCAAGGTCGTACCATTACATAAGACTAGCAGTCACAGAAAAAGATGATCATGACTCATACTAAGAGCGAGATTGCCCCAATATTTTTGTCATAATCAACCACAAGCAGAAAAAGACAAAGACAAATCATGAAATGTCGTTGCTTCTCTAAATCCTGTTTCCAGGACATCCTTGAGAGACTAGCGACATGATTGCCAAAAATATATCAAAATAGAGCCCTTATCATGATATGTCATTATTTTTCTAAATCCCAGAATCAGGACCTCGCTGAGAAACTAGTAGTCATGCGTGTCAATCGTCATGATACATTGCTGCTTCTCTAAATCCTGGTAGTGGGATCTCGCTGAAAAACTAATAACATGATAAAAAGCCAAAAGACAAGTGTCAAATGTTTGCCAAGTGCGTCTAGATATCCATTGTTCTGATGTCAAGATGCCATGTTTGATAGTGTCGAGATGCTGAAATGTTTAAATTCTTGATGATCTTAGATGAAAAATGTCGAGAATTGCCGAATTCAGGAAGGACACATCCTGAATAATGTTGACGTCAAGAGGATTTGATCCTTAATAGTCGAAAGGGGTCCCTTGAAATGATGACGATGCCTAGGAAGGACACATCCTAAGGCATAGATGATAGAGTTGGTTCTTCAGAAGGACACATTTGAAGAGTACTGATGTCACAAGGAGTGATCCTTATATGTCAAGAGGATCGCTCAAAATGTCGAATGATAATGACGATGCCTAGGAAAGACACATCCTAAGGCATGAATGACAGAGGTTATCGTTCAGAAGGACACATCCGAAGATTAACCAGGGGTTGTCAGTTTGACAGGTTATGGTGATTTGACTTGTTTTGACTGAGTTTGACTTGTGCTGACTAGATGTCGCTATTGTCATGATGATATGTGCCGATGAGATTGTCATGCTGTGATAATGATTGTCATAATTTGCTTTATGAGTTTTGTTTGTTTGGGAAAGATTTGCATTGACTTGAAGACTTTTTGACGTGTGTGCCAGTGTGATGTCATGAACCCTAATGGACTGACCTAGTGCGGCCTCAGGGGCTCATCGATAGATGGCCTTGCCTACGTCATATGCTCAGAGACCTCGTAGTTCGACAGACCAATGACTTTGTATCGATGACCAAAGATTGTGCCATGATTTTATTTTGAAAAACCTAAAAGGAATGACCTAATGTCTCAGGGACTCAAAAATGAGTCTTGCCTACGTAGCAAATGCACAGAGACAATGTAGTTCAGATAAACGACAAAGACTTGACCGATTGACAGGATAGATTTGACCAAAGATGATCTTGTGTTTGACATTTTGTTGTGGTTTTCTTCAGAACATTTTGCGATGTTTTGTCTTTTTTTAGGACATTTTATGATTTTTTTGTCTTTTTTCAGGACATTTTCAATGTTTAGGTCTTTTTTCAGGACTTTTTTCAATGTTTAGGTCTTTTTTTTAGGACTTTTTTCAATGTTTAGGTCTTTTTTCAGGACTTTTTTCAATGTTTTCCGAAGCCGTATGTGACATCCACTGCAATTATATGATACAAATTTTTCCCCCAGTCAGGTCCAAGACCTAGCCAACTTTAAGGAATATGGACGGGATGCTGCTGGTTTACCAGATGGACAGTCGTCAGGACTTGATGTCAATCATTTATCAACCATGAAAGGAAGGGTATAATGTCATGTTGACTGGCGTGATAATGGTGTGAGATGTTCTTCGTCCTAGGCGAAGGCAGACAGAGTGACAGTAGATGGCAGAGTAATGATCGATTACGCATGGCGCCTGTTTGCCAGGTTTTCACCATGGTACCTATCCAAAGTGCCTGTTTGCCAGGTTTTCACTATTGGACGAAATTTTTCTCTTTACTATTTTGTCATTTTTTATATTTTTTTTTGTTGTTGCCGAGACACCTATTTGCCAGGTTTTCATCAAGGCAACGATTTTTTTTTTATCATTTTCTAATTTTTTTTGTATTTTTTCCATTCTTAGCTCGATCTCCTGATGCTATGCGTAGAACTTCTAGACATGTAGACTGTTGATAGGCTCTATCAATTGTTCTCCATTTGGAGTCGCTAGTTGATAGGCACCATAACCAAAAGAAGATATGATGACATAAGGACCCAACCAGTTTGGTTCAAACTTTCCACGCTTTTCTTTGTTAGCTTGGTTCTTAGGGTTCTGCATTAGGACTAAGTCACCAATGTCAAATTTCCTGACCATGACCCTCTTATTGTAACTGCGACAAAGACGGTTCTAATACACTTGTAGATGGTTCAGGGAATTCTTCCTTCTTTCTTCTAGCATTTCTAGCTCATGCAGGTGTGATTGTCTATACTCCTCTTCGTCTGTTAAACCCTTCAGGGAGACTCGTAACGAAGGAATTTTGACCTCAATGGGAAAGATTGCCTCAGCACCAAAGACCAGGGAAAATGGAGTGGCTCTTGTAGGCGTATGAATGCTAGTCTGGTAAGCCCACAGAGCCGAGTTGAGTTGTATATGCCAGTCATGGCCAGCGTCATTGACCATCTTTTTGAGGATTTTAACACTAGTTTTATTCGATGCCTCAGCTTGACCATTTCCTTGTGGGTAATATGGAGACGAAAAATGGTGTTGGATATGGAATCGCTCACATAACTCATGAACGTCTTGTTTTTTGAATGGATGTCCATTGTCAGTGATGATGGATTGTGGAAGGCCATACCGACAAATGATGTAGTTAAGGATGAACTTGGATATTTGTTTTTTGGTAATATATGTCAATGGGATGGCTTCAATCCATTTCGTAAAATACTCAGTGGCAGTGATAATGAATTTATGGCCGTTGGACGAGGTTGGATGGATCTTACCCACGAGGTCGAGTCCCCATTCAGCGAAGGGCCAAGGAGAGGTGATCGACCAAAGTTCCTATGTAGGAGCATGGATCAAATCACTGTGAATTTGACATTTGTGACAAGTCTTCACATATTCTAATGCATCCTTTTCAATGGTTGGCCAATAGTATCTAAGTCGCGTTATCTTCTTAGCTAGAGTAGGACCACTCAAATGAGATCTGCATATACCGTCATGTACTTTGCATAAGGTTGTACTCACGTTGTTAGTGTCAAGACATCTAAGGAGGGTATTGTCAAAGCTACGGCGGTAAAGGGTGTCACTGACAATGGCATATCTTGCAACTTTTCTAATGAATAACTTCTTCTGGTTATTGGATAGGTTGGGTGGAAGGGTTTGGGATTTAAGGTAGTCGTGAATGTCTTGATACCAGGGCAAGTTGGGACCAACAAGTTCCCAGACCATTTCTGATTCCAGAATGTCGTATGCAGGAACCAACAATTGTTCTATGAGAAACTCCAACTGTGGCAGATTGCTTGGGATGTCAAGGAGAGAGCCTATTGTAGCCATTGCATCCGCTGCTTTGTTATGTGTTCTTGGAACTTTTTCAAAAGTTACCATCTGAAAGTACGTTTGGAAACTATCAACCATTCACTTATAGGGAAACAACTTCTCATCTTTTGTGTCATAGTCATCATTAACCTGGTTGATGACAAGCTGAGAATCTCCATAGACATGTAGTGCTCTAATTTTCCATGTTATTGCCATTCTTAGTCCTGTAACCAATGCCTCATATTCTTCCACATTGTTTGTGCATGGGAATGCAATGCAGAAAGACTTAGGAATGGATTCTCCTTGAGGGGTGATAAACAAGATTCCTACCCCCGAGCCATGATTTGTGTGTGACCCGTCAAAATAGAGTCGCCAAGGTGCCTTAGGTTCTGTATGGAATATCGACTCATCTGGAAAATCTGCCACTAGCGGGTGATCACTTTGCAAAGGTGCGTCTGCCAGTTGGTCTGCAGTGACTTGTCCTTTTATCGACTTTCTTTCCACATACTAAATATCATATTCACTTAGAATCATGACCCATTTTTCCAGACGTCCTTTTAATACTGCCCTGCTCAACAAATATTTTAGGGGGTCGATCTTTGCTACTAGCTGCGTCTGATGGCTTAGCATGTAATGCCTTAGTTTTTGTGCTGCAAAGACCACAACTAGGCAAGCTCGTTCAATTGGTGTGTAGTTTAGCTTATACCCGACCAACGTCCGACTAATATAGTATATAGCTCTTTCTTTTTCTTCTTGGTCGTTTTGTGCTAATAATGCCCCCAGTGCTGAACTAGTTGTCGAGATGTATAGGATCAATGACTTTCCATGAATGGGAGGCATGAGAACTGGCGTTGACAGTAGGTAGTCTTTGATTTTCTGAAAGGCTTCTTGACATTTGTTTGTCCACACAAAGGGAATAGCCTTGCGCAACAGGTATTGGAATGGGTGGCACTTGTCAGCCAATTAGACTATGAAGCGCCGAATAGATTGTGCCCTGCCTTGTAGAGTTTTGAGTTCACTGATTCCTCTGGGAGGAGGCATGTCTATGATGGCTTTGATTTTACCGGATCAACCTCAATGCCTCTTTGAGAAACTATGTAGCCCAAGAGTTTACTTGATGTTACACTGAAGACACATTTCTTAGGATTTAGTCAGAGTTTGTATTCTTCCAGTCGTTTGAAAATTATGTTTAAAACCCTAAGGTGATCTTTCCTGGTTGCTGATTTAGCCAATAGATCATCTACATAATCTTCCATTATTTTATGCATCATGTCATGGAAGATTGTAGTCATAGCCCTTTGATATGTGGCGCTTGCATTTTTGAGACCGAAGGGCATGACATTCCAATAGTATGTTCCCCATGGGCAAGTAAATGTCATTTTGTGCTGGTCTTCTGGGGCAATGCGAATCTAATTATAGCCGGAGAAACCATCTATGAGGGATAGCATCTCATATCCTGCTGTAAGGTCAACTATGATGTCAATGTTGGGTAAAGGAAAGTCATCCTTTGGGCATGCCTTATTTAGATCTCTAAAATCTGTGCAGACGTGGATCAACCCATTTGGTTTTGTTACCGGCACCAAGTTAGATATCCATTCTACATAGTCAATCGACCGGATAAATCCAGCGTATAGAAGTTTCTTCAACTCTGCCTTGACCAATAGAGCGACTTGAGGGTGCATTTTGTGTAATTTCTTCTTGACTGGTTTGACATTAGGCAATAGTGACAGATGGTGCAGGACTAGTTTTGGGTCTAATCCTGGCATGTCTGCATAGGACCATGCGAAGTTTATTTTACGTTCAACAAAGAATTTATGAAATTTTGGCCTCTCTTCTTTAGTCAATGATGCAACAAAGAGGACCATTTTGGGATCTTTTGAAGTCGATATGTTATCTTCTATGGTATCTTCTACCAGCATAGCTGACTTCTCTTGTTGCATAGGAAGAAAGTCCAGTCCTCCATCTTTGGGTGCCTCAGAGAGGTTTTCACTCGTAGATATGTCCTTTGTTTTTACTATTTTATCGTCAAAAGGTGCCTTTCAGTTTTCACCTAGAGATGTTTCATTTTTTATTTTATTTTTATTTTTACTTTTGCGACTGGAGGATAGAGCAGTCTCGCCGAAGTATGCCATGCAATCTAGATCAATAGCGAATCCTACCTTGTGGTCACCATTAGGTATGTCCTCACGTAATCCCATAAATTCTGTAATTGCCTCATCATTCTGAAATGTATCCAGGACTGGCGGGCCTTGTTGGTCCCAATCGACTAGTTGAGGATAAACTAGGGAAATGCCATCGTCAGTGTTGGTGAATTGTGGGGAGGATGCATAAATCATGTAGATGAATTTAGTGATATTGTAGATGAGGTTATCATCATCCAACTCCACATTGGATTCTATCCAATATTCCCCTTCGCTTGTCTCATATTCGTTGTCGAAATAAGGGGTGAAGGACCTAGAGTCATGATTATCAATGTCATTTGGTAATTCAGATGGGTTGGACTGATGGGATTCAGGTAGTGGGGTTTGTGAATCATGGGGGGTGGTAATGGGAGTTTGACTATTTGGTGCCTGATCAATTTTAAATGTTTTCCAAAATCTTTGTTCAGAGGTCAGTTCCCCTTCTTCGACAAACAAATCATCTAGGTAACAATCACTTAGGGATCGTTTTGAGCCAAATTCCCACTCTTGGGAGTCAGTTTCGGTGAGGGTTTCCCTAGTAGTCTCGACACTATTCGAAGCATGTACTCGCTCACTTGAAATTCCAGAGGTACGTCGATCGTCATAGTCGGAAAATCCAAACCCTAATCCTAGATACTTTGGTATTTTGAAAGGTTCTATGGGCTCTCTTTGACCAGCTTTATTTCTGCCCAGGCCACTAGTACCATCGTAGCCCTTAGCCCTCATTATATCATAACCCTTGCCATATTTTTGAATTGGTAATGGGGGTAGTGCGATAGTATCCTTATAGATCCATACTGTGATGTCAGCAAGGTCTTCATTACTCATGTCCCCTCATTTGATGAAAACTATTTTTGGTGGAACCTTAAAAATAATTTTGGGTTCCATTTTGAAACATGGCCTACCGTAGACCTTTGGTGACTTGGGTATTGTTGTTATGCTATATGCTGTGTGCAGTTTGAATTCTTCGTAGCCGAGGTCCTGGATCTTGGCAGTGGATTCAACCTTAGGGCTAGTGGAAGGTGGTGGTATGGCGGAAGACGTGGATGGAGTGGATGATGATGTGAGTGCGGATGGGTCGATGTATTTGGATGACGAGGAGCCAGGTGCTTCTCGATTAATAGGTACTCAGTTTTCAGAGATACCCCTTAAGTTTGTACAATATTGGAAAGAGTCGAGGTCTCCGTATATGGTTATTTCCATGCCGTCAAATGGAAACTTTAGGCATTGGTGATATGCGGATGGAACGGATTTTAAGGCATGTATCCATGGACGGCCGAGCAAGATATTGTATGGTAGTTCCAAATCCAGGACCTGGCAGGTTGTGTCCACAATGATTGGTCCCACTTTGATAGGGAGAGAGATAACACCACGTGAAGAGCATTCTTCGTCATCATATGCTTTGATCACTATACTCTTTGTTGGGTCCACGCATGCATCGGAGAATCCTAGAGCCTTAACTAGTTTGAGGGAGCATATGTTCAATCCTGCTCCACCATCTACTAAAACCAGTCTAACTTTGTGTTTGTGGACAAACGTTTCTATGTGCAAGGCATCGTTGTGGTTGGTTTTAGGTGATGAATAGTCTTGATCCGAGAAGGTGACATGGTGAGGCGTAGTGAGGTATCCCACCGTGGTCTCACATAGAAGTAATGAAGTGCAAAGGAAAATAAATGAAAACACAGAAAATAGAACAATCTCACCCAATGTCTTCAATCTCCATGGCTAATCTCCATTACACCTTCTAACTTGTTGATTTGTGTTGTCCTCAGATTGAGTGTGTGAGCAATCTTGACTATGCCATTGTCCTAAACAAGCTTTGAAGGATTTGAATCTTAAATTCCTATGCCTATGACAATATGATAAATGACTATAATGCCTATAATAACGAAGTGGTCCCGAATTGTGAATAAAATTGTTATTTTATAGAAAACACAATTTTGAATGGATGGACGAGATCGTCTCCTGACAGAAACCTAAAATCAGAGGATGAGATTTCACTTGATAATCCCTAATCAGGGTTAGGGTAAAATCCTTAAGTGAGTGGTCAAGATGTCATAGGAGAAAATCAAATCAGTGGTGGAGAAAAGAGGAGATAATTAATTTTGAAAATAAAGATTTTCAAAATTGAGAAGATAAAGATAACCTGCTTTGTGAGATTTGAAAAATCAGATAAAAGATGGACTGAAAAGCAAATTTGATAAAATCAAGAACCTGCTTGCTTTATTTGATTTTTGGAAGAAAACTACCAATCAACTCAAAATATGAATTTTGTGAGACAAATAAATAATCTTTTTTAGATTATTTACCAAAATGGAATGTCAGTTAAGATTGTGATGATATTTTAAATAATTTCATTTATTTAAAATGAGATGAATATTAATTTTGACAATTAAATAATTAAAGATAATTATTTAATTTAGCAGATAAGATTAAGAATTAAATAAATTAATGAATTCATCTAATTATGACAATTAGTGACATATTAAATAAATAAATAAGATTTACTTACTTAATAATCAAGAAGAAATAAATGACGAAGGGTAATTAAATAAATTAAGAAATTTATTTAATTAAGGGAGACTTAGACAGTTAATGACGTATTTAACAAATAAATAAGATTTATTTATTTAACAATCATGGGCAATAAGAGGACATGAACTAATTAAATAATTATGAACTATTTAATTAATAGACGAATGTGGACCAAGGACATAATTAAGTGTCATAATTATGCTAGGACGAAAGTGGTAAAAATGAAGCTTGCAGGCCTAGGTCATTTTTAGGTGTCTACATTTAGTATTAGAGTTAATCAGAATTTGATTAACTTAGATGGAAATTAGTTGATTTGACACTTTGACTTAGATTTTTTAGATTTATTTAAATCAAAATGAGAGGAATATGAATATTAGATTTAATTAAATAAAGTTTGATTTATTTAATTAAAAGAGGATGATGTTAGATTTAAATCAAATAAATGTTTGTTTATTTAATTTAAAGGAGATGAAATATGATTTAATCAAATAAAGTGATTTATTTAATTAAAAGAGGAACATTAGGATTAATTAAAAAAATGATTTATTTAATTAATAGAAGATAATGATTTAGTCAAATAAAGATTATTTGATTAAATGGTTAGTAAAGGAGATGATTCAGGATGAACTAGTGTTAGTAAATTAGGATTAGGTGCACGAGATCAATCAGTATATTTTACATGTCTACACCTAGTATGCATTTTCCCCAAACCTTGATTCCCCTAAAAACCCAAATTTTATTCCCATCATTCTTTTTATTTTTCCTCATCATGCCTATGGGTGGACCTTGGACTTTGGAACCAAGTTCATCCAATGTTTCAATCCTCATCCTTCTCTTGAAACATGAAAATATCCACTCTACTTGTGTTATTCCTTGCCTTGGTCTCTATTTCCTCCCTAGTCTTATGATCCAATATTTTCCTTTTCCATTTTTCCCAACATTGTTTCAAACCTTGGGCCTCCACAAGAACCTTGAACCTCTACATTTGGATCTGATTTGCAATTTCCTCTTGACCCTGAACTCCTATATTCATTTTATTTCATTGAGTTTCTATAATTCCCTTGTGTCATATCCCAAATTTTTATTGCATTTAAATTATAATATGTTAAATTGAACAATTGAGGAAATTCAATATGTTGAATGATAAATTTGATATTTTGAAAATGTTTGAAAGAAGTTGACTGTCTTTGACTATGTGATCTTATGAACTATCTTATACTTTATCATGATTGAACATTACTGATGAACTATGCAAGTGCAAGTGTGTGCAAATGTAGGAAATAGGTTGAAGGATGAGAACATGGTTGAGGCAGGATCATTTAGCCAAATTAAACAATAAGCTTGATGGAATATGGATGCACACACCACTAAATGACCTGATATTTGCATTTAGAATTTCATTTAGAAGATTATATTGATCTAATTCAAGATGATTCAATGATTGAAAAAATAAGGCTTGTGGAATGTTATACATGTGATTCCTTATTCAAATTGTCTATTTTGATCTTGTGTTTTTGAAATTAAAAAGAAAATGATAGCATGGTTAAACATATATGTATGTATTTAAAAAGGCATGCTTAAAGGATAAAAAAAATTCATCTAGAAGCTATCATTTAAGTAAAATAAAAGTTCATTCTTTATTTAGAAGTGATTAAATACTATATTGTTATAAAATAAACTAGTCACACACACACACATATATATACGTGTGTGTGTGTGTGTTTATACATATATATAAACATATATTTTCCTTATAAAAAGAATATGGGATTGAATTTATCAAACATTATTATTTATTTCAAATAACATTGGTAAAGAAAATAAAACTTTTGATAATATCATAAAGAAGATATTATGGTAGAGTGTTTTGCATTCAAATTGAAGGCTAAGTTTTGTGAATGCAGTAGTGAGTGGCTAGTTAATGGTAATAATGAAGTGAAATGACCCCTTAGTGGAGTGAACACTTGTAAGGGAGAACATGTTACCATTTTTGGTGGTACGAAATTATTGCAAGGAATCGGGGAGAAGACTGACTATGGCGACAAGGATCAAGGAAAAAAAAGGCAAGAGAATCGACCCAGCTAGGAAGGAGGAAAAAGCTGAGGAAAAATACCACAAATAAGAGGTAAATCGATGGCTTTTGTATATGCTTGATTTCTGAGTACATTCTATTCGCAAACTTGCATTTCCTTTCATATTGTTTATTTCATTCAAAATGGTGTTAAACCATTATATGTTTGTTTATATGCAAGTGCATTTTGCTTTGATGCAAGGAATTCATTGTATGTATTTGATCATATTTTCTATCTTGTTGCAAGGGCCTTATTAGCCATCCCATGCATGCACAATATTTGTGTATACTTTCCCTATCGGCATAATAGTCGATCATGTTTATGAACTATATGTTATATGTAATCATCCCTTTGTTCGTATTATCTCTTGCATGCATGTTTCAATAGCCATTTTCATGTCTATTAGGTTTCAACTGATAGCTAGAGTATTCTTTGATTTGTAACGATTTTAAAATCGTTTATTGTTTCCCTCTAAGGGAAGCGACAACTTTCTCCACTATTATACTCCATATTTTTTGTTGTTCTCTATGTTAACAAGACTGAACAGGTATACCACACCATATGGGTGCATGGGTCTTGGTAATCATTCATAGAATGATGGACAGTTGTCACTGTTCTTTAACCATGTTGCATCGTTCACAATGAATAATGGTCAAACGATTTTATTGTTCAACTTTAATTTATGTTGGAACGATCAATAAGGTCATATAACAGTATGCCATTAGAACAAAGATTTAATCATTCTTCAGAATGATTACTATCATCGTTGATCCCAAGCGATGCTTGTAATGTTAGTGTTCACCAGTCTTTTGTTTTGCATGCACATTATCATTCCCTAGAACAATACTTAAATCATTCCTTAGAACAATTACCATGAGTGAGCCTTACCAACATTTTCATTCGAGCAATGAAGGACGATGATTTGCATTCATAAAGGCTTCAAATTTTATTACTGTTAAGAATAAAAAGAAATAGTTGTTCGACTGTTAGTCATTCCTTAGAACGACAGTGGCATGAATATATTTTATAACTGTTAGAAATATGAACATGGGTTTCTCCATAACCCGAACAATAATAAAATTGTTCCAGCTTTATATGTGTATTATTATTTTAAAACGACAAGCATTTCATTTGATTCCTTTACTTTGCACAAAACACTACCAGTATTATTTAACTTCTTTATATATATTTATATATCCAATTTATGATAGTACCCTTGGTTGAATGCATGTAACAATTGTTAACTTGAAACTATTTATGAGACACATTGACATAGTAACATGCAAAATTCTGTAAACAACATGGTGATGATACAAACACTATACCAGTATGAAGTAACTATTTTAAACTAAACTGCTCTTCTTCTTTCTTTGAAAAGGAAAATTTACACCTTGTATAACTGTCAATTGCTATGACAATCTAAAGCAATAATTTGAACGAAATCAATCTGTTATAATAATGTTTATTTCAGAATGTATGCACAAATATATTATTTGACGTTGGCACATATATGTGTATTTACAGACATTCATCTACATACATACACATACTTGTGACATACCTTATTTTGTTACTTATTTTACTCATTTTCTTCTATAATGTATATTGATTTACATTAAATATGAAGTGGTAGAAGCCATTGTATGTAATCATGTGACAAGTTAATGTATGAACTAAATAGATAATGGAATGAATATAACCACTTGATTTATCCTTCTAAATTTATCAAGTTGTTGAATAAAGTAGACTCAATTACTTTTATGTTGATATGTGTTAAAGAATATTCTCATTGTTTAGTAGAATAGAAACACCTAAGTAGACTAGAGCACCTTAGGGTAGATGTTGCTAGAGGGTAGATAGTTGCTAAGGAATATACTCATGTTGTTGAAAGTTACCTTCCGACATGGGTTCTAAAATGGAGTACAAAGGGTATTGGTTTTGCTTTATCCAAAATCTATATTTTGTTGTCGCAACTTTTTTTTAATGCTTGGCCAAGCAGTTAGCCCATTAATTATGTATGGACTTATATGTGATGACACTCTCTGCCATTCCTAACATAGATCTTGAATTTTTCTAACCATAGATAGAGATGCATGTTGATGTTAGGCACACAACAAATTCCACCTTGTAGATTTGTTCTCTTGCTAAAATTTCAGTGCAGGGCCGGGTATTCTTCGAGTAGGTGGAATTATGGGGAAGTGTAAGATTCATGGTTGGGTAGTAAAGAACTTGAGCCATGTTCTCATCCACCAATGGAGGCGAGTGTCAAAAGGAAACCTTAGAATTTTTCAAGTAATTAAAGGATTATGATGTAACCTTGATGTAAATTGTATTTTGTATTGAATTTGTGGCGAAGTGAGCCAAGTCAACTTTGGTATTGTAATTGACTTTTGGAAATGAATATATATATATATATATTCTAACTCATATTTTAATTAGACATGTGTTGCTATGATAGAAAATAGATGCTTAAGTTATGTATTTTTAAAATTCAATATTCATGATGTCATTTAAAAATAATATTAAGTAATAATTAGAATGGGTTATTACATTTGGTATCAGAGCTTAGGGTTCAGCTCTAGGACTTTTGAGTCCACAATGACCATGACTAAGGGATAATTGACCCTTGATCAAATTTGAGTTGTCTTGAAGATTGACCAAAGCTGGATTGAATGCAGGAATGGGAAGGTCTAAGTCAGGAAGAAAGAAAGGGAAGATTGTTAGGACCTCGAACAAGAAAGTCATAGTTGAAGAGAACACCAAAACTGAGGTCCAACCCAAGATTCCTGATGATGAGAATTTGGCTCAAGCCCTCACTCAACTTAAGCTGGAGAGAAGCAAGAAGATTGAGGATTCAAAGAAAACTCCTAAGGCTAAGAAGCCTTCTACAATCAAAGATTGGCCTCTAGGATGTGGACCAAATACACCCTTATTAACCAAGGAGGAAAAGGAGAGCCTGCATGCTCAACCCTCCTCTTCTGAGAAAATTGATGTAAATTCTGACAAGGACCCAAAGAGTGTCCTCCCTCTGAGAATGAGAAAACTGACTAATGAAAAGAAGAAGCTTTTGTAAAGAAGGGCCCATATGACCCATACTTAATATAAATAAAGAAAGATTTTTTTTTTGTGTGTTCAAGTGAAGAACTCAAAAATATGTTTTACTGTGAATGAATGTGTATATGTTTAATGAATGAGTGTGTAATGTCATAAAATTGCACCCCTTGAAATTTCACATGCTTTTTTGTATCTGCTTTAGTGTCCACTCCCTTAGCACTTATGTAGGCTCATTTTAGCCCTTTCATCAACCTTTTTCCCTCTCAAGATGCTCAAGACCCCTTTTCAGCAGCTACCTTTGTGCATCAACTTTGTGTCAAACCACTTTTCTCATTCTCATTATTTTGCAGCATGATGTGTCTAGACACTAGCATGCCACACAGACGTCCATGTGCCTTGCTAGCATCCTGCAACGTTTCAACGTTCAAATGGTTGTTTCTGAGCATGTTTTCCACTTGTCACCTCCTTTTGTCAGTGGTAACAACCCAAGATGCCTTGTAACGACTTGGGAAGCTTCTTTTCCCTCCTATCCTCTCTTTAAATGCTATCTTTTCACTTCATTTGCTCTCTTTGGACCTCTCTAGCTTTGGATCTGGCCTCTTCCTCTTTCCTTTGTCTTGATATCTTGCTTGCACAGCTCCATACAACTTGCTATAACAACACTCTCAAGATCTTATAACACTCTTTGCAACTCCCTTGGCTCTTGCAGCTCTATCTCCCTTACCTTGTGCTTGCAAGTGCTCATCTTGGGATTTCTCACATCTCCTATCAATTATTTCTCTATTTTGTGATACAGGTTCTCCTCCTATGAGTGGGGATTGCTTTTATCACTTTATATTTGCTTACTTTGCTCACTCTCTATCTATTTGGCTGTCTGTGGAGGTGGGAACACCAAAATGAGGGTTTGGCTGAGGCAAACCCCTATATAGCGCCAACATTTTCTCCCAATCTTATATATGCAGGTATTGAAGATATTTCCTTGTTGGAGGCTTCATTACTTGGATGGTTGTAAGCACTTTGTTTCTTCTCTTTATCTTTATCATTTATACGTTACTTTACTTCAGTTCTATTACATTCTATCATTTTCCTCGTATTCCAAGAGTTCCTAGCAATCAAGGTAGAAGTAGACACTTTGTTGTTTTTTGTGATAAACTCAGTTTTTGGTTCGTACGAGATGCTAGCATGCCTTTAGGACTTCAGCATGTCATGTTTTCATCCATTTGCTACACTGAAATCCTTTGACTGAAAACTTTCTATTTTTCCAGAAAACCTCTATGGCTTGCTCTTTCTAATTCTAAAACTCATGTGCTCTGTTCCTTGAGGTAGTTTAGGGAATTTCACCCCTTGGGAATCTCTTGAGAATAAAGAGGCTCATGAGTAGCAAATCCCCCTTCTCTACAGAGTGATATATACATGTGTATGTATTGTTATGTGAATAAGAATGTTTACTCGTAGAACCCTGTGTTAAGTTACAGTAGGCATGAAATGTGATGTAGGTCACGTGTGAGTTAGTATGGTGACCACTAGACAAGAAGTAGGTGGCAGTGGGCTAGAAAATGCACCAAAAAAAGGGCTAGATTAGATTCTAGAACTTCTGAACAAGAAAGAAGCTCATATGGACCACTTAGAACATGAGGTCCGAGTAGTATGCAAGGACCAAATTTCCAGGAATATGAAAGTTAATCAGGGAGAAGGTGGTCTAGGAGAAGGCCCTCGAGGTAAAATTGAGGAATAACTAGGAAAGGATCTCAAAAGAGTAGCACCGCCTAAGTTTTATGGTAAAGCCATTGGAGCAGGAGCTAAGACATGGATCACTGAGATGGAGAAATATTTTAGACTCTGTAAGCTATCCAACCAGACTAAAGCTACGTGGGCTACATATCAGCTTTTAGGAGAAGCAGATACTTGGTGGTACAATGAAAAGACATAAAGGAATCTTTAGCCTGGTGAGATTACTGGGGAACTCTTCCTCCAATATTTTAGGAAGAGATGGTTATCAAAGCTCTTTTTTGACAAGAAGATGATAGAATTCCAAAACCTAACTCAGGGGAGCATGACTATGACCCAATATTGGGAAAAGTTCACCATTATACTGAAGTACGTGCCTTAGTACCAAGGAGGAACGTTTTCGTATCCAGAAATTCATATTGGGACTTTGACCCCACATTGGAGCAGAAGTGGACATGCATGATCCTCTCACCATGAACAAAGTCTTCTAGAAGGCCACCAACCAGGAGCAAAAAATGTAGTAGTTATCTAATTACTGCAACAATTCAAATCCTAAGTCATGATTTGGGAACAAGAAGTTTCAGAAAGGACACAAGACCCACTAGATTCATAATCTCAAGAGGGGAAATGAGTCACAGGAGAAAGGTGAAGGTGGTAGTGGTGGAAAGAACAAGAAGGAAAACAAAAAAAAAACAATGACAACCAAAACTAGAAGGGCTTTAGGGAAGACAGTCCAGGAGGCTGCAAAGGGCCTCGCGACGGGTGTTATACATGTGGAGGAAATTATTATGCCTCTAATTTTCTGCAACGGTTGAAGTCGCGAAGGGAAGGAAACTATCAATATTCTCATCATCATTAGATCCACGTTGCAGTGCATAACAAGAAGACAGAGTATCTAGCTTTTCCAATCTAGTTGATGGGTAAGCTCTATGGTCGAACTATTTCTATTTTAATTGATACTGGAGCTACTAAATGTTTCGTAGACCCTAGAGTAATATCCAAGATACCTATTAGACTTGGATACATGGAAAACTCATGGACAATATAGTATGGAAACCGAGCAGAGCGAAGGGTAGATACTTGTCTCTTTTGCAGCAAGTTAGAGCTTCCAACCTTCTAGACCCATGTCAACCTGTATGTGGCACCCTTATGCTCATATGATGTAATTTTGGGGATAAACTGGTTAACTAAGCATAAGTCTATAGTGAATTTTGAGGATAACATAGTTGTCTGGATGATTATGGGATCCGAGTCAAGATCTGTGGGATGCAAAGACCCTTAGAGCTTAGGTAGATCTCTACTATGCAGCTGAAAAAGTCTCATTAGAAGGGATGTGTTATTTATGTTGTGCATATTAGTGACCCTGACAACAAGGAACCGTATCTAGATGACTACCCTATTCTTAAGGAGTTTCGAGATGTATTCCTTGATGAACTCATAGAGTTACCTCCGAAATGGGAATTTGACTTCTCTATTGACCTAGTACAGGGAGTTGAGCCACAATCCAAAGCACCATATCGAATGACCACTATCGAACTCTATGAGTTGAAGGCCCAGTTAATGGAGTTGCTCAACAAAGGGCTCATAAGACCTAGTGTGTCTTCTTGGGGGGCACCGGTTATCTTTCTGAAAAAGAAGGATGGAACCTTGCATTTGTGTATAGACTATTAGATGTTGAACAAGGTGACCATCAAGAATTGATATCCACTCCCAAGGATTGATGAGTTGTTTGACCAGATGAAGGGAGCGATAGTGTTCTCCAAAATCGATCTCAAGTCAAGATACCATCAATTGAGAATAAAGGAAGAAGACATTCTGAAGACTGCCTTTCGAACTCGGTATGGACATTACGAGTTCACTATGGTACCTTTTTGCTTGACCAACACACCTGCAATTTTCATGAATCTCATGAATAGCGTGTTCAGATACTGCTTGGATGACTTTGTTTTGATTTTCATAGACGACATCCTAGTTTACTCCAAGTCTATTAAAGAGCATGATAGGTACTTGAGGATAGTTTTACGTCTGAGAGAGAACAAACTCTTTGGGAAGCTATCCAAGTGCTTGTTTTATCAAGATAGGGTGCACTATCTAGGCCATATTATTTCAGTTGAGGGAGTCTCTATAGACCCTAAGAAGATTAAGGCTATCGTGGAATGGCCAGTACCTCAAAATGTGTCAGAAGTCTATAGTTTCATGGGCCTCACAGGATACTATAGAAAGTATGTGCAAGGGTTCTCCCAGATTACGTCTCTAATCACGTCACTCCAAAAAAAAGAAACACGGTTTGAATGGAATGAGAAGTGTGAACAAGCATTCCAACTCCTAAAGGAGAGGCTCACGATATCCCCAATGTTGACCATCCTTGATCCTAATGGAAGATTCAATGTAATCATAGATGCTTCAGGAGAGGGAGTGGGAGCAGTGCTAATGTAGGATTGATAAGTGGTAGTGTATGAATCAAGAAAGTTTAAACAACACGAGGTGAATTACATGTCCCATGACTTAGAGTTGGCTGCAATATTTCATGCTTTGTAGATGTGTAGAAATTATCTCTTGGGAAAGCCTTTTGATCTCAACATAGACCACTTGGGATTGAGATACATTTTTACTCAGCCAAACCTTAATGCGTAGTAGAGAAGGTGGTTGGAATTTCTTAGTGAGTATGACTTTGGAATTGGGTATATGAAAGGAAAAGAGAATAGAGTGGCTAATGCTATTAGTATATGAAGACATCTGGTAGCCATGATCTTGATAAGATCTAATCTGAGATATTAGGTGACACAACATTTGCAAGGGGATGAGCACTACAAAAGAGTGAAGAGTGCCCTAACAGAGAATCCATTAGATCATCGATTCGATGGGTATAAGTTCAAACTAGATGGTATTTTGAGATACCAGAAAATTATGTACATTCCAAACTCTGGAGAGCTGAGGAAGTTGGTTCTAGAAGAATTTCATAATGCACCTTATTTAGGACACCCTAGAGTCTCCAAAATGATCGCATAATTGAAAACTTTGTACTTTTGGCCTAAACTCAAGAAGGATGTAGTGGAGTACATAGCCAAATTATTAGAATGTCAGCGAGTTAAGGCTGAACATGCACATCCAACAAGGCTATTGTATCCTCATGACATACTTGAGTATAAATGGTAGGTGATTAGTATGAACTTCATACAGGGGTTACCTTTGAGCAAGAACCAACATGATGTTATCTTGGTTGTGGTTGATAAGTTAACCAAGGTGGCACACTTCATCCCAAGGAACCTTAAGGATGGATTATTGACCCTGGCCAATAAATTTTTCCAAGAGATCTTTCACTTACATGGAGTATTAGAGAATATCATTTCTAATAGGGACACCTAGATGACCTCAAGATTTTGATAACCTTGAATGCTACTTAAGGAACCAAGTTGAATTTTAGCTTAGCTTACCATCCTCAGACCAACAAAAAGAAGGAGAGGGTGAATCAGGTAGTCGAAGACCTCCTCCGAATGTACTACAGACCAACAGTATAAGTGGGAAGAATACTTACTGTTGGTAGAGTTTTCTTACAATAAATCCTATCACACATCTCTAGGTATGGCACCATTTGAAGCTCTTTATGGGTGGAAGTGTTGTACACCCATCAGTTGGGATAGATTGGAAGATAGGATTATAGTAGGTCCTGAAATGCTCAAGGAGATGGAAGAACAAGTGAGAGTTATTAAGGGCATACTAAAGGAGGTGGCATACAAAAATAAGAGTTATGCTGACAAGAATAGAACTTTTAGATAGTTTGTAGTAGGGGATAAAGTATTCTTAAGAGTTAGACCTCATAAATGTTCCATTGCCTTTGGAAAGTCTTCCAAGTTAGCCCTCAGATATGTGGTTCTGTTTGATGTCTTGGAAGTGGTCAACCCAGTTGCTTATAGACTTTCTCTACCACCTACTTTGGCTCAACTGCATAATGCGTTTCATGTTTCCTTTCTTAAGCCATATCATCTTGATGTAGCTCATGTGCTCGATTGGAAAAATTTGTAGGTACAAGACCCACGAGTGGTGCTAGTGGAGCCCATTAGAATCTTGGATAGATGCAACGTTAAGTTACAAAGAAGAGACATTACTCAGTTTAAGGTCTAATGGGACCAATATTTAGAAGACAATGCTACTTGGGAGGATGCAGAAGAAATAAAATGCTCCTTCCCACATTATCTTTCTTAGAAAGATACTCTTGTTATTTTCTATATATTGTTGTTTGTATGTTTTGGATTGAATGTTGTGATGTTTTGGCTTGGA
Organism: Sequoia sempervirens; assembly: GCA_007258455.2. Taxonomy (NCBI): domain Eukaryota; kingdom Viridiplantae; phylum Streptophyta; class Pinopsida; order Cupressales; family Cupressaceae; genus Sequoia; species Sequoia sempervirens. The sequence continues at coordinate 142,294,540 of VDFB02270651.1, read as the reverse complement.
AATAGTATGAAATGATATTGAAAGAGACATATACATGATCTAATTTTTGATTAATTAGACATCAAGATGATGTATCTTCCAAGAGGGGAAGCATATCATATCCCAAATTTTTATTGCATTTAAATTATAACATGTTAAATTGAACAATTGAGAAAATTCAATATGTTGAATGATAAATTTAATATTTTGAAAATGTTTGAAACAAGTTGACTTCCTTTTGACTATGTGATCTTATGAACTATCTTATACTTTATCATGATTGAACGTTACTGATGAATTGTGCAAGTGCAAGTGTGTGCAAATGTAGGAAACAGATTGAAGGACGAGAACACGGTTGAGGTAGGATCGTTTAGCCGGATTGAACGGTAAGCTTGATGGAATCTAGGTGCACACACCACTAAACAACATGATGTCTTCATTTAAAATTTCATTTAGAAGATTATAATGATCTGATTCGAAATGATTCAATGGTTGAAAAAAATAGGTTTGTCGAATGTTATACATGTGATTCCTTATTCAAATTATCCATTTTGATCTCATGTTTTTGAAATCAAAAAGAAAATGACAGCATGGTTAAACATATATGTATGTATTTAAAAAGAAATTATTAAAGGATAAAAAAACTTCATTTAAAAGCTATCATTTGAGTAAAATAAAAGTTCACTTTATTTAAAAGTGATTAAAAACTATATTGTTATAAAATAAAATAGTGATATATATATGCATACATATATATTCCTTATAAAAAGAATATGGGATCAAATTTATCAAACATTATTGTTGATTTCCAATAACATTGGTAAAGAAAACAAAACTTTTAATAATATCATAAAAAAGATATTATGGTAGAGTGGTCTGCATTCAAATTGAAGGCTAAGATTTTCAAATGCAGTAGTAGGTGGCTAGTTAATGGTAATAATGAAGTGAAATGGCCCCTTAATGGAGTGAACAGGTAAGGGATAACATGTTACCATTTTTGGTGGTACAAAATTCTTGCAAGGAATTGGGGAGAACACTTACTATAGTGACGAGGATTAAGGAAAAAGAAGGCAAGAGAGTCGACCCAGCTGGGAAGGAGGAAAAAGCCGAGGAAAAAGCCCACAAATCAGAGGTAAATCAATGGATTTTGTATATGCTTGATTTCCCAGTACAGTCTATTCTTAAACTTGCATTTCCTTTCATATTGTTGTTTCCATTCGAAATGGTGCTAAACCATTAGATTTCCGTTTATATGCAAGCGTATTTTTCTTCAGTGCCAGGAAGTCAGTGTATGTATTTGATCATATTCTTTTTCTTGTTGCAAGGGCCTTATTGGCCATCCCTTGCACACACAAGATCTATGCATACTCTCCCTATCGACATAATAGTTGATCATGTTTATGCACTATATGTTATATGTAATCATCCCTCTATTCGTGTTTCATTAGCCATTTTCATGGCTATTCGGTTTCAACCAATAGCTAGAGTATTCTTTGATTTGTAATGATTTTAAAATCGCTTACCGTTTCCCTCTAAGGGAAGTGACACCTTTCTACAGTGTTATCCTCCATATTTTTTGTTTTTCTCTATGTTAATAAGACCAAACCAGTATACCACACCATATGGGTGCATGGGTCTTAGTAATCATTCATAGAATGGATGGACAATCATCATTGTTCTTTAACCATGTCACATCATTCACATTGAACGATGGTTGAACGATTATATCGTTCCACTTTTATTTATGTTGGAATAATAACTAAGATCGTATAACAGTATGCCATTAGAACAAAGATTTAATTATTATTCCGAATGATTACCATCATCGTTGATCCCAAGTGATTCTTGTAATGTTAGTGCTCACTAGTAATTTTTTTGCATGCACATTATCGTTCCTTGGAACGATACTTAAATCGTTCCTTAAAACGATTACCATGAGTGAGCCTTACCGACATTGTCGTTCAAGCAATGAAGGTTGATGATCGACATTCATAAAGGTTTTGGATATTGTTACTCTTAAGAATAAAAAGAAACAGTCGTTCAACTGTTAGTCGTTCCTTAGAACAAGAGTGGCATGAATATATTTTATAACTATCAGAAATATGAACGTGGGTTTTGTTGATGGGTGTTTTTGCACCTTCTCAACATAGGAAGCACACGAGTGCACTACCTCTTTTGAAAGTTAATCTCCAACAACAAGTTTCGTAAAATCACCCTAAGGTCTCTCGAGTGTCAGGTCATGACTTGCTTGGAATGTCTCAGCTATATTGATGTGATCTTGCTGGTAATCATAGGGAAGACTTACGTAAGTTAAGTTAGATGAGAATTGGATCTTCTAATGGAGTTCTTGAGATGGGAAAGTTATTTCACAATTGTTTTAGGTTCGAATAGCAGTCTAAAACTCCTATTTCAGCTTCACATTTGGCTTTACAATGTGCAATGAACCTTGTTCAAAGTCATTGTTAAAAAAAAAAGGGTCAAAAGGGCAGGGAAGAGAGTAAGTTCCTAGACCTAAAACTAGTAATGAATAGTGATAATGGAGGACCCTACTGCAGACATGCTTCCTAAAACTAAGTTCCACTTAACTAGATTACTTCATAGTCTCATGAAACTAGTGCAATCTTGTAAGGACTGCAAATTTTTAACCATTCATTCACCATAAGCATGAATAAGAGATAGAAATTTAGTGCATCTTTACATTTATGCCCAGACTAACTTTACAAAGCTATTTATCATCAATAAACAACAAAAAGTATGGACAAGGAAGGTTGCCAATACACAACATAATTCTTCAATATCAATGCACAACATTAACTAACTTACTAAAGAAAGCTAAAGCACATAGAACAACCAAGTTAATCTACTCAAATTCACTAACTATGAGAAGAAGAATCATGCAACATGAAGTTGGAACTCAAGAATCCACCAAATCAATGAATTTCTATTAACATTCCAACAACATGTCTTTACAACAACTCAACTCTCTTTTGAAAATGAGAAGAGACCCCCTATTTATAGTGTCCAAAAAGTGAAATGAATGTCCAAGATTTAATCTCATTGTGTGGCCATGATTCACTACAAATTAGGGTTTCACCCACCCCCAAATATTTTACAATATAAAATTACATTTTGTCATTTAGCCTATTTTGTCTTCTTGTGGGTAGCACTATAGCTCTTTTGTCTTTTAGCTGATTGCCTTGCAAGAACTACTTTGTGAGGAATTCATCATCTATGATTGGATTTCCCTCGCTCTTCTTCACAGTGGCATATTCCAAAAAATTTATGATCAATGCTTGAAGCTTGTTCCACTCCAATATATCTGACTGAAGCACTTGGAAGTTCAGTCTCCTAGATTTTCTCGTAATCTCATCTTAGTCTCTGTCATACTTTTGTGCATTCTTTATCACCTGTTCGGATTGGGTGAAGGATCATGTAGAAAAGCCCATAAAATTTGGCGTAAGTGCATCTATGGTCCCGCTCTCCATCTTCTTATGAAAGTATGGCTTTATTTTCTCCGGATCTAGCTCAATGACAAGCATATAAAAATTTGTCATTAGTCTTAGATACTCTTCACAGGCCGCTTTGATTTCTTTGACCCAATCAATATTGAGCTCTGCTTCATGGAGCACCCATTCCAATACTTCCTTCCTGTGGTCTAAGCCCAACTTCCATCTCTCCAAAAGCCAATGGTCATCTTTTACCAAAGCAAGCTCCTTCTCCCAGGATCTATCATGTATGTTGAGAATAGCCTCAAGCTTGGGATATGTAATCCTATATAACTCTGGGAAGTCAGTGCAAAATTTATTTATTCCCTCTAGTATCTTTTGTACTTCCAGGAACTTGTTCACTATCCTGATAGCATGACCTATTCCCATATTTCCATTGTAGAGGACTTGTTAGAACCAGTCCTCTGTGACCTTTGTCCAATTCTTTCTTCTCTCCAATTTGTCAATGTGGTCCTTGGATAGTAGTTGCGTCGGTGCTGATGATGTGGTGGGAAGCTCCTCGATCGATGACCATTACTTAATGTAAGTTGTTAGATCCACCACGTGTGTCTTTAGTTCCTCTTTAGAGGTCTTATCCTTATGCATTTGATGCACAATGGTGGCAACAGATCCCTAAAGATGGTCGATTTTCTATTCTCTTGTAGCCATTCCCAAATCAAGGGTAGAAATATTATAACTGACCCCTTCTTCTCCCATCACTGGGGTGGTTATCTGCACAGTTCTGGATCTAGATGTATCCATCGTCAAATGAAATCTGACCTTTGGTTTCTTCTCCTTCTTGGTGGTTATCTGTGCTTGGGTTAGAATAGCTTCTAGCCTTGCCGTTGGATCCATAGGGGTTGGAGTTTTCTTCTCCAATTGCTTTTCGAGAAATTCAGGCATCCGAGATTCTCCTTTCGGTGATTCATGATCACCTTCTTCTTCATGGGTGCATTGGATTTCAATTTCTTTGCTTCTTGGAGCCTCTTTCTCTATCTTTTCTTCTTCTTCTTCATCAGAATCCTGGATGAATATAGTTTCCTTTCCTAGGGATTCGGTAGTTGTGTGCTCTTTGGGCTGTCCTCCCCTTCAATGGTTTTCTCTTCTTCCTCTTGGTTGTGCCCATGTTCTTTATGATGCTCTGCTCCTGGGATTTTCTTTATGGCTTCAACCTCTTCTTCAAGATTTCCTTCTTCTTTCTCTTCTGACAAAGGCATCTCCTTATCATGCTTAGGGCTTTTATCCTATTCCCTAGTTGGTGGTTCAATGTCTTCCTCAACTCTCTCCTCTACATCCTTCTCTTCATCAAAGGGCTACTTTTCTACTTCTTCTCCGATGTTCCTGAGTTGCTGAGCCAACTCTTCTTCGAGCTCTGGGTCGAAATTTTCCACAATATATTTTGTGCCAGGCTCTTCAACGTCTTCCTCGGATGATTGTGTTTCCTCCTCCTCTCCTTCACGCACCACTTTATCAATTGCTATATGTTGATACTCAGGATGCTCATGGTAACCATCCACTTCTTCCTCCATTTCTTTGGAAACTTCCCTCTCTTGCCTCTCCAATTCTTCTAATATTTTTAGTGTTTCCTATATTGTAGGTGGTTCAGTTGGAGGAGGAGGGATAGGGAGATTAGCAATAGCCTATGCCAAGGCAGCCTATACTATTGGGTTCATTAACACCCTAGAAAGCTCTGTTGGGATATTTTGCATGTGCCGAGTGAAAGCTTCTGGGAGCGAGAGAGTGGGCATAGGAATTGTTGCAGTAGCCAGTGGAAGAGATGATAATGAAGACATGGACTAGTAGGAGAGCGAAGAAGTAGTGGTAGAGGAAGAATCTATTACCATTACTTGCGCAACATGCGGGGTGGAAGCAAGGTCGACTGAGATATCCACCGTGGGTAGAGAAGTGGAAACCATTTCCTAAGAAGCAGGTGGAGGGGCATTAGTAGTGGCAATGGTAGTAGTGGTGACTGCGAGAGTAGAGGCAATAGGTGGGGACTTCGGTTGCTCAGCCTCTTGTTCTTCTCCTTCCTAGAGTGGGTCCTCCTGGATGGTGAGCATTTCCATGAAATTGCTCAATGTTTTTGGTTTCTTGGAAGGTTCACCTTTCACAGCCATTCCTGAGTACACCTTATGCTTGGGTTGACATTCAACCATTTCTTCTCTTTCTTGACCTGGCAGCTAGAGGATATTTTGAAGTTTCCCTAGATGGGGCAGCAACTGTCCTGCTGTCGGTCTCACTTCCTGGCTCGTCTTCAAGCTCTCCATATGTTAAGGTGACTCCCTGTAGCTTCAATTGTGCTATTTTCATGTCGATCCATTCCTTGGTCCTCGCCTCAATGGGCTTCATAATAATGTCGAGGTCATTAACCTCTTCTTCATTCTAGTCAATTAGTGGTAGCGAAAAATTGGCAACAACATCATATCTTGGATCTACCACAGTGCTTTCTTTGTCAACTATCTCATCTAGCGCTGGAAACAAGTTCACTGTTTTGACAAAATAGGCCGTCATACGCATGTAGTGCCTCATGCGCACTTCTTTTTCATCCTTGCAGTTGGCCCAAAAGTTCTCGATGTTATGCAAATGGGAGTATTATATTCCAACCATCTTCTTTAACTTTCCATACAGGTCCATTCACAGTTGGGAAGTGTGGAGTTCCAGGTTATATTCCACAAGCTCATCATCATAAAACTCCACACACTAGGATGTAGGAAGTGCATACATTCCTTGGCTGAAGGAGAGGGGATAAGGAATCCTTTCCCTGTGCTTGTCACTCAGAAGTGCATGGGCACGTTGTAATTGTCTTGATACTTCCAGTAGCACCGTCCGATCATTTGGGTACCGGGGCAATTTATAGGGTTTCTCTGAGAAACCCTCGGCTCAGATGTATGTGAATTTGGGAAGTTAGATGAATAAGAATCCGAACCAGTGGATGAAAGCATTAGCACTATGTGAGACCCTTCTTTCAAAGTCACCTTCAAGCAGTCTGATAATATGGCCTATGAAGGCGTCATTGACTCGGCAATAATCCTTCTTGAAATTTTTGTATTGGAGCTGAGGATATTTATCATACACCTTTAGTTCGCTCCCTGAGGTCTAGCTTGGAGCCACAAATAGACCTTTGTATTGCATTTGGTCAGCCAATAGATAGACCAGGTATGATGTCATGTAGAATTGCAAAGTCCTCTTTACCACCACAAACTATTCATGCAAGCAATTACTAATCATCCATGAAATATAACATCCACTCTTGAAAGAAGGAAATAGTTGGAAGGCCCATAACTCTGCTGAGTAGGGTTACCAAGTCATGGTAATCCTCATAAAAGTCACTTATGAAGAGTTCTTGGGGAACTTTTTTTGCACTTCCCCTCTTATCCTTTAGCCAATACTGATTGATAAGTTTCTTTCATTTGAGGGGATTGGCATCCCACATCTTCTTTGGATGTTTCTTCCATCTCACCGGAGGTAGGGATATGGAAAATTTTCCCTATTGATTTGGTAGAAAGATCATCCAATACATTTCCATCCTTGTCTACAATTCTTCTAGAATATTCTTGATATGCCTCCTTACAAGCCATCACAAGCTCAGGAGCAATGAGAGCAGGTGGGAAACTGATAGCCTTGGCCAACCCACTACCTCTAATTATTTTTGAATTTTCTGTCATGGGGTTGATCTAGACCCTTTGTTTGAACTCATCAATATCTATATGTCCCAGATTTGTATCTGAGATCTCCCTCCAATCTGTGGTGACCTTAGAATTGAGGGGTTCCCCTTGGAACTTGTATTTCATTTGGTCTTTATCTTCCTTTCCTCTAGGTGTCTTAGCTAAATTATTTCCCTTTTATTTCTCCATGGCCACCTCTGAAGGTCCTGCACCTAGTTCCATATATCATATGGGTGAGAGAGCAGTAAACACATTTGAGCATGAAACATGGGGAAAGTTAGCCAGAATCCAACAAAATGACGTTAAATTAGATAATTCATCACTTAAAGATCTTAACATCTCTTTCAGATCATCATTAGCCTTTCATTGGAGGGGGTTATAATAATGTGGGCCTAGGGGTGCGGACATCCCTGGGCCGGCAGTCGTTCTGAAGGCAGCTGCAAAAGGGACAACAATCAAGACACGGTGGCCCGCATGTCCCAACCCGCATCAAGATTTGATCATGCAATGGGGTCCACCAAGAAGGCCAATCCATTTTAGCACGTGGGTCAAGTTCACTTTGAAGTTTTGGAGGCATTGAGATCATCATTAGGCATACGGGCTCAAGGCATGCATAGGTAGAGGATGGCTTAGATGCTCAAGACTCTGTTGTTGAAAATGATGCTGGCAGGGTGGTAGTCTGCAAGCGGCTTTCCACCATGCGGGCCCTGAGGTTTCAAGGGACGACATCATAGTTCATTTGGAGCCCAAGCCACTACAGGTTGGATGGTGTAGGGAGACGTTAGGTGACGACCGTTCAGAACGGTGAAGGCCAGACGTAGGTCCGATAGAGGAGGACCGCATTATCAGGCCCGCAGAGGGCTTTGACATTTCCTTGTTTATTATTAGTTAGTCAAGAGGCAATGATAAGGTCAGGCTCTGCATAGCGGATCGACAGAGGTCAGCGGATGTTTTGGAGCAGCGGGAGGGGGATGGAAGTCCGCAACTGACCACCCACAAGAGGTGTTCCACCTAGGGTTTGGCACATGTTGGTTTTCATTTGGGCTCAGACGGAGATGGCGAGTGCAGGTTTCACTACGCGGGAGGGCGTCATAATCAAGCTGTTTAAATGGTCTTTAATGCGGCGGTGAAAGGGGACTGATGCCCCATGAAGGATGGCCTAAAAGAAGAGATTGGCTTAGTTTTGGGCTTAGATGATGGCCATGAATGTGGAATCCGCTAGGCTGAAGGATGGGATGCGGAGGCTGTTTGGAACAACCGGTCTTTGACAAAATCTCGTGGATGGAAGCTCGCAAGGATGAGTCCGCAATAGTCAAAGACTTAGGATTTTTCGAGGTGACTGGGCTTGATTGGAAATCAATGGAATAGGGCCCGCCTAGCAGGAGGAGGTTATCATTTTTTTGTTTGAAGTGATTGTTTAAAATGGCGGCAGAGGCGAAGAGGAGATCCGTAGGGCCGGACCCGACAAGGTTGGAGGCCGATTTTAAAATTTGGTGCTCTAAGGCATAACAACGGTGCCAAGTGTATTCCAAGCCTGCGTGGTATGACGACCCTGGTTGAAGAATGGCCGCAGGGACCTCAAGTCCCGCACGTGGCCCGCATATGGATTTTGAAGTTTATCGAAACTTCAACTTATGGGTTTTGTTCAACAGAGTTTTCTCTAGTTGATTTTAAAGCCTTCTTTCAAAGATTTAACAACTCTTTATAAAATTTAAAGAGAACTTGAAATAGGGCACACGATGAACAACTAACCTGTGAAGCCCGATGAAGATGGATGAACAAACAACCGACAGAGGCTTCAAATCAGTGAAAGAACTTGGTGGGTGCGACGGTGGCGCTAGCAGTAAGCTCTCTGACTCATTTATGAACTACTGACAGATGAAAATGATAGCTCAAGATGGGCTATTTATAAAAAAAATAGCATTTAATGCCCCTCATAAATGCGAGTACGATGGTGTTCAGGGTTGGTGAGTAGGGTAGTTACTTGAAAATGGTGGTAGGAGCGGTGGATTTTGCTAGGTAGACAACAACCAAGGATTTGTCGTTGGTTCGATTAGTAATGCAAACGGCGAACTAGGATGCGAGTCCCGCAGGGTGGGAGGACATCAAGAGAAAGCCATTCAAAATGGCCGAGGAGCTATGAAATTTCACACGGAGTGGCCTGCAAGGGTGGACCCGCGTTGTTCGAAGGACGTCAACCTTAAAGAATGAAGGAAAACAACTAAGGGAGTTCCACAAAGGTCTAAAACCTTGAAAATTTGAGGGTAGCAAAACTTGGCCAACTTAAGATGATTCTTCAAAGACTCCTTGACCATTTAGGACCCAAAAATAAGGGGCATGCAAAATGAGGTAGCTACAAAAGCGACCCGGCTAAGCGAAAAGAGAGAGGGTCCCCACTCCGAGCGGGGCATGTGTGCTATAGGAACAAGTTTCTCAATAACCTAAACAATAATAAAATTGTTCTAGCTTTATATGAGTTTTATTATTTTAAAATGACAAGCATGTCGTTTGATTCCTTTACTTTGCACAAAATCCTACCAGTATTATTTAACTTCTTTCTATATATTTATATATCCAATTTATGATAGTACCCTTGGTTGAATGCATGTAACACTTGTTAACTTGAAACTGTTTATGAGACACATTGACATAGTAACATGCAAAATTCTGTAAACAACATGGTGATGATACAAACACTATACCAGTATGAAGTAACTATTTTAAACTGAACTGTTCTTCTTCTTTCTTTGAAAAGGAAAATTTACATCTTGTATAACTGTCAATTGCTATGACAATCTAAAGCAATAATTTGAACGAAAGGAATCTGTTATAATAATGTTTATTTCAGAATGTATGCACAAATATATTATCTGATGTTGGCACATATATGTGTATTCACAGACATTCATCTACATACATACACATACTTGTGACATTCCTTCTTTTGTTACTTATTTTACTCATTTTCTTCTATAATGTATATTGATTTACATTAAATATGAAGTGGTAGAAGCCATTGTATGTAATCGTGTGACAAGTTAATGTATGAACTAAATAGATAATGGAATGAATATAACCACTTGATTTATCCTTTTGAATTTATCAAGTTGTTGAATAAAGTAGATTGAATTACTTTTTTGTTGATATGTGTTAAAGAATATTATCATTGTTTAGTAGAATAGAAACACCTAAGTAGACTAGAGCACCTTAGGGTAGATGCTACTAGAGGGTAGATAGTTGCTAAGGAATATAATCATGTTGCTGAAAGTTACCTTCCGACATGGGTTTTGAAATGGAGTACAAAGGGTATTGGTTTTGCTTTATCCAAAACCTATATTTTGTTGTTGCAACTTTTTTTTAATGCTTGGCCAAGCAGTTAGCCCATTAATTATGTATGGACTTATATGGTACCAAAAGTAGTCTCCTAGAATGTGGTACCAAAAGTTTGATACCTATGTGTTTTCTTTAGGATTTTTAAGATCAAAGTTTGACCATTGTATTTATTTTAAGATTGAAAATGGTCATCTTCTTATGATTGCCTTGCACGTGGATGACATGTTCATTGGAAATGGTAAGGGTATGATTTATGAATTAGTCTCAATTGTCAACACAGTTTGAAATGAAGAATCTAGGTTCAACTAGGTATATTCTAGGAATGGAAATCAGAAGGGATAGAGCAAATAGAAATCTTTGGCTTAGCCAAAGAAAATACGTGAACTCTGTCCTAGAGAGATTCAATATGATAGATTGCAAATAGTTAGTGGTTCCTATGTTGCAGGGAATAACTATTTCTATTGAAGATTGTCCAAAATCTCCTACTAAGATGGAGGACATGACCGAGGTACCTTATGCAAATGCAGTTGGTGTTTAATGTATGCAATGGTCTATACTAGGCCAAACATTGCCCAAGTAGTGGGAGTTATTAGTCAATTTATGGCTAATCCACGATGGACACATTGGGATGCTGTGAAAAGAGTTTTTAGATATTTAAAGGGTACTTCTGAGTATGCCATATGTTATCATGGTTACTCTACTAGATCTCAAAATTCAATAAGCATTCGTGGACATGTGGATTTTGATTGAGCGGGGGACATTGATAGCAGAAGATTCACCAGTGGATATGTTTTCACTTTGTTTGGTGGTGTAATAAGTTGGATGAGCAAGCAACAAGTTGTAGTTGCTTTGTCTACTACTAAAGAAAAGTACATGGTAGCAACTCATGCTTGTAAAGAAGCCATTTGTCTTAGAAGGCTATGTTCAGATGTTGGTTTTGATGCAAGGTAGATTACTATCTACTATGACAACCAAAGTGCCATATGTTTGGAAAATAATCCAACCTTTCATGCCAGAACAAAACACATTGACGTGCAATACCATTTTGTTCGTGATATGGCGGAAGATGGAAAGATTAATTTGGAAGATTTTGAAACTTTGGTGAATGTTGTTGATGCATTGACAAAGCCAATGAGCACAGAGAAGTTCACTAGGGTAATATAGTGACTTTGAGCATGAATTGGGAGCCAGTAAGTTCTTTGTCAAGTGAGAGAATGTTGAGAAAAAGGTGTCTCAAAATTATTGGTTAAGGATCTCTGAAATAAGAAAAACACTTAGTCGAGTCAAAGTCTTCTACATTGCAGTACCATACAAGTATAAACTAGAGCTGGAAGGTTGGTGATAAAGGTCCACCTAATTGTTACCCGTAGGTTTTGTTGTGTGGGCTTTGGGCTTATCGCTTACCAAATGCCATGGTAAAAAACTTAGAAATTTGAAGGGTTTCAGCAATCAGACTTCAGGGTTCCATTGTATGCTTTACTTGTGAAGTTTGCAGTATTGGGTATTGAGAAACACTGAATCTTGACCTGCAAAAGGACTTTGTTCTTCAATATTCGGAGGTATGGTTATCAGTCTACTTGCTTAAGCTCTAAGCAGTATGGAGTATGCAAGATCCCTGATCACCGACCACTGATAAACAATCCGATGAATGAGGCTTATGGTAGTGCGAGATATCACATCGTCCTACAACAATCCATGAGGAGGCATGCGGTAGTGCGGGAGCAGTTGTAACTCGCAACCCTATAACAGTTAGGTGAAGGGGTCTGTGGTATAGTGGTAGGCTATGGTATAGCGGTAACCCACGACCTGTGATGGTCAGTTAGAGATGACTGTGGTGTAGCGGTATCATGCGGTATGGCGGTAACTAGTAGAGTGATGGAGATTAGTGCAACCCCATGATGGGTCAAGAATGACTCGACAGGATTTTGGTTATGTCTGTTCGATGGTTGTAGAAGTTGAAGTGTTTGCTATGACAATTTTCTTGTAATGCTTGAGAAGTATGTATGCGATGCCATAGCACATTGGAATAGATGTGGAGATCAGAGTGAATGTAATGAAATGTTGTCAAATTCATTCTACGAGTTAACACCTGAAAGAACATAGATCTGTAACTTGTATGTAATATTTATTTTATTGTAACACAAGAGATCTCTGCTTTGGTGTGTGGGTTTTTTCCTGAAAGGGTTTTCCCACAAAAATCCTATGTTATTGATTCTTTGTTTCTATCTCATATTCTAATATGTGCATCTTCAATGAACTGTAATTGCAAAGATTTAAACGGTTTATTTACTTCTCTCCTGAAGATTAGCATTAGGAAGGTGTATTCCGCACTCTACTTTCATTTCAATTATCTGATGTTGACACATATATGGTATGCAATAGACCATCTAAATACATACACATACTTGTGACATACCTACTTTTGTTACTTATTTTACTCATTTTCTTCTATAATGTATATTGAATTACATTAAATATGAAGTGGTAGAAGCCATTGAATGTGTAGAGAATGGGGATTCGCTACTCATGAGTTCTCTTCATTTAGAGAGCCTCATAGAGTGAACTACCCTAAACTACCTCAAGAACAACAATGAGAGTTCTAGAATCAGAAAGAGTAGGTCATAGAGGTTTTCTGGACAGACTGATGGGCTCTCGACCAAAGGATGGCAGTGCAAAATATGGATGACAGCATGGCGCGCTGGCGTCCCAGAGGCGCGTTGGTGTCTCGTACGGACCAGAGAGAAAGTTTATCATAGAAAATGACAAAGTGGCTACTTCTACTCTAATTCCTAAGAAATCTTGGAACGTGAGAAAGTAATAGAATATAACAAAACTAAAATAAAGTGAAGTAGAAATAATAAAGATAAGGACAAGAAAGGAAATGCTCAAAACCACGCAAGTGATGAAACCTCCAGCATGTGAATGTCTTCAATACCTACCTGTGTGATATCTGGAGAAAGTGTTGGGGCTATATAGGGGTTTACTCAGTCAAACCCCCGTTTTGGTGTTCCCACATCCATGGACAACCAGATAGAGAAAGAGAGAAATAAACAAAGAACATGGTGAAAGCAAAACCCGCTCAGGAGTAGAACCCGCACCAACAAGTAAGAGTGATAAAAGAAAACCCCACTCAAGGAGGAAAACCTGTATCATAGAAGAGGTGATAAAAGCAATCCCCGCTAAAGGAGGAGAACCTGTATCATGAAGTATAGATGCAATAGGAAGGGGATATGGAGTCCCAGGATGCTTGCAAGCATGAGGAGGGAGCAATAGAGCTGCACGAGCCAAAGGAGATGCAAAGAGGGAGAGAAAGAGAGCTTGAAGCTGCTGTAGCAAACTATATAGAGTTGTGCAAGAAAAATAACAAGATGGGAGAATGTTTCAGAGAGCAGCCAAGAAGGAGAAGAAGCTAGAATCATAAGAGAGTTGCAAATGAAGTGAAAAGAAAACTTTTAAGGAAGGAAAAGAATCTCCTTGAGCCATTTCAGGGCATCAGCTGTTACCACCGACCAAAGGAGGTGAAAAGTGGAAAACATGTTAGAAAATAGTCGTTTGAATGTTGAAATGTCATAGGATGCTAGCACGACCTGCAGATGTTCGTGTGATGCGCTAGTGTCTGGACACGTAAAACTACAAAATGACGCAAACCGGAAAGGCACAAAGTTCAATGCAAAGCTAACATACAAGGGTAGCTACTGAAAAGGGGTGCTGAGCATCCTAAGAGGGGAAAAAGGATGATGTAGGGGCTAAAATGAGCCTACTCAAGATACTGAGGGAGTGGACACTAAGTGGATGCAAGAATGTATGTGAAATTGCAAGGGGTGCAATTTTATGACTATACATTTTCGCCCCACTTTAGCGGGCATATGAATCTACATTAATATGCACGCTAAAGGAAATCTACTAAGCATAAATAACATCATATGTCAAAAGGATACTGTAGAGGAAGGAAATAACTCATCAAACCATGGAAGCATGCCCCCAGGCTAAAGACCTGCAAAAAAAATGCATTAGACAAGAAAGACCTGCACTAGACAACAATGTTAGAACATAAAAGCTAAAGGATTCGAGTTAGCAAAGTAAAGAGACCTCGATGTAGAAGGTTGTCTTAGTACTATGTGTCATCCCCAAATTAAGAAATAACACACTTAGAAAAATTCTTAAATGGAGAGAAGAAGGCATATACACAGGATAAAGAAGATGCAAGTCTTCGATTTGGTATACACACAATTGGGAAGAGAAGAGAAAAGAGAAGAGAAATGAGAATTTAAGAATGTAAGCACCTCATAGGCCCATAGAACTGCAAGGAAGGTGTCCTCCAAGATCTCTCACATGAAGGATACCTAGAAAAGTGCCTTATAGACCTAAATACCTACATGGAAGTGTCCCCCAAGATATCTCACATGGAGGAAGCTGGGAAAGCACCCTACAGACCCGTAGACCTACTGTGAAGGTGTCCTTCAAGATCTCTCGCATGAAGGGAACCCATAAAAAGTGCCCTACAAACCCGCAGACCTGTAGGGAGGTATCCCCCAAGATCTCTCACATGGAGGAAGTCGAGAAAGTGCCCTACAAACCCGCAGACCTATAGGGAAGGTGTCCTTCAAGATCTCTCACATGAAGGAAACCCAGGAAAGTGTCCTACAAACCCATAGATTTGTAGGGAAGGTATCCTTCAAGATCTCTCACATGAAGGAAACCCAATAAAGTGCCCTCCAGACCCGCAAACCTGTAGGGAGGTATCCCCCAAGATCTCTCACATGGAGGAAACCTAAAGAAGGGGACTCCACAGAATCAAAAAGTGGCTTCACAGGTGCACCTGCAAAGCGAAATCGGCCATGTAGGTAAGTAAGTGGAGAGTCATGCATATCGTCGATAAATTGGAAGGCTTTCAAAGGGGTCCCTAGGGAACCCTTCAAAAGAAAAGGGGTCCACTCAAGGGACACACTATTTGAAAGGTGAGGTCTAGTCAGGCTACCCCCAAGCTAGACACAAAGGATTTCACTCAAGAGAAAAGATTTCAAAGGGGGTCCCTCGGGAACCCTTCAGAAGAAAAGGGGTCCACTTAAGGGACACTTCAAATGAAAAATAAAGAGAAGAGAGGGGGTCCTTAAGAAGGAAACACATCTCCAAGATGAGTTATCACTACCCCCAACATATAGGGGAGGAGAACCACGTGAGATAATTGGAACATACAGGATGGAGGTAAACCTCGACATCACTTGTCATTTGAAGAAGAGGTAGGTGCATCAATCAAATAAGAGTTTGATGTCACCTAAATCAAGAAGTCGTATTTTATCTTTCAAGGCCTTACATTAACTAGTGGAATGGCTAGGCACTTGATGTTATGCACATAAAGAATTTTTTTCTTTATCATGCTTATGGAGATTCTTACACGTAGGAGAAGGAAGATTAATCAAGTAGGCTTTTAGAAGCTGCAACAAGATATAGTCTTGCTTAGAAAAAGAATGAGGAGCAGGAAGCAACCTTTTCTCCTGTGGAGAAAAATTCGACTGCTCACAAGAAGAAGACACGAAGATAGAAGACAATGGAGGATCCTCATGGAGAGTGTTATTCTAGATAGGGGGATCATACTCCTCTACGAGATCACCATCATCTTTCCTGAAAGGACTAGCAACATTAACCTCCTTAACATAAGTGTGATCATCTTCGTCAAAAGGAGGATCAACACTAACAATATTCCAATTTGCATTCACCTTATCCTACAATACAAAAGAATGACCATCTTTGATAGCAGGTTCAAATGATGTTATCAAAAAGTGTAAGTGGATTGGGTCAACTTTATATTCCTGAACGAAGGAATTAGTAAAGTCTAAAGAACCCCAATCATCACCAAGACACACATTCTTTTGAGAAGTAGAAGGATAAAACTTATTATTCTTTTCTTCAGAAGGATCTTCCTCAGGGACATCTATCTCAAGAGTGTCCTTTGTAGTAGATACTGCTGGTGCCTAGGGTTTGTCGACCAACATTATCAAACCCACAAATGACAATCAAAGAAGCATAAAGAGAAGATGGATCAATATTAATCTTAGGCAATAGATCAATGCTACATACATTGAGTGTTGAACCAGCATCAATGAGAGTACGTCTAATGTCAATTTTATTAATGTTAACTATAATCATTAGGGGATCCACTTGCTTTTGTACTTCCGGAGGCAGGAGTTCCTATGGATAGAACATAATATTCAGAAAATCCGCACGAATATGAGCTATCAATGCATCAAAAATTTTCAGCCTAGCGGAAGAAGGCAAGGGGATCTTTTGCAAGGCTTCTTGAAGCATGCCTTGATAAACCGAAGTAGACTGAAGCATGCCCCATAGTGAGATCTTAGCTGGAGTAACTCGGATTTGCTCAACAAGATCATAATCACCAAGCACTTTAGTCGTAGATTTAGGAGCTTGAAGAAGAATTAGTTGTTTGTTCATTCTATTCTCATAAGTATGGGCTACCGCTCTACAAGAGGGAGCCTTAGGAATATCAAGAGAATTACTATCAAATGGAACACCATCAATAAAACAAATCCTTTTAGGAGAAGGACTAGCTGGAGTCACATAAATGATGGGTCTCTTATGCCTTTGAGGGGCATCAAAGACATAGATTACATTTACAGACTCATCACAACTAGTGGAATAATTATTCGAAGAAACATTCTCAACATCGACCCAAGGAGGATCAGATGTGGAAAGAGGCTCATCATTTACTAATGCATCATCTCTAGAAGAGAGTGCATTAGAACAAAGATGAGATTCATCATTCACAAATGCAACGTCTCTAGAGGAGAGTGCATTGGAAGGAATAGGAGATTCATTATTCACAAATGCAACGTCTCTAGAGGAGAGTGCATTGGAAGGAATAGGAGATTCAATATTCACAAATGCATCATCTCTAGAAGAGAGTGCATTGGAATGAAGAGAAGGTAGAGTAACATTAAGAAAGGTATCAATGATTTCATCTTCTTCCGACAAAATATCCTCCGAAGCTAGAGGACTTTCGTGAGAAGGATCAAAGATATCAAGTGGCATAGGCAAGGCCAAGTCACCATCACATGCATGAAATGAAATATCATTAACATTTTGAACAAAATTAGATACTGAACTAATAAAAGAAATTAAATTCATTACAATTTTTTCAGTATTTTCTATGTTCTAGTAATTCATGTTTTTGGAGGTCTTCGGAGCAAAATTTGAGGTTGGAACTTGTGTTGGTCCCTAAAATTCAATTGCCGAAGGCACTTGTATTTTAGGGATTGAACTAGTTATCTAGGAGACCTTTCCAACGGTGTAAACAGTTCTGAATTCTGAGCACTGAGTCAAAAGTTATGACCCCGTCAAGTAGGGGTAAATAAAGTCCTAGTTTTTTTGAAAAATACCCTATTCACATTAGGTTCACCAGAATGTAGAGAAGGGGAATTCGCTACTCACGAGTTCTCTTCATTCAGAGAGCCTCACAGGGAAAACTGTGCTAAACTACCTTAGGAACAACAACGAGAGTTCTAGAATCGAAAAGAGTAGGTCACAAAGATTTTCTGGATAGACTAACGGGCTCTCGGCCATACAATGATAGTGTAGAATATAGATGAAAGTGCAGCACGCTGGTGTCCCAGAGGCGCATTGGCATCTCGTATGAACTAGATAGCGAGTTTATCACAAAAAATGACAGAGTGGCTACTTCTACTCTAATTGCTAAGAAATCTTGGAACGTGAGAAAGTAATAGAATATAACAAAACTGAAATAAAGTGAAGAAATAATAAAGATAAGGAGAAGAAAGGAAATGCTCACAAATATGCAAGTGACAAAACCTTCAACATGTGAATGTCTTCAATACTTGCATGTGTGATATTTGGAGAAAGTGTTGGGGCTGTATAGGGGATTACCTTAGTCAAACCCTTGTTTTGGTGTTCCCACCTCCACGGACATCCAGATAGATAGAGAAAGAGAGAAATGAACAAAGCACGTGGTGAAAGAAAAACTCACTTAGGAGTAGAACCCGTACCAACAGGTAAGAGTGATAAAAGCAAACCCCACTTGAGGAGGAGAACCCGTATCATAGAAGAGGTGATAAAATCAATCCCCGCTAAAGGAGGAGAACCCGTGTCATGAAGTATAGATGCAATAGGAAGGGGATATGGAGTCCCAGGATGCTTGCAAGCATGAGGAGGGAGCAATAGAGTTGCAAGAGCCAAAGGAGATGCAAAGAGGGAGAGCAAGAGAGCTTGGAGGTGCTGTAGCAAGCTATATGGAGTTGTACTGCAAGCAAAATAACAAGATGGGAGAATGTTTGAGAGAGAATCCAAGAAGGAGAAGAAGCTAGAATCATAAGAAAGTTGCAAATGAAGTGAAAAGATAGCTTTTAAGGAAGGAAAATAAGCTTCCCGAGCCGTTTTGGGGCATCTCGAGTTGTTACCACCGACCAAAGGAGGTGACAAGTGGAAAACATGCAAGAAAATAGTCATTTGAATGTTGAAATGTTGTAGGACGCTATCGCGGCATGCAGACGTCCGCGCAACGCGCTGGTGTCTGGACATGTCACGCTACAAAATGACACAAACCAAAAAGGCACAAAGTTTGATGCAAAGCTGACACACAAGGGTAGCTGCTGAAAAGGGGTGCTAAGCATCCTAAGAGGGGAAAAAGGCTGATGCAGGGGCTAAAATGAGCCTACTCAAAATACTAAGGGAGTGGAAACTAAAGCGGATGCAAGAATGTATGTGAAATTGCAAGGGGTGCAATTTTACAACTATACAAAATGTAATCATGTGACAAGTTAATGTATGAACTGAATAGATAATGGAATGAATAGAACCACTTGATTTTTCCTTCTGAATTTCTCAAATTGTTGAATAAAGTAGACTGAATTATTTTTTTGTTGATAATTTGTTAAATAATATTCTCATTGTTTAGTAGAATAGCAACACCTAAGTAGACTAAAGCACCTTAGGGTAGATGCTGCTAGAGGGTAGATAGTTGCTATGGAATATACTCGTGTTGTTGAAAGTTACCTTCCGAGATGGGTGCCAAAATGGAGTACAAAGGGTATAGGTTTTTCTTTATCCAAAACCTATCTTTTGTTGTTGCAACTTTTTTTTAATGCTTGGCCAAGTAGTTAGCCCATTATGTATGTATGGACTTATATGTGATGACACTCTTTTCCATTCCTAGCATAGATCTTGCATTTTTCTAACCATAGATAAAGATGCATGTTGATGTTAGACACACACCAGATTCCACTTTGCATATTTGTTCTCTTGATAAAAATTTCTATGCAAGGTTGGGTATTCTTCGATTAGGAAGAATTTTGGGGAAGCGTAAGCTTCATGATTGGGCGGTAAAGCACCCGAGCCATGTTCTCGTCCACCAGCAGAGGCGAGCATCAAAAGGAAACCTTGGAAGTTTTCAAGTAATTAAAGGATTATGATGTAACCTTGATGTAAACTGTATTTTGTATTGACTTTGTGGCCAAGTGATCCAAGTCAACTTTGGTATTGTAATTGACATTTGGAAATGAATATATATATTCTAACTCATATTTTAATTAGACATGTGTTGCTATGATAGAAAATAGTTGCTTAAGTTATGTCTTTTTAAAATTCAATATTCATAATGTCATTTGCAATTAATATTTAAATAATAATTAGAATGGGTTGTTACACCTTACACTCATAGAATTGGTTCCACAGTTCCTCTTGGACTTGAAATTCCATTGGTTCACCGTTTCACTCCTAGGAACCTTAGTGCATGTATTATTTCACCTACCTCCTTACCATGGCTAACATTTCAACTATCATTTTGAATTCACAATCCTCCAAGGACATATCCCATAATTTTGAGGACTCTACCCACACCATCATGCTATATCTAAATTTTCGATGCTAAGAGGATAATATGTAGATCAACTGGGAGTGTTCTCCCATGCCTTCTTGGTACAACTTGATGCACTTGGCCAAAATTTTAGGTATAATTTATGAAGGAAATATACCCAAGAGATATAGGTGATCGCTACAAGGTATAAGTTAGAATATTTTTAGAAGTTATTACTAATTTTCTTCCCTCTCGTGTTGGTCATGGATCTTTGGGATTTCCTTGCATCTTGGAACTTCCTGCCATTTGACTATTGCCCACATGAAGAACTATATATACAATTTTATTCTTTGATCAAAGGGTTGGTAACTTTTCTACTTTCAATCACCACAATGCTTGAAAAATCTAAGGTTTCAATTATATTAGCCTTATTTTAAAAACCATAAAATTTGAACTTTTTTGTGTCAAAATGGCAAGGTTTTCATGCATCGAACACTTGTGTCGAGTCAATTTTAGTTGCATAATGATAAAATCACTTGTTTCCCATGGAATTCATCATAATTTCCATCTTAGGAATGTTACAATTCATCAATTTGTGTAAGTTAATTTTATCAAACCTACAAGTTGCATGCTAGTTTAGAGGAGAAATGTCCATCTATTTAGTCAAAGTCATTGAAGTGGTTGTGTAGTGCAATAAATCACATAAAAAATTAAATATGGAGATCTATAATGGATATAATGAAATAAATTTACAGGGATATTTCTGAGGCTATTTAACACAATGTGACAAGTTATCAAATAAAAAGTCTACCATTTGAGAAATATTAAATTACCAAGTTTTTTCCAAGAAGTTTGTGGAAATGATTAAATTAGGATTTTCATAGAATTTGAAGTAAAATTATTTTATAAGGAGATTTAAGAGGTTATTTATGATGATGTGGCAAGTTTTCAAGAGAAAACAATATCACACTCAAAAGTTATGGTATTATTCTCCTTCAATCGTGTTTGCAGATTTATCAGACAAATTTTAAAAGGTTTTATGAAGGGAAGTTAGGAAGTTCTCAAAACACACTGACAAACTCACAAATTCAAAATTTCATCAAAATCTTGACATTTCACTTTGACAATGCTTATACAATTCAAAAATTCAAAGAACAATATAAAATCACATTGTTTACCAAAGACTTTAAAAAATATTTTCGTACATCTTTTAAAAAATTGTTCAAAATTGTTAGAACCTTTTGAAGTTTGGGAATCCTCATAACTCCAATGGTTCCCAATTCTCTGTACCCTTGAGAATACCTAGTACCTCCTTTTCAGTCCCAAAAGTTCCAAAGGATGCTTAAACTTCCAACAATTCCCATAGCTAAAAGTTCCGACACTCCACTTATTAGGAATTTTAAGACCAAGTTGAATTCGTTGACAATTTAATAGGAACCTAGAACTTGGTTCCAGAACTCATCACACCAGAACCTAGAAATTTGGAAGCATAGACAATGCATGTGAACTGTTGGGCGAGCCACCATGATCACAAAGCATGCACAAACTGAATTTGTTCAAAAGGTTTTATAAAGTTTCAGAAAAATGTATTTGGCAGGTGCAAAACCGAATTCCATGATAACCTTTTACCAGGATCCTCTTTATCTTGCACCATGATTGGTGTCCATCTCGGAATCTAGCAAGATCTGAAAGCTCGAAGAATTGAAGCATCAGCACCCAAAGAGACGATTTCCTGCCCAAGGAAGTTACCTGATTGTAGAAGCTTTCTTGAAATTCATTTCCCCAACACACACATCTTCAATGAATCATCCATCCTCAACATTACTTATTCACTGTTTTCAGCGTTTTAATGGGAACTTAGAACTTGTTGGAGGTTCCCAAGGTACCGAGAACCTCCTCAAGGACTGATGTTTCAAGAAAATTAATTTGGAATCTTTATGGATGGCTTCTAAAACCATTTACTTAGATCCTCTTGGCCATGCCAAAAATGAGAGTTCTGAAACAAGTAATCAGATGGAGCTCTTGGAAATGATGGGCTTGCTCAATTTTCTATGTCTAATGGAATGTTTAGACATATTATACTTGATGGGTTTCAACATGAGCAACTAGATTATTGACAATTTTGGTAATCCTTGGGATATTGACCATGTTCATATAAGATGTCCAATAAATTTTTATGGAAAAAAAGTCATAGAGCTCTTCATTTTTAATGAAATAAGGAATGATAAGGCTACTCATAGAGCTAATAAGGTGATTTATTTATGTTTTTGTTATTCGTATATTTAAATTGTAGCCTCTCTTAAATATGTCATGTATAGAATTCACTGGTTTTCCTCATGCAATTAGATTACAGGTAGTTATTTGATCGTAGAATCATGAAAATCCTATATAAATGCATCTCTTATATGTTTGATTGTGTTTCTTCTTAAAACCCAACTTGTATGCCTTTTTGAATAATCTTTCCCAAAATGGATTTTGGTACTAGTTTAATTCTTGTGTGAAGTTACTAATCATATTTTAATTTTTTTCTTTCTTACTTTTTGGTCAAAAGCATACCACAAAACCCCCAAATTTTATCATATTAAGGAGCTTCCATCTCAAACACAGAAGAAGATCGCTAACCCAATAACAATCTCTCCAATTGTTTTGAAAGCTATAAACAAAGTTATTTTTAAGGCTATATTTGTAGTGAAAAATATGTTTACCAATAATTTTTTGTGATTTTGTTGGGGAGCAAAGTTGTAGTGTTTTTTGTTCCTTGAAAATCTAAAGGTACCTTCCATGGAATGAAAGTTGGCGACTCTATTTGAAGGTTAAACTTGGAATAATG
The DNA here is from genome assembly GCA_007258455.2 of Sequoia sempervirens. NCBI lineage: Eukaryota > Viridiplantae > Streptophyta > Pinopsida > Cupressales > Cupressaceae > Sequoia > Sequoia sempervirens. The sequence continues at coordinate 142,271,425 of VDFB02270651.1, read as the reverse complement.
GATTGTTATCAAGAAATACACATGAGTCAGTTGCAGTATCCTTAATCAATAATTGATGATGATAGCAATGAAGATGATGACTAATTTTCTTTTTCTATGCGCTTATTCAAAAAAATAGATTCTTGATGAACCTAAGAAATTCAAATTTTTAAAAAGTTTCTATAGTGGCATAAAAATTGCTTCTAATGAGATACTTCCTTATTTGCTTCAAATATTGTAAAATATTGAATAAAAAGATGGGAAAGAGACATGTTTTACTTCTCATGATCATGAGCCCTTAATGGAAAGAAGTTATACATCCAAAGATAAATAATATTATGTTGACAACAATGAGTAGGCACAATTTTTTCTTCTAGATAAACTAGAATTTGATGATATATATCTTCTTATAAAAGGTCTGAAAGATATTCACATGTACCAAAGAAGGAGAAGTCATTACATTTTCCCATGAGAACACGTGTTCAATTAAACAAGATCAAAAAGAAAAAATGATGGATATGGTAAGGTATGGATCTCAAATAACAATAAATAAACCACAATTTGGTAGGAAATAAATTCATTTACAATAAATCAAGAGAAACACCCCATTACATGACATATCATCACTTGACATTACATTATTACATAGAACAAAATACACTGAACAATGAGGTACAATGATTGATAGGAAGATTCTTCACCTTCATAGTCTCAACAATATAATGGAAGTATAAACATTATACAAATGCACTAGAATCATCCACAAAACATGTACAATCGTGAAGTACATATGCCAATAACAAGTCAACAATAATGTAGATATGCAAATAAATAAGTCTCTGACCGCCATTGACTCTCACATAGTCATCTTAAAACTAGGAGACGAGAACATGGTCCAAGAACTTTTTCCACCCAACCACTTTTTTTTCCCAACCACAAAGCTTACACTTCCCTAAAGAGTTATTCCTAACATGAAGAACCACTGACCTTGCACAAGATGCTTAGCAAAAAGAAATTGATGTACAAAATGGAATCTAGTGCATGCCTAGTATATCTACATGCATTTCTATTATACAAGAACATGCTATGATTGATACTAGGATATGGCAAAGAGAAATATAAATAAAATGATTCATCTATCTCAATGGTCTAAAAACACTTGGCCAAGCATATAACTATATACAACTTAGTAGAACTAGAAAAAATAGTCTATGCTCCTGATACCCATATTTAGCACCCATCTAGAAAGGTAACTTTCCACAAGCACTCAAGAAAATAGTATTTCGCATAATAATAACAGTAGGAACACTCATGAATACATAAATAAGCACTCATAGAAGGCATGCATCAGGACCACAAATAAATAAATAAATAAATACTCTTTGACCTTTCTTATACAAATGATTTAAATAACATTTCATCCATTCGATTTTTGCATGCATTAAAATGGTAAAAAAATACATGTGCTACATGCATTTTCTAAGTATTAATGAATGAAAATTGTTTCCATTTATATGCATAAAATATGTAATGGAAACATTATAAACATAACTATTGAATAAAACATAACAAATTTCATTTATTACCCTTTTCAAATAAACATTATTGAGAACTTGTAATTCTCCACCTTTTCCCCCTTTTAATGTTAATTAATCAATAGAGTATAACTAATGGTATGTAATTCCCATGGGAGATAAATTATTGAAGTAATACGTATTGCTATCCACCTCTTAACTATAATTTAACAAATTTGCTAGTTAAAACTTGTTTTAAAAAAGAAAATCCAAGTTATTAACATGCTTGTGTATTTGATTCTAGTTAAAGTAGGCAAGAATAATTGTTATGAAGCTCCCCCTTTTTTTAAAAGAAAGATTAACTTTGACTTTAAGCATACAATCATTATCCCGTTTTCATAAATTAAGTTATGGACATTTAGTTTAAATTTTCTTGACAAGTTAATTATAACCTATATATACTCGACAAGGTTTGGCAACATAAGCAACTTATAACCTTGAATTTCATTACATAGAATGACTTACGTGGGTAGAGATATGTTTACCTACTGTGTTATCTGCAATCTTACAACAAAAAAGGTATTTAATATTGCACCCTAATAATCTTAACTAAGTGCGAAAATAGAGTTGACAAAAAGGAAGAGGTATTAATGGGTGATGTTATTGAAAAGAGAAAGACATGTTGCGTCCAACCAGGTTTGAACATTAAGAGAGTATTAAAATTGCTACACTCTACATAGTAAACCATTTAGCTAATGCTAGACTCGAATGGAGTTTGATATTAAGACCCTGCATAATCATGACCAAAATTACAGTACCATGCAGATTGTGCCAGGATAGGGATATACTACAAGCGTTGAATTTCATCCGGAAATCATACATTCAACCCTATGATGAGTATCCCTTTTATGCCTCCATTACCCTGTAACTGTGCAACATCAAAACTTTGATTTCTTTATAATTACAAGAGGTTTTATATGATCAACAAAAGTAGAATATGACAAGACATTATTTAAAATCTATAGACACTAAAAAATGCCTTGAGCCTGCAAGCAACATTTTATCACTAATTTGCCTTCTTTCTTGCATAATTAAATAATTTTAATTATTTAATTAATTCATTTTATTTGTATTCCTCTTTTGATTAAATTAAATAAGTGTAAATTTATTTAAATTATGTCACTAATCATCCTTTTTCCCTCTATGATTAAATTAATTCTTATTTATTTAATTATTCATCATCCTTTTCCCTCAATAATTAAATAAATCATATTTATTTAATTATTTATCATTTTCTTATCTCCATAATTAAATAATTATTTATCATTTCACTCCATCTTTTATTAAATAATTGTTTTTAATTATCTAATATTTCCCACACCACCTTTCTTCTATAATTAAATAATTATTTTTAATTATTTAATTATTCATTTTCCCTCTATTAAATTAAATAATTGCTATTATTATTTAATTTATCTATTCTTAGCTAAGTCCTAAAGCTCAAGTAATTTCTTGAGTTTTGGTCCATCATTCCCATCCTTATCTCTTTTCCTCTTAATTAATCTCGTCCATTGATCATCATACATCATCGTTCAATCCTCATCCTTCATTTGAATTTGGATTTCTATAAAAGCAAGCCATCACCTTCATTCCAACCTTAACCACAATATTTTAAGTTTTGTTATCTTGATATCTTGCATCAACATCAAGCATATCATATATCTTGCATACTACCAATCTGAGAACAAACTTGAAGCAAAATGGAGAAGAGCAATGGTAGAGAATCAACTATGGCATAGAGATTGAAGTATTATTGCTTCACTATTTAGATTTCTATTGCCATTTGTGCTTCATTGTTAGATTAGGGTCTTCATGGCTTGAATTTAGGTAGTTTTGTGGTTTCTATAATTGATTCATGCTTTTCCCCAAATTTTACTTGATCTACATTTGGTGAACCTGAAATGAATTAATCAAATTTTTTGAAAATTTTGAGAAATTTTAACTTTCAGGAGTGTGATGCAATCATTCTATATAGTTCCGCATTTGATCATTCAAACACTGTAATTTTCGTACGACACGATGCATGCGAGGTCTACCACACCACATTTGTTGCCAAGAATGATGCATATAACTATTATCTTGTAAAAATCAAAATCATTCAATCATTTCCATTTTAGTTCATTTTATTGGATGTTGGCTATTATTATGACATCCTAACAGTCTTCTTATATCATTTCCATCATCAGATTTTTTGTTTCTTATTAGATCATTACATTTTTACAGTACAGGTTTCTACGCCGCAATTGTACCCTAGAATGCCACAATCATTTCTTCCTGCACTACAGTCACTATTCTTTACGCCACAATCACTATTCCATAAGCCACATCTATCATATCCTGTGACGTATTAGAGCACTACATCTGAGCCTCTATGCACCGCATCTAACTACCATAGCAAAAAGAGGGTATAAATCTGAGTTTTTCATTTTTTGCTTTTTGCATCCATTAGGGTAGGGTTTTTTGGTTATTAATATCTAATTTCTAGCTTATGGAAATCATTGGGAGAATACCTTTTTGATCTAAATTACTAATCTGATTTCTTACAGGGTTCCATTGTGTGTGATTTCTAAATTAGGAACATTTAGAACTGGTGCTTAAAAATAACAAATGTCTTCCATGTTTTGTGCACGCACACATGTGTTATTACTGAAGGTATGTTTAGCTAAAGTATCCTCTCCCCTTGTGCTATGCATGATTCTTGGGTGATGAGAAATATTAGCACAACATAGTCTTAAGTATCCTCTCCCCTTGTGCTACGTATGATTCCTGGGTGATGAGAAAGAGCATTACACAAGCTTTCCTTTTTTAGTAGAGGTGGGCCTTCCTGTGGAGTTACACCCTAGGGATGATCCCCAACATATATACCTCCAATATGCTATATAAAAGGGTAAAAACCAAAAGGAAAGCTCAATCTAGTTGTTCGTGTAGGGTGTGGGCCTTGCGGTCATGGGTGATTTTGTACACAAGTTAGAGATTTCGGTCTCCCATTGTTGTTTATACCTTGGTGGTCTTCAAAGTTCACACAAGAGTAAGAACCATTATTTTTAGAAAACTAAGACCTTTTTTTGGTTGTCTTCTATTGTGGTGCAAGGGATGTGGATTGTACCCTGAAGTTACTTACCACGTCTGATTTAGGGTTGAGGTGACATGGTTCCTTGTTTGGATTTCATCCTTTCAAGGCGAGAGATATTAAGGTGATCCATTACCTTGGAATACTCTAGTTACCCACTCCTTTTTCTTGGATTTAAAATCACTCGAAAGGGTGAAGCAATCCCACTTTAGTAGATAACCTTATTACTACTAGCTAGGTTGTTCTTGTTTGTATTGTTTGTGAACTAAGGACTAGCAAGTTTTATGGAAGAAAAATTGCAAAATACTTACCTACCACAAAGTCAAAGTCAAAATCAACCAAATATATTTTTTAAGTGTTTTTTGTGTTTTATGATCAAATCTAGAAATTTCCAAAAATGGAAAACCACTTTAAAAACATCAATTTTAGGCCAAAAAATAGAACACCACAATCGTCAGATAGTACACCACAATTTTTAGTTAAAATGATGTATCTATCAAAAACCCTAAGAAGCCAGAAACCTGTATTTTCCTATGCATTGAAATTGATCGGTCCTACATCACAATTGACTCGCTCTTCACTGCATTTGTGGCCTAAAATACCACATCCGTCAAAATAATTTTTTTGGGGGAAATATTTGTACATCCAACTTTTAGTTTCCTTACAGATAGTGATTATACATTCATATCTGAGACTTGTCTAGGTTCAAGTAGTCCATTCATTGCATTTCATCATTTACCTTAGGTTAGCTTGCATATTCCTAGTTTGCATACATCACATTCTACCTCATTCCATTATCATCCTTGAGTCTTAATATTAAGAGTCTTATCATACTATTGAGCAGACCATAGTCTCATATCTAGGTGTCTTGACCTTATCATATTTCATTTATCTTATCCTTAAGTTGGGTCTACAACTCGTGTTTAGTTTAGGCTCACCTCCTATCTAATCATCATCATCATTATATTGGTTTTTATCCTCTTGAGGTCTTGCCATTTAGAGCTGTTACTTTGGTTTATCATAGTTTGCTTAGCATCCCCCTTTGAAGGTTTAAAATTGCATATCTGAATCCAAGCATATTAGTCATAGTCTTAGTCCCATTATCATCTTGCATCCCATCCAAACATAAGCATAGTCATAGTCTCATTATCACTTCGAATACCAAACATAGTCATAGTTGCATTCCTATCTTGCATTCTTATATTCAAAAAATTCCAAAACATAGTAAAGTTTCATCGTCATCTTCTATTTTCATCCTTAGTTGCATTCATTCCAAAAGTCTCAAAATCCAAACGTCACAAGTCTTTGGTTTTCACTAGGTCACAAAGGAAACGAAAAGACATGGATCCCTCATATGACCCCGACTTTAATCTAACTATGGGTCATCTTCAAACCAACCTCAAACATCACAAGATGAAATTCCAAACCCATTTTCCAATCTTACGTTGAATGAGGTTAACTAAGGTCTAACCCTCGAAGAGATTGAACAAGCTTCCCAAGATCCTAAGATAGTGTGTATCATTGAAGAGATAGTTAAAGCATATTCTAATAAATAATTTCTAGCATTTTCTCAAAATGGTGCCAAACTTCCCTTTGGTTTTGACACTTCCACAATTGTAGAGGGAACAACACAAACAAAAACTCAAGGTCAAGGTCATAGCACATTCTCACAAGGTTATCCCTCATCACAACAAATGCACACTAGTATGCCTCTTGCAGAACTACACATAATGTGACAACTACACACATTCCCCCTGTTGAAAGAATGAAGAAGGAACCATCTGATGTGTTTTCATTGATGCCAACATTGATTGGTGGCAGTTTTGTCTGATCAAATAAACAGTTTTTAGTGACATCTTGATCCAAAAATTTGGTCTGAAATTTCTCATGTTATAAGATCGGCTTATGTGGTTACAATATGTTATTTAGGACTACTAGAGGCATCTATGATCAATATTTCAGCGATTTTGGACATGAATAGGCTAAAAGTTACAAGCAGCATAAGTTCAACATACAATTTTTGGCTCTATATAGTGTAAATGGGTATGAGTTATTTGGTCCACATTCCTCCAGTGTTTGGAATTAATCTTTATAATTTTGAGAGATAGTCTACAAGTGTCAGTACTCTACATATTCTAGTTGGCGCATTCTTATGTGATCATATGGGTCATTGGTGTTTGATCAGTTAGTTTATTTTTTGTTTAGGTTCAATTCTTGGCCGACCTAACACATGTTATGTGTTGAAAATAACAAGTATGTATTGTGAATGTTAGTGAGACCTATTTTAGGTCCATGCCAACCTAAATCAAGTATTGCATGTTTGACTTGACCATGAAGATGTTTTTGAATCAACTATGGATTCAACAAAGCTATTTTGAATTAAAATAGGGCTACATCTAATTAGGCTGACCTAATTGATGAATGCAGATGTAATAGGGTATATATGTAGGACATTTTTGAGTTGTATAGTGTGTTAACAAGGTAATGTGATGTGTGTGATATCTAATATTGTGCGAACCTGCAAATTTGTATGTGTGAGATCAAAATAAGGGTAGAATTGTTGTGGATGTTGAGCGACTACTGAGCAGAGCAGTATTTTGTATTCAGAGCTTGATAGGAACTAAATTTGGCACAAGGAAGGTGCACCTTGTATCAATTCACACTTTGGCTCTATAGCCACTTTTGTTTTGTATCTATTTCTAGTTGTGAGCCTTATAAGGATAGCAAGTCCTGGTAGTGAGCCCCTGTAATATCTTATAACTGGTTATAGTCTATTGTGAGTTAATCCTCACTATGATTTTTCCCTTTTTGGGTTTTCTACATAAAAATCTTGGTGTTCATGTGTTATGTCATCTTGTGATCTCTTTCATGTTTTCATTCATTACTAAATTTAGATATACTTTGTTAATTGGATGGTTTGTGATTAATTGTTTATATAGAATATTGATTCACCCCCCTCTCAATATTCTGGATGTTCAACAATTGGTATCATAGCCTAGTTCCTTCTGAGAAGCCTAACAACTTGAGGAAGATCTTGGAGTTTGAACACATGGCTAATAAAAGGTATCCTATTCCTCCAAAAGAATTTTTTGCAATTGAATACATAGAAGATGACTACATGTTTGACAAAGAAGAACTTAAAGCTTCTCTTGAAGATCTTGATAGAGTTGAAGGTGAAAACAAAAATTTGAAGGAAAGCTTAGAGGAAGCAAATGAATGTGTCAAAAAGTTGAGAGAAAAAATCAAGAAGTTCAAAGAAAGACATAGAGAAGTTAATGAACAGTTGAAGAAGGAAAATGAATATATCACCAGATTGAAAGTACAATATATATTATTTAGTAAACCAAAAAGATTACAATATGCTTGTAGAGTAAGCTTCTCACAGGAGTATCACCACTTAGAGATCAAGAGACAACATGACCGCTATCAGACACTCAAAATGTATCATTGTCTCTCTCTACCGCAACCATAATACAACACCCTCATAAAATAGGGTTACATTCTAGGGCAAGACAGGCCAACAAAATATCCACCATTAGATCTAAAACCTAATAATTAATGGTCTAGATTTACAATATATCATTTATCTAATGTATGTCGACCATTTTAGTAGTTTCCTAAAAAAGTTAACAAAAAATTGTTTACACACATCCCACTCTCCCCCCCACGTATACCATTGTATACACCTATCACTATAACTAGGAAATATATATATATAAATATATATACATCCTATCAACAATAAACCATATATAATTGCAAGGTTGAGACACAATTTCCCAACAACTTGCCTCATACTTGGGGAAAAATATGTTTGCCCTTTATTTTTAATGTGTTTCATGCATTATCCTTACACACACTAGGGCCAATATGTTATATGTGGTCATTTCACTTTAATTTGTATCCATTACAATGAATGCATCAAATTTAGGGGGAGGGGTATGCTACACATTATTATGCTTTCACTAGGTTCTTTATGCATAGATTGAGGCCCAAGCCAACTCAATTACTACTCCTTGGAAACCCTAGGCATGGGGTGTTGGAACACGTTTGTTGTTGCACCAAAAAATCAACCTATTAACGCTCGATACGAACGCCAGAGATAAATGCATACACAGGAGGCGATTAGTCCATCTCCCAAATCTGAAGGGAAACACTGGCGATTAGTCCAACAATCCACCTCAGCATAACCCAAGGAGATTTGAACCTGCGACCACGACTTTGATACCATTTATTAGAACATGTTTGTTGCTGTGCCAAAAGATTGACCTGTTAACGCTAGATACAAATGCCAAAGATAAATAGATCCACAGGAGGTGGTTAGTCCATGTTTCGAATTTGAAGGGAGTTGTTGGTGATTAGTCCAACATGGGGACATCATTTTTATATTTTTCTTTCACTTCATGTTGTGTAGATTAAGGGGACCAAGTTGGTTACTACTCCTCAATAATCCTACAAACACGATTTATTTCACTTTTGGCTCAAGTTGTATAGATTAAGTGGTCCAACTAGGTTACTACTCCATAATAAATCTAGCAACTTGGTAGCTTCTTCCACATCTTTTACATATAACTCATGGGAGCCAACTAAACTATAACCACATGATATTTTCCTTATTATTTTTTACATTGAGATGATAATGAATTCATGTACATAAAAATGCAATATGTTTGTGATTTTAATGATTATGTTAGTGTGGGTGCTATTAACTCTTTATTGTGCCCATGTATGCAAATTTGGAGATGTGGCCTTGTAAAGAACATGGAGAAAATGAGGGCTATCTTCCAAATTGTATCATTTTGAGGCATTCTTATTATTATCTTATTGTTTTATCTTTACTTTAGTATGCATGAATCATGTTGATTCACATGCACACTAAAGAGGGGGCAAAATGTAAAGGAGAAAAGTGCATACTTCACACCTTTTCCTATTTGTTTTGTACTCACTTTAACCTTGTTCTTTAAAACTATATCATCCTATACATCTAGACCTAACCTAAATTTACTTGCCAACCCACTCTATTTAAAATCAAAGTTATGATTCTATCTCATGGATAGAATCGATGACACAATCCTCTTTAAAATCTCAATTTTACTTTCCCCATTTTGACTTTTGTCTAAAATTAGATCATTTTCCCATTAGCTTGCATATGAAATATTTTCAATTAAAACCTACAAATTCATATGTAAAATCAAACTCCTAGGGCATTTAGAAGCATACGATAGTATTTAGTCTAATCATCCTAAAGCATTGTAATAGTAGTCTAAGAGCATTTGGATTTGAACAACCCTACATTAGCAACAATAATTTTTGCACCACACATCTCACATCTTAATTATACTCAAAATCTTCTCATATACAAATTGTTAAAACGAAAAATAAGAAGTTTGACTTAGGCTCAAGGAATTCTAACATTTCAAGTCTATCAAAGCAAGCCCCTAAAGGTGTTACTTAACACTACCTTGACTACAATGTGACTACCCCATCAACATTGAAGGATTAAGAAACAATCAATTAATAGACAAGATTGCAACAAAATACGCGATTCCAAAAAAATAAAACAAAATTATAATTCACTTCAAACTACAGAGCAAAAATTAGAGACTTATCTACTCTACAAATAATAATTTATTTAAAATATATTTAAATATTAAGTAATCTTTACCTCCTTAAATTTAGTATGTTCTTTTGCAAGAGGTGTATTTATTTTTAGAATTTCAATTGCTTTTCTTATTTGGGAACTTTGTCTTATCAATCTCAAATTAGATGTGTGATATATTTTTACTCATTTGATTCATTTAGGTTGTGATCTCATGGAGGGAAGTTTGTCACAAATTTTAAGTAGTTCAGTTTTATTATTTTTTAATTATGTTTAAAATTTAGTAAAATGAAAGTGATAGTTTTATTGATTTTTTAATTTATTTTTTAAAACCTAGTAAAAATGAAAGTGATTTTTAAAAATTTATTTGTTAAATTTTTGTAGGTTAATTTTAAGTTGTATGAAAGCAATTTTTCAAGTAGTTTCTGACTTGATAGATGATAAATTTCTACAATTTCTAGTTCATTATAATTTCTAATATCTAATGGCATATAAGGATTCGTAGTATTCAAGAATATCTTGGAAAGCTATCAAATTGTGAGAGTCAAGTTCTCCTTGATCAACTCCTTTGTTTGACTACATTACAACTTTGGACAAATATTGGAAGATAGCAAGCAAGCATGCAAGTGACCTATATGTCGTGATTATAATGTCCATACATTATTTTTAGTGCTCTAAATCAAAATATTCCTAAAATAAATGTCCTTTGATAATTAAATGTTTCTTACTATTTTTCATGTGTAAATGCATAAATGAATGTCTTTATATACCAAGACATAATGTATAATGGGAAAATGTGTAGCAATGACTCCAAATGGCTAGTGAAATAAGACAATCATTGACAATTTAAAATTTAAAATTTTGATTTCGAGGTGAATCTTAAGCATAAAAGATTGTCCCAAGACAATAAAATGAAGATTTCAAGGCAAGGAATAGATGTATGGAAGAATGGGCTATAATGGGACAAATGTATTGAAATGAGTGTAAATAGAATTAAAATAAGATTAAATATAGAGGAATGTGCAAATAGGAGTTAGTGAGAGTGGATAAGAATTAGAAAAGATACCAAACTTAACACAAGAATATACCATTTGTTGATATATATTTTATTAAAACATTCTATTAAAATAAACCCAAAATTACATAAGAATTAATATGAGAAAACAAGTTTCACCAATAGAATATATTATTTTTTAATGTGATTCAACTACTACATATACATAAAATCTTAAAGAAAAATATTTGAACCCACTCACCAAAACCAATTTATAACTTTTAATTTTATATCATTTTAATCTTGTAAGTATATTTTTTCATATATAGAATTTCTTTTTTTTGAACTATTCTTTAATTGCATGAGGCAGTCCAAACCCCTTTCATCACCAGGGGAATTTATAGATAGTGTTTCCAATTTCAAATACTCATTACAAACATAAGCAACACTTCCTTAAATGGTCAATAGCAGCAATTGGATGAATGCTTAAAAGCAGCACTTGGATGAATGCTTAGAAGCAGCCTAGAAGTTCTAGGAATTGTGACCAGTAAATTTTCAAAGAAATGTCAGCTTCCCAATAATATTTCTTAAGCCAACTCAAGTAATCAAAATAGCCAAATTTAAAATACCACTGTGACTCTTTGTGCAAACCTTCATATACTCAATGCTCACAACTTGTAAGAGGAAATTGACACACTGATCTGGTTGACAAACAAAGCAGATAAGCTCATACATTTAGCATTCCACAAATCATAAGCCCTTTTTCTTAATAGTATATTATAGAAATCTTGGATTTAGTAATATAGAATGATTTGGTGGGTCAAGAATCACTCCTATGTGGATCTAAGGTTACAGATTTTCTCTTGTAGGAGGTTAGATTAAAGATGACATGTATAAAATGGAATCCATACATCTTGTAAGGGAATGCACAGTTTCTTTCTTCAAGCTCAGAAACAATGCCTTGAGTATTTGTCATCTTCACTACTATTTCCTCTTTATACATAGATAGGAGATTCACCAAAAAGTTTATAATTGCAGGAACTTCTACAGGGTTTGCAATGGTCTGCTCACCACAGAAGCTGGAAGTCCTTAACAGTTGGAGATGTCTCAGACAAAGCTAAGTAAATATTATCATAAGTATACATCGACACTGCACAATTCTGGAGATAAAGCAAAGTACTGGATGCTATTACAAGCTGCAACAGGAGGGAGTCAGTGATCCTCTCCCTATGGCCTCTGTGTCAAACTACTTCATTTGGCTTCCATATCAAGCACATATAAGATCACAGGTGTATTTCTTTATGTGTTGGTAAAAAGCACCAGAGATTCCTCAAGAAAGAAATGGGATGTCAACAATAAATACTGGGGCAATTGACCCAGGCTGGAGGATCAGGCACCTTGATTTACTTCTTGAAGCATCTCCACCACCCTTTTCATTTTGGGTCTTTTGGCTGGGGTGTTGTCAGTGCACAGTAAGGCTATCTTAAGCACTGCTAGCATCTGTTGTCTCCAAGCAAAGGATACTGTGCTCAACCTGGCGTCCAGAATTTGTTCGGGAGTCTCTTTCCTGGATGATGCGTTGTGAACCCATTTGACCAAATCTATTCCCTCGCCAAAGGCTTCGTCCACTGGATACCGATTGGTGAGAATCTCAAGCAAGACAACTCCAAAGCTATAGACATTGCCAGCTGCTGTGACTTGCATGGTATATGCATACTCTGCAAGATCAGAAAACATTTTCAGCAGAAACAATATTTTGGAACAATATAAGATATTTTATACAGGTGATGCTCCTGATTTCAGCAGTGGATCAAATTATGTGACATGATTTTCAAGTTAATCTACACTGATTTACACTGACTCATATTTCATCTCTGGATTTAAAGCTCTAGAGCACACTATCAACCATAAACTATCTACAATGGAAATTTGATGTCCTTAACAGAAATAATTTTTTTGGAACAACATAAGATATATTATACAAGTAGTGCTTTAGACTTCAGCAATGGATCAAATTATGTGGTATGATTTTCCAAGTCAATCTACACTCATTTACATTTATTCATATTTCATCTCTGGATTTAAAGCTCTTGTGCACAGTCTATTAACTATCAAGGGTTGCCAAGGGTGATTTTAACAAACCAGTTTGGACACCCTGAAGTACTGAGATTATTATTCATTGGTATTTTCAGCAGGGAGGTAATCTGTGACTTTTATTGGCAGAACCTCTAAGAGAACTATTGCAAAAAAAAAAAAAAAGAGCAGCGCCTTCTATTAACAAAGCTTTGAGAATGCAGACCTACAAAGACTTGTTTTATGATAGTCCCCAATAAATAGCAACATAACCTTGCTATAAAAGCATTCTTTGTACAGAGCAAAAAACTAAATTGTTTCCAAGAGTTATAATTATTTCTTAATTCATAAAACTTGTGTGTCCGAAGGCTATTAAATTTTCTAGATCTATCAGCAAACTGACTTACTTACCTGGTGGTATGTAACCGAAGGAACCGGCGACAGCTGTGATACTTGCAGTGCCTTTAGAGGGGTCCAAGAGCTTTGAAACCTCTACCTCGCCAATGATTGCATTGAAGTTGACATCCAGAAAAATGTTGACCGATGCAATATCAAGATGGATGATCGGTGCGTGGCAGTTGTGGAGATATGTCAATCCCTCTGCAACCCCCAACACTATGGACAACCGCCTAGGCCAGTCTGGTTCAAACTCAGAAGCATCGCCTTCCTTATGAAGTAACTGAGCAAGGGTTCCATTGGGTAAGTGATAATGTAGCAACAAAACCGCATCATCATAAATGACAAACCCAACGGGCTTCATCACATTCTCATGATCAAGCTTTGTCAGCTTCTCTAGCTCCCGGATCATCTTATTCTGATGAAGATTCACAGTTCTGTCTATCGATTTGAGCTTCCTTGCATCCAAAACCAGTCCAGAAGGCATAATGGCCTTGTAGACAGTGCTGAAAGTGCCACTACTCAGCTTGTTTGATTCCTTCAATGTTGCATCAACAGCACTCTCAAAATTAATGGCTTGTTTCAGACTTTCTTCAAAGACACTGCCAGTGACAATGGATGGAGGAGGATCCAGTGTATCAGGAAATTGCTGTTTCTCTTTAATAACATACAAAACCACAACAATTGTGACCGTCAGAAATACCATAAGCCCAGATCCTAAAACCACTGCTAAAACCTTTCCAAAAGATTTATGCTTTATTGGGTGTCCTGCTAGAGAGATGTTCCCACAGGTTTTTAAAGGCTCCCCACAGAGCTCTTTATTTCCTTTGAAGCATGAACTAGGACTGTTTTGAAAGGGCCTAAAGGTGGGCACTATCCCTGAAAGCAGATTATTGGAGAAATCAACTTCAATTAAGCTCACCATGCCCTTGAGATCAGAAGGGATGCTTCCAGATAATCTATTGTCTGACAAATCCAAACAAACCAGCTTGTCCAGTCTTCCCAATGCTGGAGGGATTGATCCTTGCAGCTGATTCAAGCTCAAATTCAATGCTATTTGCAGAGCACTCATCCCTCCAATCTCAGAAGGAATTTTCCCAGTCAAATAATTGCTCCCCAGTTGAAGTTCAAGAAGTCTCTTACAGTTACCGATGTCTGCTGGAATTTCCCCTCTCAGAGAATTTTCCTTCAAAAGCAAATACTGTAAATGTGGTATGTTGCAAAGCACCTCGGGTATGCTTCCGTTAAACCTGTTACCACTAAGGTCAAGTTTACTAAGGTTTTTGCACTTTGAAAGAGAGCTTGGTATATCGCCACTCAGACTATTACCAGAGACAATTAATTCTTGTAGACTGAGGAGTGCACCAAACTCGGAAGGGATGCTTCCTGTGAGCCCATTTGAGGCTAGATTAAGAAGAGTTAGATTAGTGCAACGTGCAAAGTCCGGAACAAGAGTTCCAGAAATAGAGTTCTCGTTGGCTTCAAAGTATGTGAGGCTGCTAATATTGCCGATTTCGGGAGGAATGCTCTCAGTAAGCTTGTTGCTTCCTATGCGAATATTAGACAAACCTCTGCATTTCCCTACAGACGGAGGAAGGCCACCATCTAAGCTATTCATAGTCAAAACAAGAATTTCAAGCTGCCCAGATGCAAAAATGCTCTCAGGAATGTTTCCTTCAAGCTTATTTGAATGGAGATTCAGCAAAACTAAGTTGGAATTCAAGCCAAGATTTTGTGGTATTGAGCCGGTAAGCTTATTCTCGTAAGCTGTAAAGGTTTGGAGGTTGGTGAAGTTGCCAATCCAAAGGGGAATAGAACCGACAATGTGGTTTCCAGAGAGCTGAAGCTCCTCTAAAGCAAGTAGACCTCTGAGCTCCTCTGGAATCCCACCACTTAATCCATTCATATTCAGATTTAGTCTCTTAAGCCCCTTGATCAATGAAAGCTCTGGGGGAATCCCGTCACTCAGCATATTGTTGGACAAGTTTAAACAGAGAAGATTCTTCATGTTTCCAATCTCAGAAGGTATTCTTCCACTGAAATGGTTTGCACTCAAATCAAGAAACTGCAACGACTGCATTCGGCCTAACATTGAAGGGATTTGGCCCGAGAAGTCGTTCAAAGAAAGGTCCAGCCATTTAAGATCTTGCAAAGCAATCAATACAGAAATGTTGCCACTCAAACCCAAACGAGAAAGCTCAAGCCTTTCTACCGATTTGTTAAAGTTACAGACAACTCCATACCATTCACAGAAATCGGAGCTGCTTGTATTCCACCTAGACCCCTGAAGATGTCGCCTGAGAGCCTCCATTGTCGTCGCATCTCTCTCAGAAGCCACATCAGACGCTGAAAACAAAATGTAGTATACGGCGATCAGCATCACACTTTGCCATGTTGAGCTACGAGAATCATCCATGGCAGGAAGATCTGTATTTCTCAACAGTTTCTCGGCTTCAAAATGAGATCTTGAGCAACTGAGTCTGTCTTGAGATCTCCTGAACTCCAGAAAGCCTTGTTTTAACCTCAAAAACAGGACTTGTCACTGATTTTAGACCTTATTACTCAAAACCAACGAAGACCCAGGGCCAGATCGTTCACTGGATTGAAAGCGATATTTTGGACTAGTGGGTATGAATCTACTGACCTGAAAAAGGACCCCGGGGGTTTTACTATGCTGTGAGAAATCCCATAGGCGTATGGTGGGTCAAATTGAATGAGCAGCTTAGTCAAGGTGGGGCCAAGCAGTATAATGATGTGGGGCTTTGGGTCTCCTCGGTGTGAGCCGTCACGGACTGACCGTTTTCTGACAGCATAAATACATTTTGGTACATTTATTTGCACGCTCTGGGCTGAATTTCCGGCATAGCTTACAGTTCGCCCGCCAAACGTTTGACAAAATTCCTTCAACTTTGACCGGGCAGGGCTCTTTTGATTCTCGATTTTTACAGCTTACCTATTTGCACTGTACTGCACAGTTTTCGAATTGTGCGACCCAATCACTGTGTTGTTTTCAAATACCCCCCCGCTAACCCCTCCCCGTGATTGAGATTATCTACTCGTCGGGCGAGAAACAGTCTGCCATTATAAATTAACTCTGGTTCTGTGTTAGGGAATATCAAACTTTAGTTGTAAAATATTAATCAAGATGGGATTGAAGGACAGAATGGTGGATTCGCCTTTACACCAAATGTTAATTGAGTTTATTAAGGATGGCAACTTAAATTTTGGATAATGTCTCCTCTACCTGCAATTTCATACTAGTCATGCCTGTCCAAAAAAACATTCGTTGACAGAGTAAATTTTTCTTTTCTGTTATGACATTTTATTTATATAAAAAATAATATTTTAAAATAATTATTAAATATATATTAAATAAATATACGTTAAATAAATAAAAATTAAGATATAAATTTGTTTTAATTTACATAAATATTCAAATTTTATAGAAATAAATAGAAATTATATATATTTAGTCAATAGGTTACATATAATGCAAACTACTATTGAGTCATCATAAATAAGTTTTAGCTATCGTTTAATGGTAAATCAACTGTAAAAGCTCTCAAAATCTCATTTATCATATAAAAGTCAAATAAATATTGATTTGTAATGTTTTTTGTCAATTTGATGGCAACTTTCTTTTTGCATTTGCATTGCTTTATGTTTTAAATCTGTATGCAAATATTTGAAATTGAGATAATACTTAATTTTTGAAATGAAAAAATCTAGATTTGTCCAAGTTTATTTTATTCCATTATTTAGCACTTATTATTAATTGTTTGGCATCCATCAACACCCATGCACAAATACATGTTGTCTAACATATTAACACACATATAATTTTCTACTGACTAATCCTTGAACCTCTTTTAGGTGCAAGTGCTAGTTTAAAATTTCTTAGTTATAATAATTGACATATTTATTTTAGGAAAAAATTATATAAAAACATATGTATGTTAGTATGGCGATGAATTGTTGGAGGTGAATTGCTTGCATTGAATTTGTCCTCAAATCGTTAATATAAATATCTTAAATTCAATTGTCTATCTAAAAGTTATTTAAAGGTATCAAAGTTATTTTATAAAATTTTCTAATTGAAATTTTACTATTCTAGAGGATTGCTACAAAGAATAAAAAACGTGATGGATATTATAACAATGAGGAAAGATTACAAAAGTAAGTCAATATTTGAGTTATTAAGAATTTTCAAAGTATTAGTGTGATATATCAAATTATAGACTAGTGACAAATACTTTATCATTTTTATGAGTTCATAAGCAAAGGTTTGTAGTTCAATTGATTGAGCACAATTGATGATGGTGGTGGTATGTTCCTTGATTACACCACCCACCAAGGTTCTCACCTTGAAGGTATGATAGTTCTACTTAAAACTATTAAAGAACTAACATTAAAAATTAAAAAAAAAAACTAAAACAAAGCCAAAAAAATTAGTTGTTAAATAAGTAAAATAAAATAACTCTTAAGTAAATAAATCAAAACAAAATAAATCTTAAATAAATAAAATAGACATTGTTTTTTCAATTCAAAGTAAATAATGTTTAGATATATATTAAAAATAATATTCTTATAGAAAAATAATACTAGCATACATATATCTCTAAAAAAAATCTATAAAAGATGTTTAGAGATAAGACACTTATTTTTGGCTAGATTTTTTTATTAAAGTGGAATAGGCACCTTGAAAATGGTATCTTTGAGCATCTTTTATATAATTTTTTAAAGATAAACATATACTAGTTTTATTAGTCATATTTAAAACAAATAACATTATTAGTATGTCATATTTTTTATTTATTATATATTTTTATATGCTAACTCTTTCATAAACTATATAAACACAATCATCTCTTTATTTAAAAAATTGTCACAACAGTCATTTAAGAAAACTCTTAATACAAAAAAATTCTTAGCTGCAAATTATCACAATTGTCACTTGGATTTGAATTTGTCCTCTTTTTTCTATACTAAGATAAAAGATGCATGAATAAACTTTAAACAATGTTTGCCATTAAGGTTGATGTACTAAAAGTTGAATTATTTTGGAAGGGACAAAACATATGCTACTGAAATAATTCATGTGAGTAATAAATGTTATAGACAACAATAAGATGGCCGTCCTTATCTATCAATCGTTTATAACACCTTTTTATGTTGAAAGTCGAATTATTTTGAAAGGGACAAACATATACTATGAAAATAATTCATGTAAACAATAAATGTTATAGACAACAATAAGACAATCGTCCTTATCTATCAATCTATCAATCGTTTATGATACTTTTTATATTAAATAAAATAAATTACAAAAAATAAAAACTACTTTTAAATAATTGTTTGGTTTATGTATCCTTCAAACTTTTTCATCTTTATACCTTTTGTGACTACCCATTCTTTATAAAAACTTTATTAGTGTTATTGACCTCCTTGTATTTCTTGTCTATTAACTACAAACTTTAATTTTTACACTTAAATACCATGATTTAAAAAGAAAATAGGGGACACAAAGCCGGACTGTCAATTTCTATGCCGGGGCAATAGGTGTCTTGTTACATAGTTGAAAGAGAGCATGTTCCTAAGATTGTTGCAAATATTTCTCCTCATGTTTTGCTAACTTTATTGATCAACGTGTCTTCTTCCCCCTTTTGTCTTTTACCCATGTCATCAAGTTTTAAGTGCAAAAATAGAATTGCACTTTATTTTTTAATATTTATTTTGATGCCTTTGGTGTAGTTATTATGTAACATTTAATAATTTTAAATTTAATGTAATCAAATTTTATGTATTTTAAGAGTTTAAATTTGAGCCACATTTTATCTATTCGTTATATTAGATCAAATTTGTGGCGTATAAATGATCTCGTAATTTTCAAATCCAAATTTAAATATGGGTTCAAATTGACTCTCTTTCTATTAGTCATTACTTATCGATTTGAGCACAAATATGGTATATTATGTGCCATGGTGTTGTATAAAAGGACAAGTCCTATTTTATTTTTTGGCATTCATCATGTATGTTACCTCTTATTTGACTACTTGCATCATTGTTTAGAGAGTATCATTAGTTTACATTAGCATTGATATTTAGTAGATGACTAGGGCACATTTTAAGATTGATTGTAACTTTAATAATTGTTTCAAGTTGCCAATCTAGACCCAAGGGCTTAACATAAGAAGAAGATCACCACTTGACAAGCTCGTGAATGTGTTCGTGGACATTGAGCTTATTTTTTACATGTTCTAGACTTTGAGGCAAATAAATTCTAAACATCAAAATATACACAAGTCATTTCCATGGATATAGATTGAATTTGCAAATAAGGTACATTTTGTTGATGCTAAGAACAAATCATTCCATTGCCTATCAAAGCTTATTAGTCACATATCTTATCACTGAGCAACATTTTGGATCACTAAGAGTAGTCTTTAACAAAGTACTCCATTGCCACAATCTAAACAAAGTATTTGATTTCATTTTTCATTTCAAAACATGTGTTCAATGTTGCTACTATCTCAGCTACATAATCCTAAGGTGTTTGTTATTTAATTTATCTATCCTAAAAATATTTTAAAGGTTTTATTTTATTTCCTTTCAATTTGGTGAATCTATTTATATTTATTAGATTTTGCATTAAGAAAAGGGTAACAAAGACCTAATGCATAAGAATTAGCCATGTAAGCACTATCAAAACCAAGATTTGAAGACCAAATAAGCGAAATAATATTGTTCTATTAATCAAATCAAGAAATAAAAAGAGGATGAGTGTTAATAAATGCAAGGAGATAGGAGGTGGACACATCATCCAATAGAAAGTGTAACAAGTCTAGATCTCTAAAAGAGGAAAAAGTAACTCTTGCATGAAAGAATGTGATACATCTCACCCTATGACTCATACTTTGACTAGCTTAAGCAAGTTAAACTAGGTTGAGGAAAATACACAATAAACTAATAAAATTTTAAAGATTTTACAAGAATGCAAATCATTAAGGACATTATAAGGAAGCAAAAGATAGTGAAATCAACTTCTTACACCAATCATGTGAGAGAAGTGTATAAAAAACATAAATATGATCTAAACAATTATAAAAAACAATCATAAACACATATGAAAGCATGAACAATAGAACACATTACACTAGTGTTTACATGGGGAAAACTCTTCAAGAGAAAAACCTCATACTCCAAAACCTACTCAATGTATCATCAAATCAAATAGGAGATTATGTCACACTTGTAGAGAGATTTTCATAGAATTATCACCAACATATGTAATCTTGGAGTAATTTCAATGTCATTTTAGTTCCTACAAACTCATGCATGCATACTACAACTCTAACTCCTATTTTATAAGCAACAAGCAACCTAGAAACCAACAATGGTTTGGAAAAATAATGTGCTAAATTCACTTGGTGATATGGGTCTCAAGTAGGATCCCAATTGCAATTCCCATCGAAGAAGATTCTACAACATGCTGAAAATAGAAAATTAATATCACCTCTTACAACTATTATAATGTGTAACCACTCACCCAACATGGGTGCCCAAGTTTCTAACTCCTACTAAATACATGGATGAAGTACAAACCTATAAATAGGCCTCTTGGATGCAAGAGTCAAGGATTTGACATGTTCAAGAGGTCATGAATTAACTCTCATTCACTCTGATGTGATGTTGACAAAGGTGTCATGAATCTTTCATCCTAATGTTCATATTTATTTATTAGTTAATTAATAGTGGTCCCCATGGAAAATGGTGTCTCACCATGATTTGACCATTATTACCATGCGTATGCTTTATTATGACATGTGCAGATGTGTGTAAGAGAATATCTTGTCATGTAAGATAAGATAATGTATAATACACATAATAACACATAAGAAGGGAGTTGCATTGTTGAATTGACTTGTTGACCAACTGATATTATGCATCATAAAACATCTTTGAATGAATTTAAATATGCAAAAATAGAGTACCCATTTTAAACAGAAGGCTATGACAACTTATGACATATTATGACAATATGTAAGACATCTACATACAACATGAAAGCATTAAAGAAACACAATAAATATAAAAAATCCCCAAAAAAAAATATGACCTACCATGAAATGTAGTGATTATAGAACTTATATGAAATAAATTTCTTAAAATGGCATTGTAATTGTAATATGGAAGTTTCAAAAAATGCGTGCAGTGTTTGATAAAATGTGCCAAAGAGATATGGTCTCCTGGACCGCCATAACTGAAGCATATGCAATGCATGACTGTCAGGAGAAATGGTCGTTCATGATTTTCTTAAGTTGCTTAACAATCTACAAGGAGATAATCCAACCAGAAAAATTCTCGAGAGAAATGAGAGATTGGAATTCTGTTACTTTCAATTCATTTGACATGGTTGTCTGTATAAGAATATAAGGGAGTGTATATAGTTCTAATGCATTCTTGGCAACTGGATGATGTAAAATACAAGCTTTGAACATTAGTTTTGAATGATAGCAGGGCGTATGCAAATCCCAAGTTTCATAGAAATATAAAATGTTGATGGAAAAAATAAACAAAAGACAAATTATTTCATAAAAGAGAAGGTACACGTTCTCTGACAATTGGGGTCTCATAGTAATATTATACAATAGTTTCTTTTCAAAGATAATATTGCCCAGAGATAAGTACAATGTCATGGGGCTCACTACTGATCTTTTTGATGGTTTTCAACCATGCATACAAAATGAAGTTTGAAGAGTGCAGTTTACAATGTTAAATTGTAATAAGTTGATGGTCATATGGGCAGATATTTTTATCCATTAGTGAATGATGGTCTTTCAATCAATTATATGTTATTATATCATGTTTTTATGTAAGAGTGTTATTCAACTTACATTCCAACATCAATAGAAACAATAAAATGATCTTAGGTAGATAGTCAATCTATAGTGGATGTGTTCAAATTTCTCATGGAGGAATGGGAGAACATTGCAAAGTAGTGGTATGTGGTTTGTTCACTCTCCCTAAGAGTTTTTGGTTTTTGTTGTTTCTGCGGTTTTGTTAGTATGTTGTTACTGTTGTGTTTTTGCTACTTTGATTTAATCTATTGAACTCTGACCTTTGTGGCTTTTTGTGTTAGAGGTTTTGCAACTTGTAAATGCACCTTATTATATCAAAAATAAAATGATCAATTTTAAGAGCAACAACAAAATTATCATGAGCAAGATAATTTATTTATTTCTTTGTTTTTGTTAGAAATATCACATTTAAAGTCTAGAATTCTAGCATTAAGCATATGTATGATGGAAAGAGACATACAATATTGTATTATAAATAATTTTCATAAATCTTGAAGTGCAATACTTAAATGAACCTATATGTATACACATTTGACAAATTGTATTCTTTTGGTGATCAAATATTGTATTGTCAAGTCTTGTCATGTCATTTCATGTTGGTTATTGACATGATAGAGTCTTGGATGTGTTCATTTATACAAGCTTTCTCTTATGATATGAAATAAAGTGAAATATATAATTTCATACTAATATAAGCTTGTAAATTTCAACCTATAAAAATGATAGTATGGAAATCCTCTTAGATATCATTTGTATAAAGTTGAACATTGAAATGCATAATTATCAACAAAATATATTCCTTTTTGTTTTATACAACTTTTGAAGATCTAATATTATAGATACTACAAACATTAAATATATTACTAAAGGCTACATTGTTATCATGCAATTTCATTGAAAAGAAAATGAAAGGTTTGTTAAGTGATGATGTGGAATGTATTTATCTTTTTGAATATTTTGTATTTTTATATTTTTAAGCAAGACCATAAATCTTTTAGAGAACTAGAAGAACACCAAAAATAATAGAATTACAACAAAAACTGTTAAAAGTTCATATTGATATTTTTGTAATGTTGGAAATGTTAAGAAATTAAGGTGTCATCAACCTTGTAAATCCTATGTATTTAATTAATTCTAATATAATTTGTAAACCATTCATAATGGATGAGGGATTCACCATCAACAACAGTTTTGTATTGGAGATCAATAACTCATTTTTTACTAGTAGTAAGTTATGATTTATCAAAAAAGAATCTTGGAGGTTATGGTGTTTTTGGGTGCCCAACTTCCCATGAGGTTTTTTTGTCACCTGGTGTGGCTATTACTAAAGTTAAAACATCTTGTGATTATAAACAATAACCACCAAGTTGTTTAGAAACTAGCAACAATGAGGTGCCCAAATCAAGTAGGTGAGTAAAATGATTGCAACCTACATTATTCTATGTCTTAAATGCTTGGTTCATTCAAGGAGTGGTATTGATATTTTATTACCAACTTGGATGCCCCATTTAGAGGGTAATTTTTTTATATAAGCAATGCTTAAGGTGGTAGTAAAAATGGTAACTAGCTAGTAAGAATTTTCTATTTATATAGGTGTTGAAGGATTAAAGACTGAAATGGAGAAATAAATATTTTATGTAATATATATTGAATGCACAAGACAACTGAGAGGTGGGGAGGGGGAGGGGGGGGGTGAATCAGTTGTACATCAAAAAATCTTATTAATATTCAAATATGCATTAGTTCTTAAACCCTCAACAACCATTAAACCCTTATCAAGCAAATTAGCAGAATGTAAACATGAGAAATAGTAATGCAAACACATGAGAGCACCAAATTTACGTGGAAAACCCAAGAAGGGAAAAACCATGGTGAGGATTAGCTCATAATATAAAGTAACTACAACATCGAATACAATGGGATCACTTCCCAAAAGAAAAGAAGGGCTCACTGCCATATTAGAAAGAAGAAAAAAGAAGATTGTTACAATGAGAAATTCATCTCAAAGCAACAAAAAGATCCACCACAACATCACTGATACATTCAAAGCCTCTTTGAAGAATGTAGACACCTTCTGCTCACTGCTTCTAGTAGCATAACACATTAAATCTTGCACTGCACTTCACATTACATTTCACATCACACATACTTTAACACATAATCCTTCATCAACACAACACCTATTTATACCTTCTTCAACCTTGAAAACATTCTCTAGGGTTGGCTATGCACTTCAACCATGAAAATTCAAAGTAGGTCAACACTAAGCATTCTCGCGGTGGAAATGAATGAAAGTGGACTACACCACACCTTAACTCGGACCCAAAACATACATATACACCATGCCATGCTTCCACAAACACTGAAGCATATTTGTAGTTAGTGTAAACACCCAAGGTCAGTCGAACCTGTGTTAACACCATTAAACATTTAAGTACACATTTGCTTTGATCTAGAGACAACTTACAGACAACACACATCACTTGAACACAATTTGGAATATTCTATAAACACCCTAAAGTTCAAAAACTTCCTTCGCAACAACTTCCACTAGAAGAATATACTCATCCTGTGCAACTAGTTAACCTTCTACACATTGCAACACTTGAATTCAACATTATGGATAATCAAGACACAAACTATTCAAACTAGAGATAGATACTAGTAATATAAGCATACATTTCTCCCAAACACCACTATATTGCATAGTTCACATACTGGTGAGCACAACTTCCTCAGCACAACGATCCAAAACCTAAAACTCTAGATATAGTGCCTCCAAACACCTCTGATCAACATATCTAAACCGTGCAAGAATATCTTGAACTATGAAGAAATGCAGAGAAAAACCAAAACACTACTCTTTCACACAAAACACCTCTCCAGTTGACACATTATTTTCTTTTTTCTTCAAATTTTCTCAAAAGCACTTGGAAAACAAGCATCACAAACACATTCTCATCATCTGGAATACCTCCTCATCATAACTAAACCAACTACAACATAGCAACTCAACCATACACATGCTTATCAAAGCAACACTAGAGGTTGACACTAGCAATACTTACTAATGACAACATAATGCAACCAATCAAAGCATTACCAAGGTTGACATAAATGCAACAACATAGATCTATTAACATCAATAATAACACAAACTACACATACTTGTAACAATTTCCCCCTTTGTCATTGATGGCAACACATGATGTGAAAAACCACCAACAACAAACACAATAGCTCTAACCAATACTTTGCCCTTAACTTTCTCTCCCCTTTTTAGCTTACTCTCTCCTTTTTCACTTTACTCAACACACTTGTATCTCCCCCCCTTTTGCATACATACATACTTACTATCTCTCTCCCCAAAGGTAATACCTGTAAGGGACAATCATTGCTCTACAACTACCTTTTCTTTTATTGCACTCTATTTTCTTCACACCTTTTCTGCACACTCCCCCTTAGGAGTACACACCATATTGCATCAACTAGCAACTACTGCACATGCCATGCAATGACAACACCTACTCCTTCTAACCACAACAATACCACTAGATACTCTCCCTAAGGGGTAGCCATCAACATTAGTCTAGAACAAGGAATGAATCTTGAAATCCAACAGACTAATGCACACTCTTATGCATCTAGTTCAAAGGGGGAAATAACCCCTAACTTCTCTCGGAGATACTCAAAAGTATCCTTAGGAAGAGCCTTTGTGAA
Organism: Sequoia sempervirens; assembly: GCA_007258455.2. Lineage (NCBI taxonomy): Eukaryota > Viridiplantae > Streptophyta > Pinopsida > Cupressales > Cupressaceae > Sequoia > Sequoia sempervirens. The sequence continues at coordinate 142,245,162 of VDFB02270651.1, read as the reverse complement.
AATATCTACAACTTGATCCTTTGTAGGCACATATTCCAACTTCACCTCATTCTTTGCAACCTTCTCTCTCAAAAAGTGATACCAGATTGAAATATGTTTTGTCCTTGAATGCATTACCAGATTCTACAAATTTTTGATAGCACTTGTATTATCACATAAGATAGAAATGGGTTCATCATATACTACTATAATATCCTTCAAGGTTTTCTTCATTTGTAACACTTGTGTGCAACATGATGTTGCCTGGCAATATATTCTACCTCTGCAGTAAATAATGATATTGAATCCTACTTCTTACTTGGCCAAGACACCAACCTGTTTCCAAGAAAGAATGCACCACCACTTATGCTTTTTCTATCATCCACACAACCTACTCAATCTACATCTATATAAGCACTCAAGGAGAAATCAATATCCTTTGGATACCACAAGCCATATTTCAAAGTTCCCTTCAAGTATTTGAATATATTCTCTTTACTGCTGCCACATGTTACTCTTTGGGATCTTCCTGAAATCTAGCCACAAGAAAAATTACATGCATGATATTCAATCTAGTAGCAGTTAGGTATAGTAGTCCTCTAATAATTGATATGTATTTTCTCAGATAAGCCTTAGGAGATTCATCATTCTTAGCTTGCAACTAATAACCATAGGGGTACATACTAGTTTAGAGTCTTCCATTCAAAACTTCTTTAGCATTTCCTTGACATACTTTGATTGTGAAATGAATATACCTTTTTCTTTTTGATTGATTTGAAGTCTAAGGAATAAATTCATCTCCCCAAACATAGACATCTCAAACTCTTTCTACATCTCTTCTACAAATTTCTTGCACATACTTTCATAACCTCCAAAGATTATATTATCGACACATACAACAAAAATCAAGATTTGATATTTCTCCACCTTAAAGTAAAGATTACTATCTCCAGTACCTTTATTGAATCCTTGTTACAACAAGTACCTATCCAATTTTGCATACCGAGATCTATGAGCTTGCTTGAGTCCATATAATGTCTTCTTCAATTCGTAGACCATGTTAGGATTATTTGATAACTGAAAGCCTTCTAGTTATTCAATATAAACTTCTTCATCCAATTCACCATTTAAGAATGCAAAATTCACATCCATCTAATAAACTTTGAAATCTTTATGTATTGTAAAAGCCAAAAACATCCTAATAGCTTCCATCCTTTCCACCGGAGCAAAAGTCTCCTCAAAATCTATTCCTTCTACTTGTGAGTAGCCTTTACACACATGTCTTGCCTTGTTTCTTACTACTTCTCCATTCTCATCCAGTTTGTTTCGGAACACCCACTTAGTCCCAATCACATTCTTGTTTACTGGTCTTGAGACAAGTTCCCAAGTTTGATTATTCTCAATTTGCATCAATTCTTCCTTCATAGCCTTGATCCAATACTCATCTTTCCATGCCTCAATCATTGTTTTAGGTTAAATTTTTGAAAGTAAACATAAGTTTACTTGTTCTTCTATCATAGTAGCCTTTCTTCTTATCAACATACCTTTTCTTTTGTCACCAATGATCTAATATTTAGAATGATTCTTCTACACATACCTAGGAGTTTTAGGGATCCTTCCCATAGCTTCTTCCTCTTCAATATATACACCATTTTCCTTACCTTTATCCTTTTCTTCTTCTCTGCAAGAAGACTCATCCAATTCATATCCATCTATCATCACTAAAAAATTATGTAGATCTTTATCCACTTTGACACTTGCACTTGTAATAATCCTTCTCAACCTCTTGTTGTAACACCGGAAAGCTTTTCTTCTTGTAGAATATCTAAGAAAGATACCTTCATCAGATCTTGCATCAAATTTTCCTAAGCTCTCTTCATCTCTCCTGATATAAAATTTTCTTCCAAACACTCCAAAATATTTAACAGTAGGATTCCTTCCATACCATAACTCATAAGGAGTCTTTGAATAGTTTGCTTTTGCTTGTACTTTGTTAAGTATGTAGACTGCAATATGAATTGCTTCTCTCCAGTAGACTTTTGGTAGGTTAGCTTCCTTCATCATTGTTCTTGCAGCTTCCTAAACAGTTCTATTATTTCTTTCAACCACTCCATTTTGCTGAGAATTTTGAGGGCCAGAAAAATACCTCTTTATTCCTTGATCTTCATAAAAAGTGTTGAACTCATTGGAGGTGAATTTTCCACCTCTGTTAGATCTCAAACATTTGATCTTCATATCCATTTCATTCTCAACCATAGCTTTGAATGCCTTAAACTTATCTATAGTTTCTAATTTTTATTTGAGTAAAGTAACCCAAGTTATTCTAGAATAATCATCAATTAATAGCATGAAATACATGTCACCTTGAAAACTACAACTTATAGTGAAAAATGAAATGTTAAAATAAACTATAGAAATGTATAAGGTTCAAGTAGATGAGGTAGAAAAAGATACCATAATTGAAACTAAAGTTAAATACATTATTGTATTTGAAGTAGATATGCATAATATCCAAAAGGATATACCAGCTGATGTTTGGAATATTTTGTTGAAAAGAGGAGAGGATGCAATAATGGAACATGAAATGATGAAAGATGAAGCTCTAGAAAGAGTTGGTGCTCCCTTGACTGAAGCAGATCAAGCCACATTGGCTACCATCTACAACAAGGAGCTAAGAACTAAAAAAAGGTAAATATTCTTATGGAAATGGATAAAAAAGATCATGATATGATCCAAAAAGAGTGTAACGACAAGGCCGAGGAACTTGTACAAAAGTTGGGTCTGCTCTCGGTAATTGAATAAGGATTAAATGATGATTTTGGTGCTCCAAAACATATTGTGGAAGGAGAAATTCACATAGATGATTCTCAACATGAGCATGAGATCAACGTTGGATTCATTGATGTAGAGTAATACACAGACAATGCTCCTCTGGATATAGAAGAACCAATGCAGGGAAATGATGAAGTTGAAAAGGTTACATAAGAAGAGATAGTGATCGAAGAGGAAACTACAAAGGACAACACTTTTATTCCTCCAGTTACTCATGATACTACAGAGAAAAAATCCACTCACTCTCTGATAAACAATTATCAAGGAAACCCAGAGACATCTATTCCTCTAGAATACATAGAACGGGCCACTGGTGAAGGTGATAAGCATGATGAGAATAAAGAACAAGAGCAAAAGAAAGAAGAAGAAAAAATGGAAAGAGATGAAGGTGAGAAGGAAAGGGATGAAGACAAGAATGAGGAGAATGAGCAAGGAAATAAGGATAAGGATAAAGGAGAAGAGGAGAGAAAGAATGATGAAGACAAAGAGAAGGATAAGGCCTCTGGAGAAGAAGATAAGGTAGAGGAAGAAGAGAACGTTGAGTCTGAAAAGGATGAAGAAGTTGAGTTGCCTAAGCCTTCTAGTGAACCTTCCTCTGGTAATCCTTTAAAAAGTGTTTTGTCTAAGCAAGTAAGATTCCAACCGGTAGTTTCATCTTAGTTGTTGCAATTGCCCATGCAATAGGGCAGTGTAGTTTTAGACAAAATTTCTCCCATTCATAAGTTGCAGTTAGGAGATGTGTTTCATGCATCAACAAGAAAATAAATTAATGAAACATACCAAAAGAGTGTTGAATTTATGGATGAAGTTGTAAAGGCACCGCAGGAGATAATCCTCAGAACAAACATTGATACAACATTATCTACAATAGAAAACTTCAAGCTCTTGATTGATTCCTTCAAGAATATGCCTCTAGACTAAAAGGACAAGTTGAAACAAAAGTTGAGATGAGGCTTGCAGAAAAGAAATTGTTGGATATTACAGAAAAGTGTGCATCTGCACATGCAACAAAGTTGAATAGAGTTTGAAGGATGTGCAAGCATGCAAGGAAGAAGAAAATACTCTATTTTTGTATTGCATGAAGTGGCCAAATGCCACACTGTAAAGCATAAAGGATTTCATGGATGCAATTGAGACATGAATAAAAAATGCTTCAAATTCCTACGTTCCGGTACATGATAGAGATGATCAGACTTGGAATACTATAGTAGATTTGCATGAAAAATTCTTTACCCTATAGAGCCAGAAGGAAGACATAGTCAAGTAGTTTGGAAAGTTAAGGGACTTGGTGAAAATGAAGCATATACCTATCTGAAGTGCCCTTGCCAGTACTAATAAGGTTTCAAAGTTAAATCTTACTTGACTAATACTCTAGAAGAAGGAGAGGAAACCTTGGCTGAGCTTGAGTCTCAATATAGAATGGTTGCAGTAGCAAAGAAAAATTGGGAAGAAGGTAAAGCTACTTGGAAAGTCATTCTATATAAGCTTCAGGGGTCAACATCTTTGGGTTGGCCATTTCTATTTTTATAAATTTTTCAGTTTTTGAATTTTTCAATTTCTTTTGTAAATATGTGGATGACAAAAGTTTTGAGTTAACTTTCTAAGGGGGAGTTAGTACATCCATTCAATTAATTCTATTTGTACATATGTCTAAGGGGGAGTATATAAAGTGGTGGTACCAGTACACCCTTTGGCATTAATGTCAAAGAGGGAGATATACTTGGAGAGATAGGAGAGATACTTGGAGTGTTTTGGGAAAGAATGATATGTGTAAGGGGAGAGAAAGTTTTTGGAGAATGTTTAGTTTTTTTTGAGAGCATGTTGCCATCAATGACAAAGGGGGAGATTGTTGGAAGATTGAGGAGATTGTCATTGATGATGTAGTCTGGCAACATGAGCATGGTATGTACATAATGCACCATACAGTGCTGTCATTGATGTCAACATTGTTGTGGATCATCTGAGCATGATTTAGGAGTGTTGTGTAAAACAAAGAAGTTGGGTCCACAAAGAGGGGAAGTTTTGGCCAAAAAAAATCCCATAGAAAACGTGTACGCATTATTAAAAAAATGCATATGCGTTATGCTTCGGGTACCCGAGCCTAAAAAAATGCGTACGTGTTTTTAACACGTACGAGCCATTTATTTAAAAAATTAAATACCTTTTAGAAACACATACGTGTTTTAAAATGCATACATATTTTAAAAAGTGTACGCATTTTAAAACGCATACATGTTTCTAAAAAGTATTTAATATTTTAAATGATCAAGCAAATAAAGAACACGTATGCGTTTTGTAACACGTACACATTTTTAAAATTTTGAATCCCCAACCCACATGCTGCCTCGATTTTAGGCTCAAGAAAGGCTTGACAACCCAACCCTTAGCCTTTGACCTGCAACTAAAAAACTAAGACAAATTCAAGATAAATATCCAACTTTGGCAATATCGCTGATGGACTTTATTTCTAAATCAATCTATGAAATTAAAACCCATTAGAGAACATGATGTTTGGTTTCCAAATATATATATTTTTAAAGATTGGATTATATTTATTATTTTTTAATTAATTTCTAAGAAAACTAGTCCACAAAATTGAAATATCAAACTTTTTTAATTTTTTAATAACTTTTTTTTGGTTAATTTAGTTGTAAATTTTTTTATATGGCATCAATCTTTAGATAATTCTCTATACAGTGAAAAAAAAATTCAAAATGTTTAGTTTAGGTCCAATTATGTTGTCGTACACATTGATTTTTAAAAACAGTAATTAAGGCCAATAAAAATTCAATAAAAAAATATTTGAAAAAAATTACAAAATAATATTCTTATCAATCTTCATGTTGTTAGTTTCCGATAAGGGTGTGGTTTGGTGGTCAAGTCGCTTGGTTGTAGTGACGACCACCAGGGTTCAAACCCTCGCTAGGTCAAAGTGCTCGCAGGCCTTGTGCCTTCGTTGGGCCTTTGTGCTCGTGGGTTTGGTTGTTTCTTGTGGTTTGTTGTACCCGTTCATAGCTCCGGTCAAAAAAGCGTTTACCCCTAATAATATGGGTGCATTACACCTTTAAAAAAATAAAATCTTCATGTTGTTAGCTATCTTTCTCCAAAAGGAATTAGCAAAATACTTTTATTTGGGTCAAAAAGTGGTTTTCGTACATGTGCATGGTATGGGAAAAAAAAAAGACTTTTAAAAAGTGGTTTTTATACATCCCTATCAAAATTCAATTTCTATCATCTGGGTATTTGAATAAATTACATATTTGGAAACTAGATTAAAAATTAAAAATTTCATATTACTAACTTCTTTTAAGATTCATTGTGTAAGTGCCTCAAATTTTCAGTCTAGTGTGACAAATTTTGAAAAGCAACAAAAACACTTCCACTTTTTGAGCTTTTTGTGGACCCAACTTCTTGCATCAACCCTATTGTTGAATACATTAATTTGTAAAAGATAAGTTAGCTTGAAAATTATAGTCACTCAAAAATTTTCCTAAGTATCAAACCTACCAGTACAGTGGTTCAATATGTCAACTTTTGGGTCCTCACTCCACCACAAATATAGATATCACTTACGATTCTAATAGTAACTATGTGAATATTAGATGCATCTAAATCCAAGATATTTTATTGTTTGGTGAAGTATCCTTGTAATGCATGAATGATAGTGTTTCATCTAGCTTATCACAGCCTTTTCCTATATAGTATGTCGGTGTGGAAGTTTCCACATTCCTTCACAAATGAATATTTTGTGTTGCAGTGTTGAAGATAAGCTTCCAGACGTTAGTTGAGTAGGAATTCTAGATGGGATCAAGTTTTGAGTTCCATGTGTGGCAAATTGGGTAAATAGATGAAAGTTTTTATGTTTAGGTCTTATTTGGGGCCGACCTAACATGTTTGGTGTTTTATGAATGATGAGCAAGAAATTCTATCTTATGTAGGACCTATATTAGATCCATCTTGACCTATCTTGAGAAGATTTGAATTTTGAATTAAGGCACAAAGGTTAGATGAAATGTTTTGAGGACGACAAGTTCAATTTTGCATGTTACTTCCAATTAGGCCGACCTAATTAAAGTTACACTTTATGTGGATATATATAGTAGATTGTTTTTGGTGTTTGAGGAGATGATGTACGAGTGATGAGTGATATATGACATGTATGGTGTTCCAACTACATGTGTGTAATGTGAGATTGATCAAAATTGTGCAAATTCAAAGTAGAGCAGAGCATTGATCCAGATTAGTGCAAAGATTGTTTTGTACTTCATTGGAACTGTAATCCAACATATGATAGATGCATTTGTAATAGTTCAAATAGGATGTAAGCCACCCCTTCTATCTTATTCTCTATTGGAAGTGAGTCCACTTGTAATGAACATTTATGTAATATACTATATCTAGATATAACATATTGTGAGCTAACCCTCACCATGGTTTTTCCCATTTTTGGTTTTCCATGTAAAAATCCTGGTGTTCATATGTTATGTGATGTTGTGGATGTTTCATGCTTTCTTTACTTATATTAGTTAAATGTGCTTTAGTAATTGGATGGCTAATGTTTGAATGATTTAATAGAATACTAATTCACCCCCTCTTAGTATTTCAGGTGTTCAATAGAAGAATATAGATACAAATAGAAGAATGTCATGACAGGTTTGCTTCCTTTGTATCCTTGCACCAACAGAGTGACAAGGGTCATCCAAAGTAGGCTCACAAACATATAAAGACACACGAAGCAACACTATATGGGGGATCACATTATACACATGTAATCATAAAGAACATGAAAAGAAAATAATGAAAATACTAGTATGGCACATGCATGTCAAAATATAGTAGTCCATCCACATCCAAATCTTGTTCATCATATGCAGAAGGTAGATAACTAACCAAAGTGAAAATGACAAGTGTCGTACTAGGAGCACCATCAGGTTCAACACGTGGTGAGTCACTCTTGTTAGGAGGATCATCACATGTGGTTGTTATCATCTAAGCTCATGAAAGAGGAAAACACTAAATTCAGCTCATTATGCACTTCCTCATCAATCTTAGCAATCTCATCATCATTATCCAATTTAATCAACACTAGAGGCCTAATGACAATGTCCATAGAGGTTTCCTATGATTGTTGTTGTGGCAAAGGTGGAGAATCATCATGATTTATTTGAGTTAAATTTTGATCTTTATTTTCTATTTTGCAATAGCATGACGTGTACACCTACACTCTTTAGCATTTCTATTTCTTCTTACACAATTTTCAAGTTGTGATTATGTAGGAGCAGGTTTATCAACCATTGGTTTCTTTTCTTCCTGCAACGGAGGAATGAAAGGAACCATGGAAGGTTGTTCAACCACTTTCTCTTTAGATATAAACTTTTATAATCTTAGGAGGAATAATGGGACTTATATGGTTATCGCTTGGTCTCTTATAAGAAATAGGCGAAGTATTTTTCATTTGTTGGTCTTGGTTACTTGGAAGGGCTATTGATTCAATCATGGTTTCATCAATGATTGGAGGCCCAATTATGAGTTGAGGCATGTTGCTAAGGGATAATTATGCTATGCGATTTGCCTTGAAATTTTTTAAGATTTGAAAATAAGTCCTCATGAGGCTTAATAGGTTCCATAGGTTCGGGCCAAAAGAAATCCAATGAGAAATTCCCACAGGAAGACACAAGACCAAAGCCACTATGGTGCACAGTAAAGATGTCATTTCCAAATGGAAATTTTAAGAATTTATGCACTATCGATAGGACAACATCCATGGAGTGTAGCCATCGATAACCAAGATTCACATAGAATTGATCCAATGATGGGATGATGGAGAATGAGGCATTCAATTATTTTGGTTCAACTTTTAAAGGAAGAGTGATCAAACCTATCTTAGGGCAAGAAAAACCATTATGTGTTTTGATCCATGCTTTCATTTTTTCATAAGAATCTTAATAAATTTCATGCACAAATAAGAATTCCCTGGTGATCACATTCTCTACACACATGGGATCAATTAATATCCCATTAGTAGGCTTGTCATTGATTCTTCTGGTGATGTAAAGAGGACCATTAGGTGCATGTTTGATTATGCCATTTTGTGAGAAAGCAATTCTAAGAGATATTTTGTTTTTTCCCTTATGAGGTTGGACATCAATGAAAGTGACTAGATTATCATATCCATTATCATTCATGTTATCACAATTCATGTCAACATTCATCACATCATTCTTGGCATCATCAAATTTTACAAAAGAGATGTTATGATTTGGCATGGGGTTGGTAAAGATTTGCAAATTTTGGTTAGGTGGGGCAACAAACTTATTTCCTTGATCATTAACACCACCAATTTGGACGTGATTAGAATCAATGAGGTCTTGCACAATATATTTAAGATTCTTACGTTATTCCATATCATACATCCATTTTGTCCGTGATAATGGAAAAAGGCATTGGAGTTAAAGTTTGGAGGTAAGGGCTTAGTGTTATCAATGGCTCTGACGTGAGGTAAGTTGACTAAGTTCTTACTCATAAGTTGCAACATGATGGTATAGAAGGTATCGAGTAATGGGGTAAACTTTCTACTCCATTCCTGGAATTGATATGGAATTGTTGTTTTTATTGTAGCTACTTGAGATTCAACATGTTGAATTTTTTGGGTGGATTTATCTATAAAAAGATCTTATTTTGTTTCTTGAATGGTTGGAAATTATTATGGGGCATGGATTCAAATTTCTTGGGAGATTTAGAAGGAGTTTTTTCTTCACAGTGACTAACCAAATTTTGATAGTCACGAAGGACCGTGCACAAATGTGTAAAGGAGGGAAATTTCATCATCCCAACCTTGTCTTAAACTTTGTTTTGCAAATTTTCAATGAACATTCTTTGAAGATCAATATCGAGAATATTAATATTGATTTGTGAGTAAAGAAATTGGAATTGTGCTATAAAATCAGTGATCTTTTCATCATCCTTTTTTTTACACTTCATTAAATCAGCTAAGGTCATCTTGGGACCAATGTGCACTTGGAAATGGTTGAGAAAGGAATCAACAAGTTCATTGAATGAACTAATTAAGTTATTTGGTAAATAGAAAAACCATTCCAAGGCTATATCTTTCAAAGACTGTAATGTCCCCTTTTCCTAAGCACTAGTTAGATGCAATGGTTAGCCTACCAATTGGTCCTCATAGGCTAACAGGGTGTTCAAGGGACCCTTTTGAGGGCGATTCTTGGTTCTTCAACAGATCCTTTGGTGCTTATTGTAGTATTCTTCAGCCCAATTTTCCAAATTGGTTGTGGTGTGCCTTTCAGAGGCTATTCATGACACTTTGATTCACACTTACTATTTAAGTAAGTCACTTGGTCATATCGCCTATACTTACTATTTATAGTAAGTCATATCTGGATTAGTCGTCATCATGCCTACATCCAAAAAACATGATAAATCATTATTTGAGTTGGTGTGTGGTGATTTATTGAGGATTAATGATTTATTATGTTAAAGCTATTTGAATTTAATAATATTAATATTCAAAGACGACTTATTAAAAGGTGCTATAAGGGTTAAATGGAAATTAATAAAGTGATCTATTTAATGATGCTTTATTAATTTATTATGTTAAAAGGGAGACATAAGGAATTTATTAAAAAGGGACTTAAATGATTTAAAGTATATTTTATATTATTAAGTTGTGCATCATAATTAAAAGGGAAATGAAAGTAAATTAAATGAAATGAAATGAGAGTCAAATAAAAATTAAAGATTATAAAAGGGCATTTGAAGTTCATTTTATTCATTGATGATTATTATTCTTGTTTTGGAGAAATTTGGAGAAGAGTTTCAACAAGGGTTTGCTAGTAGTGAAAATATCAAGCTTTTTGAGGATGAAATCCCTTAAGAAGAAGAACTCGATACAGGAGTGAGAAGTCTCACAAGGTAGCTTGCAGAAAATTCCATTGCAGGGATTGTTCTTGTGCTTCATTGTTTATAGGAAAGGATTCAAAATAAGGGTTTGAAGAAATAATTAGGAAATTTGAGATTTATTCATCATTGACAGGCAAGGGTTTGAAGATCAATTCACATCTTGCACTTGGATGCCATACATAGAGGGTTTTAAGGCTGGGCACATAGCTACAAGTGATTACTGGAGGCTTCTAATAACTAATATCAACCATTCTAGACACACATGAGGATTATGAGCATGGGTGTGTAATATGGAAGTATCCATCAACATAAATGTGGGTTGTGGAGTAGATGGGAATTAAACACCTAATTCTAAGAGACGTTCATCATAACAACAAGCTAATATCAGACATGACAACCCATTACCAGGTCTAAAATTCGATTCTCTGTCATATCGTTAGCAATTACAAATATTTAAGGTTGTCCATTTATGGGCATTATATGTAAGCCCAGATTGTATCTATGTTATTTGTCATAGCTTTGACCTATTGTAATCTGCTCTTAACTATATATTTTGATCTTGGACGTGTCTGATATTAAATTCTGAGTAGTTATATATTGCAAATCAGTCATAATTGAAGCTCAAAATACCCTTTGTATGCATTGGTTATAGCAGTAGCTCCTTTCTAAATATGAATGCTTAAGTTGGTTCATCAATTGTTGTTCATTGTAATTGTGAGTGAGTTTGAGATGTAATTTCGAGTTGCTATAATTTATATATCAGTCACATTAGGAATAAGAATATCTCAGGAATGATTGTCATATCTATTATTGTTGAGTGACATATTCATTTCTCAAATGAGGCATATCTAAAAGTAACATAGTACCGTGAGTTTGATAGGTGTTTGAAAAAATGCTAATATGTCAAAATGAGACAAATTATAAAATTAATCGAGAAAAATTGCATTAGAGATTGTTCCATTTGGGGTGGGATACTTCAGTGGTATCAGAGTGGTTTCCTACCATCTTGTTGGGTGAATAAAAAAAATTTTGAGTATGACAATGGGTTACCATAGGGGTGAAGAACAATATAGGGAAGGTTATGAATGTGAATCCAATCAACTCTTTGAGGACTACCAAACAATGCCATATGATTTTAAAACACAATACTCTTTTAATAGATATCTAAATTGTGTTGTTATCTTGAGTACTGGAAAGATTGGTTTGATAAAGTATACTAGGAGGATGTTTAAGGAAAAAACTTCATTTAAAGGTACAAAATTCAATCATGGGAAAGATGTTGCAATAGACAACAAGATGAGTTTTTAGAATGATAAACCCCACAGTGCAATTCCTATTGGTGGGCACAGTGTGAGCTGGTGTGATGGAACCTTTAAAACAAAAAATGATGACAGTTGTACATTAAATCTCACTGATGAGGTTACAAGACCTCCAAAAATGAGCAAGAACCAAATGAGAAGACAAAATCTATGCTTCACATGCAAAGGAATTTAGGAACCTAACCACCAATGCACATATAAAGAGGAGAATATGAGTCCCTTTGACATAGAGCATTTTGGTTTAGACATACCTTATGAAAGTATGAATTCTATTGGTGCTCCTTTGGTTGATCACAATGCCATCTCCCCATTCATGTTTGAAGATCACAAAGCAACTACAAAAGAGGTAGTTGGTTCTGAAGATGATAAATTCTATGCAAGTAAAGAGCATATGAAGGTTGAAAAGGATATTGTCATGATAAATCAACTACATGAAGATTTGGTTGAGTTATGGAAAGATGCTCTAGATAGGCATGGTGCAACTTCTGATTTTATGTTTTATGAAAACAATCATAATGTTGAGCATAATGATGAGTTAGCAACTATGGCACATGAAGGGAATGTTGTTAACGAATCTTCTAATGTTGGCACACAAGATGTGAGTGTCAAGAATAAGGAATGCATTGTGGATTCAAGCCACAACAAGTCTGATTTTGTATATCAGACCTTGGAAGATGTGAACAAGACACAAGTATTGTGTGAGGGGTGGTTACAAAAAGCTAGGAAGGCAAAGTTATTGGCTTCCCAATCAAAACAACACTTGCAAGAGGTCAAGGAATGTTGCAACCAGCTAGATCAAGCAAAGAAGTTGAGCGAGTCACACCTTAGATCTCTAATTCTTCCAAGGGAAGAATGTGTAGAAGTTGAGCATGAAAGGGAGGAGCATCTTGAGGTAAGAAAACAAGAAGAATATGGAGATGTGCATGAACAAGAGAAGAGGTATGAATCAAAAAAATTATTTGTGTACCTAATTTACATCTTGAGACTCATGAGTTACCTCTAGTTGAGAGCCCATTAAAGGCTCAAGTCCTAATGTAAGGTGAAATAGTTGAACACAGGCTTAGTGGCACAACCACTAATGTTATGACTACACATGTGGATGGAGATATGGGCGAGGAAAATTTGGGTTAGTGTGCAAGCATTCATGCCACACTTAATGAGGTACAAACCTCTCATGTTGATGGCTCTATGGTAGAGTATGTATTTGCTCTACTTTAGAGATTTGTGTTACATACCATGGAGATTCTTCTACACAATTTATATGGGGATGATTGTTAGTGTTGGGTTCTAGGTGGTGACAGGTTTGGTACGTCAGTTTAGTTGGATTCGATGTGTTTCTTCACCACTCTCAACATGGTGAAAATTATAGCATAGTAGTGCAATGGAAGTTAGTGGGTGATGTGTATGACAAAATTTCATTCTGGTTATGGGATCTAGTGATTCCTATGTTTGGTAGAATGCTCTACATTGGGGTAGTGGCCTACAGTGATGATGAACACATGGTTTAATCTCTACCCAGCGGATGTAGTGGATATGTTGTTGGGCACTCTATAGATTGATTTGGGATCTTGACATTCAAGTGACAAGCTAGGGAATCCAAGTGAGGATTGCTTGGGGACAAACAATCTTGGGGAGGGTGGACTATAATTTCCCCTTTTCCTAAGCAGTGGTCAGATGCAATGGTTAGCCTACCAACTAGTCCTTGTAGGCTAACAAGGTGTTCAAGGGACCCTTTTAAGGGTGATTCTTGGTTCTTCAACAGACCCTTTGATGCTTATTGTATTATTCTTCAACTCAATTTTTGAATTTGGTTGTGGTGTGCCTTTTAGAGGCTATTCAAGACACTTTGATGCACACTTACTATTTATAGTAAGTCACTTGGTCATATCGCCTATACTTATGTTATTTATAGTAAGACATAGCTGGATCAGTCGTCATCATGCCTACATCTAAAAAATATGATCGGGTCATTATTTGAGCTAGTGTGGGGTGATTTATTGAGGATTAATGATTTATTATATTAAAGTTATTTAACATTAATAATATTAATATTCAATAATGAATTATTAAAAGGTGATATAAAGGTTAAATGGAAATTAATAAAGTGATCTATTTAATGATGCTTTATTAATTTATTATGTTAAAAGGGAGACATAAGGACTTTATTAAAAAGGGACTTAAATGATTTAAAGTATATTTTATATTATTAAGTTGTGCATCATAATTAAAAGGGAAATGAAAGTAAATTAAATGAAATGAGAGTCAAATGCAAAATGAAGATTATAAAAGGGCATTTGAAGTTCATTTTATTCATTGGTTATTATTATTCTTGTTTTGGAGAAATTTGGAGAAGACCTTTAGCAAGGGTTTGCAGGTAGTGAAAATCTCAAGCTTTTTGAGGATGAAATCCCTCAAGAAGAAAAGCTTGGTACAAGAGTGAGATATCTCCCAAGCCAGCTTGCAAAAAATTCCACTACATGGATTGTGCTTGTGCTTCATTGTTTAATACATGAGATGATTCAAAATAAGGGTTTGAAGAAATAATCAGGAAATTTGAGATTTATTCATCATTGACAGGAAAGGGTTTGAAGATCAATTTGCATATTGCACTTGGATGCCATACTCAAAGGGTTTTAGGGTTGGACACATAGCTACAAGTGATTATTGGAGGTTTCTAATAACTGATATAAAAAATTCTAGACATACATGAGGATTCTAAGCATGGGCGTGAAATCTAGAATTATCAATCAACATAAATGTGGGTCATGGAGCAGATGGGAGTTAAATGCCTAAGTCTGAGAGGCGTTCATCATAACAACAAGCTAATATCAGACATGGTAGCCCGTTACCAGGTCTGAAAGTCAATTTCTTACTCATGTAATGTTGATTCTCTATCATATCGTTAGCAATTAAAAATATTTAAGGTTGCTATTCATTTTTGGGAATTATATGTAAGCCCATATTGTATCTCTGTGATCTGTCATAGCTTTGACCTATTGTAATCTACTCTTAGTTGTATATTCTAATCTTGCACGAGTTTGATATTAAATTTTGAGCAAATATATATTGCAAATCAGTCATAATTGAAGCTCAAAATACCCTTTGTATGCATTGGTTATAGCTGTAGCTCCTTTCTAAGTGTGAATGCTTAAGTTGGTTCATCAATTTTTGTTCATTTTGATTGTGAATAAGTAGATGAGACGTAATTCTAAGTTGCTATAATTTATACATTAGTCACATTAGGAATAATAATATCTCAGCAATGATTGCCATATCTTTTATTGCTGAGTGACATATTCATTACTCAAACTCATATCTGAAAGTAAAATAGTCTAGTGAGTTTGACAAGTGTTTGACAAAATGCTAATATGTCAAACTGAGACAATCAAAAAATTAATTAAGCAAAATCATAATAGAGATTGTTCCATTTGGGGTGGAACATTACAAAGACCTAGGGAAAAGCTTAGCCAAGAGCTTGTCTTAAAAAATGAAGCCACTACATAAGGTTGTGTATGCCAAAACATGGTTGCTAGGATCTTCTTTACCACCATATTTCTCAAATATAGGAATCTCTATTCCTTGTGGCATTTTTTCTCTCAATATCTCCAAGGTAATGGGTTTGTTTTGACATATTGCGAAGGTTGGCCATTTTGATTTTGGTTCAATGTGGAAATTTATTGTTAGAGGGATGAAATATTTTGTAAGAGTTGGTTAAGGACTAAATCATTGGTTGTGTTGTGAGATGGAGGTGAATAAGGTGGAGGTGTATATGTATTTGGAGGACAAGTGAATTGTAAGTTTGTGAGGGGAGATGGATTAGGAGATATGAGATTTGAATGTGCAAAGCTAAAGGGATTCCTAGTGGAAATACCTAAGGTTGTAATGACATTGCTAGTGGGTTGCCTTGTTGTAACAATTGGATTAGTGTATGTAGGAATATAGGCCACAGTTGTAGGATGGATTTGATTCCACCTTGACTTTGAGTGTACCCAAAATTTTGAGCACAACTAGCCATTTTAGGGACATGAGTATTAATGATATGAGATAGGCTATGCACAAGTTCTATTCCTTGTTCATTATCAAGAATTTTCCTCATGTTACACAATACCAACAATGTATTTAGAACTCATAAAGTTTTGCAATTTTTCTAAGGCTTCATCCATTTTTTTTAGCTTCTCTTGAGGGACGTTAGCAACCACTATGTCAACATCTGTCACATTGGTTGTGGGTAAGGTGGTCATGGGAAATGTGGTATCAAAGCTATGGTCCATAATGGGTTGACTAGTATCAACACAATGAGTGAGAGTTAGAAAACTCAAGATCCACGATGGATGTAGTAGCACAGGATGACATGAGTCTCAAACTACGTCTCACTAAAGTATTGGCAATAGGACACCAGGTTGTGAATCTCTTACAAGTTTCACCAAACCTACATTCACCCAAAATGGAGAAAGGGAACTATTCAAATACAATGAACACCCAAAAGTATGAATCACAATGCAAGTATGTAAAAAGATTTTGCAATTTTCAGATTTGAAACAAGATAATTTAGTGATTATGCTATGCAACAAGGTGAAAATGATGTATTTTAATACCAATTTTGATTTCAAATAATGCACTTAATTTGACCAATTGAACTTAATGCAAGAAAGTACAACCTTTTTTTTAATTTCAGAAATTGAAACACCAATGTAATAGCAGAAGAAAACAAAGCAAATAGAGGAAAATTAATACCCAAAAATTTGAAACAACACCTGTACAGGGATTGATTCACCCTAGGGTGAATGGGTCCTAGGTTGGGGATTTGAAAAATCAAAGTTTCAATTTCTTGCTTAATTTTTAAATTCCCAATTTTATATTGCAAACTATGGTTTTAGTGACATAATTTTCCAGATTTAGGTGTCCTAATGCAAATAAAATTAGTGACAAATGATGAACAAAGTGACACTTTTTGAAACACAATTTTGACCAAATTTGTTAATGTAAATGACTGAAAATACACTAATATGTAAGTATGATGCACAATCAATATAATATGCATGTAATTTTTTGGATTTTTTAGATTTTAAACAATGCAAAACGTAAATTTAAAACCCTAAATGAGATGTAAACTAATGCAATTTTGACAACCCTAAATGGAATGCAAACTAATGCAATTTCAATGCACACTAATGCAAATCCTAGATCTAGGGTTTTAATGAACTCTAATTTCAGAAAGTTTATAGTGCAAAAATGTCAGGTTCACCAAAATGAAATGAAAGAAAAATAGGTTCACCAAAAAGAGACAAAGGAAAATAGGGTTTAACCAAAATGGAGGGGAAATGGTGTATGTGGACCTATGTTTCTATCAATTTCATTAGGAAATGAGATCCCCAAAGGTAGGATTGACTTTCAACCCTAGGTGAGTCAATCCTATTGGAGATCTTGCAAATTTCCTTATGATAGAGGACGGGGTAAAATCTTCCTGAACAACACTTTTGGGAGATAAACTAAAAATAGTAAATGAACTCAATTATGCAATGTGAAGCTGGAATCATGTATTTAGAGCATAACTCTAGAAGAAACAACAAAATTTTAGAAGATTTGAGAAAGGTAAGAGATTGTGTACATTTCACCAAAAGTGGTTGTTGAGCGTCCAAAAATGGTGAATGAGTCCTTGTACATATTTTTTCTCAAATTTTTGGTTCCTCTAAAGATAGATCTGAGATTCCTTTTCCCATAGGTTTCACTACTAAAAAGTCAAAAATGAATTGGAGATCTAAGTTTCCATTGCCTTGAAAACTTTTTGTGACAACTTTGCAACTTTGACAAATTTTATAATTTTCCAATTTTGAGATCTTCAATTCCAATCCTTTCTTCAGCCTAAGATTTGTACATACACAAGAGAGAGAAAAAATTGTTTGTTTCTTGTGGATAAGGGTTTTCCTTGTTCAAACCCTAACTTGGTCATTAAACCTTGAAATGAAAGAATAATAAAATGTAAGGAACGATGAATGGACAATGCTATGTTGCAACTCACCAAGCCCTTGAATGGAGATCCTTAGAGGATTGAAGTATAACACATATCTATAAGGTCTTCATGTTGCATGAAATGGCTTGATTGGATTTTGATCTTGATGATTGAATGCTTGAAACCTACATCACAATGTTAGCTCCAAAAACATGCATAGTTGCAAATAACTTTGACATGATGCTTGAGATCTTGAATGCTGATGTAGAAGACTCATAAATCTGCTCTTGAACACATTTGAAAATAATCTTTACTCTTGTGAA
The DNA here is from genome assembly GCA_007258455.2 of Sequoia sempervirens. Lineage (NCBI taxonomy): Eukaryota > Viridiplantae > Streptophyta > Pinopsida > Cupressales > Cupressaceae > Sequoia > Sequoia sempervirens. The sequence continues at coordinate 142,226,842 of VDFB02270651.1, read as the reverse complement.
GTCTCATAAAAATTCTTAGGATTGCTTAACATTTTAATTTGATAAAAAGACCTTGTATTTATAGGTAATTTTTTAATTTCTCGATAATTAAACATCAAAAGCCAACAATTGCAACCTACATTTGAATCATAAAAAATACCGCCAAAAAGATATTAAAAATTGAGATCCTCAACTTAAGGAGGACCCATTCGCCCTTGGGCGAATGGGTCCTAGGACCTAAATCTAGGACACTCAATTTCCAAGGCAATTCAATTAATGTTTGCAATTGTTTAGGTTACCCTTTTGGAAAGCAGGATTAAATATGCTTTTAAATGCATAATTTGGCCAATTAGAGGCTTAATTAAGTCCAATTAATTAAGGGGAGGAAAACTAGGTGAGAAAATGTAAAGGAGCACGTTTTCCACCACTATAGTGGCATATTCAATTTTTTGGTTGTAAGACATACACACATGTGCCTAGGGAGAAGCTATGAAAATTAGAGATTAAGGTAGTGAAATGCATCATCATCAAATATGATGTCAATGTGAAAGGGTACAATATTTGAGACCCCATGGATAGGATATTTTTTAATAGAAGTGTTATTTTTAAATAAATTAAGCCCTTTTCAATAATTTTGTAGACAATAGAGAATGTGAAAAAATATTTGGTTTAACTACCATAAAATATCAAAAAAATTGAACTATAATCTCATGAAGAACCTCTAGAGAAGGAGAGATTAGATAATTTAGAGAGTTTTGAAGAGAAGGCTAGAACCTCTACCTCAATGCTTAAGGAGGTCCACTTGGAAAATATAGCAACTATATAGTTATAACCATACTAATTAGAGATGTATGCTTGCTTTGATTACTAATTGTAGTCATGTAAAATTGACCTAACACTTATTGCATATCCTAAATGCCATATTTGCATCATCGACATCATTATCATCGAATATCACCGCATTTCACATCAAATACATCAAAAACCCTAATTTCCTCTATTAATTGAATAATATTACATTATTTAATTAATTCACTTAATCACCATTTTCGACCAATTAAATAAATTTTATTTATTTAATAAAGTCCTAATCTAACTTTATTCCTCCCAATTAATTAAATAACATGAATTATCTAATTATGCTGCTAATTCAATTTATTCCCCTAAATCAATTAAATTATTAAAACTTAATAGTTTAATTAAATCACTTTCCCCTAAATTTGAATAATTGAATAAATTATCCAAAAACATCATCAAAAATTAAATAAAACAAATATAGCTTTGTTTGTTAAAGTCAAACTTGGTTTGCATGTTCAACTCAAAAATATTAATCAATTAAATCACTTAATTAATTATCCTCCCACTTTCATGATTGAGCAAATTACAAATCACCAATTGCTCACTCTATTTTCTGACTGATTCATCTAATTCATGATAGATTAATCTATTCTTCAATTCCACAAATTATTCAATCTATTTCCTCAATCCCACTAAACACTCCAAATGATTTCTTCAATTACACCAATTACGTAATCAATTTGCACTGATTATTCCAACCTAAATCCTCTCAACAACTTTTGACTGTTGATCTGGATATTCTAGTATGTGATCTTGAGTGTTCATTTCAAAACAAACATTCTATATAACAACCATCTTTCTTCTTAAAAATGATTGGAGAATCAATATCATTCACACAACGAAGTAATGCAAAGATCTTAATCAAACTTTTGACATCTTCTTACACACATCTTTGATCAAGACAAGCACGTTCTTCAAGATTTCACACACACAATGGAGGCTTCACATTGACACGAACAACCCAACATCTTTGCAACCACACTTCGACACAGGATGGTAACACTATGTTTCTTGAATTCGTTTTAGGTATGTCTCTTTTGATTGCTTTTTATGAATTCATTATTTTCGTAGTTACATTTCATGAGTAATGGGCATGATTCATCTTTTTTTTGTTTGTTTAGATTAGTTTCCATTCATTCAAATTGATCATTTACATCTTCTTGATTTCCCCCTTACACATTCTGACACACCCAATGGGACCACAATCCTTAGCACTAATTTTTTTATGATCTCATTTTGAAGTTGCAAGTTTTGGGAGTGCACTGGAAAAAATTTCATGTAGAAGCTACAGGAATTTCACGCACTTGATTTCACATTTTTCATGCACTTGACCTTTTTCTGGCTGCTTCTGACTTTTTGTTATGCTTTTGAAAAAATACAAAGCTGCACTTGAGTTTTTAAGTCACTTCTTCTTAAAAACAAAGGTCACTTTTGACTTTTTCATTCGCTTTTGCTTTTTGATAGGGTTGCTTCTGCTAAATTTTTTTCACTTTTTCTTTGTTAAGTTTTATCCGAAATTTTAATGTTAATTTTTTATTTCTAACACTAATGGGTACTAATTTGAATGTTTGACAAGTGCTAATTTTTTAAATATGGGATTTGTAGATGTATGCCATGTGTGTATCCAAGAACAATTAACACGTTTATTGCAGAGAAGGAGAACAGTTGGAGATTCAAAGTTTTCAAATCTTTCATAATTAGAAAACTTTAATTTGGTGCATAAAAAGAATCCCACAAACAAATGCTTTCAATTGGTTCTCTAAAAAGAACCTTTTCAAAGCTTTCTAGCTTAACAAATGTTTCCAATTGGCGCTATAAAAACAACCCCACAAACAAACATTTTCAATTGGTGCTCTAAAAAGAACCTTTTCAAAGCTTTCTAGCTTAGCAAATGTTTCCAATTGGTGCTATAAAAAGAACCCCACAAACAAACGCTTTCAATTGGTGCTCTAAAAAAAACTTTTAAAAGCTTTCTAGCTTAGCAAATGTTTTCAATTGGTGCTCTAAAAAGGATTTTTTCAAATATTTCTAGAACAAACAATTCCTTTTGGTGCTCTAAAAAATGTTTGATTTTTGTTGACCAATGCTTTCATTTTGCTGATGAATGCACAATTTATCAATGCATATAACATAGAAGAGAATGCACAATCTTTTCAAAATTGTAGTCTTTATTGATAATATAAAAGCATGATGTCCCACACAAGCTGTGAGACTGACTGTATGAGTGCATATCATGGAAAACATTATACATTTATAGATATAGAAGGAAAAAATGCACATAAAGTGAAAAGGGATCCATCATTGCCTGAATGACGAATCTCAGTTGCTTTGTTCTGCTCCATCCTCGTTCCCTCTCACTTGTCTTGTTTGCTCTCCATGCTGCTCCTAGGCTTCTTGTATCTAAACTAAAAGTGTTGTTAGAGCAATGAAGGATCACTAGTCAAAATATGTGCATACATCTATAAGCATATAATATGATCTTCATGTGCATTCAAATATCCAAGCATACCATAAATGTCCAAGAAAACATGAGAGTGTAATCAAACACACCTATCATATGCTTATTTTTATCTAACATGTTTGCTTCTTGTGTAGGTATAGGTAAAATCCTTGTTATTGTTTTGTTTCATCTGATTAAAACATGTGGGATAAAATATGGCTCCCACAAGGGTTGAGCCCAACATGCTACCTTCTTGTTTCATCAAAGAAGGATAGTTACATATTGGATCACCTATGGAACCTTCGAAGAATTTTTTTAGAAACATGATGATATTGTTAAAAGATGGCTACCTTATTAATAGAGGCTCTCTCCTATTAACAAGGGAACTCCATTACCAATATGAGCATGATATGAAAGTTGTTCAACAAAAGTCCCATGATGGTTTTATTAAGTTCAATGAGTACTGACCATGCATAAGGGAGTGCAATCATTAATTAAAATGCTGCCATTTTGAGAATCATGAGGGATAGTCATGAAAGACAAAACATTCACATGATAATGCAGTGACAAGTTCCTCTAAGAATGCAACAACAATGATAAGTGATTTTGATATGACAGGATACTTAAAGGACTATCATGGATACCAAGGAGCAGCAATGACAATCATCAATGTTAATGTACACTATTACTGTTAGATTGAGCACAAGCACAAGGAATTTTGAAGTATAATGGAATTTTGTCTTGTTGAGATGGAGCTTTGTATTTGCACAAAAATAATTTTTGTTCTATGTTTTTGGGAGGAGAGAATGAAGACAAATAACAATCTACAAATGTCAAGTGTTGAAGGATAAATCACTAGAAAGCAAGAACATATTCATGAAAGCACAGTTTATAGTGGACAGAGTTAACATATGATAACAGTTTATCCTATGTGATAAGGTCTATAGAACAACCAAGAGGGTAGTTTGTTTTGCTCACAAAGAACAATGGAAGTAAATGGACAACAACTATTAAGGAGGGCCTTTGAAACAAGTCATATAGTTCATAATTGGAAATCCTAATGTAAATCAAAGTGCAATAGGAGAGCTAATGATTCACTGTCATAAGACATATGAGAAAGAGACAATCATAAAGGTAGGGTAATAAGGTTATGTCATGAAGTAGGTTACCAAATGCATGACATAAGATAGTGATTTTATGAACATAGAGAACAATGCATATTCATCAAATAAAGCAGCAAATGATAAAGGATAGTCACAGTCACTTTAGTAGAGAAGGATAGTGGCCTTAGTAATCATGAACGACATCAATATTTCAATGAGGGTTTTAAGGAGAATTTTAATAAAAGACATATAATACTGAACTTATAGAGAAGACTTTGCTACAAATGGCTAAGCAATGAACAAGGTGAAAGTACAACAGTTTGTAAAATACAAAACACATTGATATTGTTGCATTTTGTCATTTGATTATTTTTTCCATCATTCTCAGAAAGGCCTTCAATTTGTTCAGTAGAAGAAACCCATTTGCAAAGTATTGAAGAACCCAAAAGAAAAAAAATAGAGATTTACAAACCTAGAAACCTTATGCAATGGTCGAGCCTAATATTTAGTTTTGGTACAATAAGCATGTATTCTATAGACGTGTTATCAAAAATCATGGCTACAGTAGTGTGAAATGACAAGGAATGGAGTATGGAAAATTTTGCTAATGCCAAGTGAGGTATGCAAAATAATGAAAAGATATATAGAAAGTTCTTCATTCTTGCTAACAGAGAAGAGTAAAAATGAAACCCTCATAATTAAAAAAAGAAACCCAAAAAGAGAGAAGAGGGTTTTTCTTTCTTTTCTTTCCCAGAATGCATGGGATGATGTCATGACCTATTGTACAAAGAAATGTTCTTTCAAAAAAAATTGGGGTTTCTAAAGGAAACAAAATATACAGAAAATGCAGAAGGATATGGATTTTCTTAGCCTAAAAAATCAAGAAATGCCTACAGAAAAATGTATAGCCGCAGCCATAAACCATTATTTTTGTGTGTAAAATGCTTGAAACTTTCTAAAAATCCAAGGCTCGAGGCTTACCTAGCTATTGTTGGTTTTGTTCTCCAAAAATCGTGTATAAAGTGCTTTCCCAAAGCTCAAATGAAAATCCTCCATGGCAACCAAGAGATTGATGGGACCAATAGAGAAATGAAGCACATGAAGTGACACAAAGAAAACAATACACTCGTTATTTTTTTCATGTGATCTATAGGCGAAAAGCAATAAAATTTAAACATACTCCTGTTTTTGCAAGAATGGATTTGATTTCGAGCAATCATCTTCCTCAAAAAATGAAATGAAATGGTGGAGATTTCTCTCATAAGTTTACCTCAAGTTTTTCTTTGTCAAAAGATCTATTGAGAAGCCTTTGTAGTTGTAGATTTCACCATGGAAATCACCTCCATGAATGAAGCTCTGTAGAAACCCTATGGTGTCAGTGGCTTCCTCTAGAAGCATTGAAAGCAAAATGAAACAAATGTTTTTCATGTTTTCCTTTACTTTGTTTGTTAGGGTTTTCATAACCCTATCACGCTGATAACTCAAATGGCATTTTTTCCATAGTTTTAAAAAATATACATGTTGATTAATATACTTGTGGGCTAAGACTTTGAGTCTCATGCCATGTATTTAGGAATCTTTAAGACTTAGTCTTTTGCTTCTAGTTTTCTCACAATGGGCCGAACCCTTGTGCTTATTTTTGCATTGATTTAAAAAAATGTAAAGAATTTGAATTCAATGATGTTGCTATAAATCATTAAGTCATATTGCTATTTAAAATGCAAAAAATAGAGTGTCATGTGTTGTAATGCTCTTATGTGTTTCATTATGAGCTTTGATGCTTTTGCAAGCATATAGGGGTAGTTAAGGTAGTTAAGCAAACATGTGGAGAGTATTTAGGAGCCTTTGCTCACTTTGTTGGAGGTTATGAGAGCATCTAGGGGGTGGTTTTGCATGCCTTAATGCTTGGTATGGTCAAACTTAGCCTTTTTCACACATGAGAGCTCTCTTGGAGGGAATCTAGTTGCTACATTTTTGGCTTATTGGGGGCATCCGACCCCAATCAGTTTTTGAGTTCCTCTTTTGGTGGGTTTTGGAGGGAGTGGTGAGTTATAGTCACTGGGTTGACTCATTTGGAGTCAGTTCTTTTTTATGCAATTTTGGACTTAGTGAATTTTGGAGTCCTTTGTCAGTTCTTGGCATACTTTTGTAACTCATGTTTCGGATATGAAATATAGTGAAGGCCTTGGATATCATTGACTTGAAGATTTTGCCTACTTTTTCTTTGCATTATTATGTATAGTCAACTGATTGATCAAGTTATTTGTGAGGTAATGTCCATTTCCTTATAACTTTGTCTCAGGTTTTAGTACCTTTATGCAAAAAAGTATGCTAATGCAGGTTGCAAACTGTGTCAAAAAGTGTAAATGGATTTTAGCTATGAAGTTATCTTCCTCCTAGGAGTTTGAGCACTAGGACCTTTTTGTGAAGCACTTATGCAAAAGCATGCAGTAATAAGTTGTGCAAGTGTAATTTCTGTCATTGTAGCAAGTGCATGAAATTATGAGTTTCATAGCCCTTTTCAATTTGGTGTATCACCCTTATTTTTCAATTTTTAGTTTTAATTTATGTATTTCTTTCTACCCTTTTCCCTATCAAATTAGTAGAGTAGATTAGCTTTAGGTGATAACCAGCTAGGAGTCAACCTTATCTGGAGATTCACTCCAAGTTCTAGGTGACCCACAACCTAGGAGTGATTCCATGTTTCTCTAGAGTGCTAAGTCCTGCAGCTTAGCTAGGGTGCAACTTTAAGAGATAACACTTTCCTTGCACACTGTGATATATTTATTTGAAATCTAGAATGTATCTCACTTTTTGTGAACATAAAAAGAACAATTTCTATCTACATACACACTTTTACTTTCATTTTACTTTACTTTTCATTTTCTTTTTTTCTTTTTTTTTGGGATTCAAAGAAAATTGTGATGAAGTGTATACTGTGTATTTTGTGTTTGGAAAAATAGGTGTCTATCCTCTCCCCTCACACCTTTTCAGTGATCTTGGGTGATGAAAAGCATATTGGGTTTCACACACTTTGTTTCATTTCAAAGAATACCTTTAGAGGGCCTACCTCCCAACTTGTGAGAGGGAACGAACCAAGCGATACTTTGTTTTGGTATGCTATATAAATATTTGTGGGTGTGAGGAAAGTTCTCTCACTTGGTGCGAATGTTCTATACTGACAAAAGTCTCCCCTAGTATCTGTGTGATACGTAAAAACCCACAAGGGTTGGGATGCCTCTTAATTAAATGAATCGTTGCATGCATAGACACCAATTATCCTGAAACATGACTAAGAACCAATGTTTGTAGAAGCTACCCCTTTTTAACCAAAACATTCTCTAAAGTGGTGCATCGAAACTTTAATTATGAGAAGTTACTTACCAAGTTTGACTTATGGTTGAGCTTAAAACACTCTCCATTTGTTGCATGTAAAATCATCCCTTTGGGGCATGAGGTAAGCCCATCTAGGAGGAAGTGTCTATCCCTAGGGTGTACTTTGTCTTCACTAAATTGCCAAGATATTTTGATTACTTTGAAACATCAAACACTATTCTTGAATTAAAATAAACACATCAAAACAAGCATTCAATATGGTTCTCGAACATCAAACCCTTTGAATTTATACTTTGAAAAGAGCCCTATGCTTGCACTCCCTAAAAGTTATCTTAAACACATATCTGTGAAGATTTTCGAACATTTAGGCTCACATTTTGAGTCGCATTAACAATGAAGTAAACATTGGAAACTATAGCTTTAACATATCAACTTCCACAAACTTTGAGCTTTTGTGGAAATAAACGTGCTTAAGTTGTAGAAATTTTAGGGTCAAATAAGCTTTTTATTGTTATGTTGCATGATATCACTTGCCAAATCTCAAAATAGATCCAACAAAACCTTCAAATCCACAAAATTATCCAATGCTACTACCAAATTTAGAAACTAGAAAACAAATCTACACAAAATACCACTTTTACTATTGTTTCTGCCGCACTTGACCAAAAACTGGCTGCACTTGCCAAAAACAACTCGCTTTTGCTCTCTTTCTTATGACAGATACAAACGAAAATCTACCGCATTTGACAAACTAAGCACACTTGTTGCAAAACTGGTCGCACTTGACCTTTTTGTGCCATAATTGACACATTTTTTTGGCTGCAATTAACTACAAATCTGCCACTTTTGACTGTGCAATTCACCAAATTTGAAAAAATACACACAGAGGTTGCACTTGAAAAATCTCACCACATTTTATTTTCTAAACTAAGTGCACGTGACCATAATCTGGCCGTAATTGACATTTTCAATCGCTTTTGCTTCAAAAATACCACTTTTGCTTCAAAACTATTGCTTCTTCTTTGTTTCCTGGTGAAAATTAGAAAACTAATCCAAAACTAGTTATAGATCCTTTTAGAATGAAAAAAATTAGACTCCCAAAATCGGTCATAAACCACATAAGTGCTTCATCCAAAATTGAGCACCTCATCCTACTTTTAGAAATCAAAATCAAAACAAACAAACTTGGATCATTCCTTCACACACACTTCTAAGATATCAACATTTGCTTGAACCTCAAGGCTAGTTCAATTAAATTTCTGCAACATATCCTCTAGGAGAAGAAGTGAAATATCGATCCAAGCCTTTCAACATTTTGAGTTCCAAGAATAGCGTCATTCCAAAACATCGCTCAAACCTTAGGGTCTTAAGAATCACAACCACCATATAAAAAACACCAACATTTCACCTTATGACCATTTGGAATTCGATTGCTCCAGTTCAACAATCGAACCTCACACCAGTTGTTATACAACCAAAATTTGAGCTGATTGAAGGAGAACAAACAAACATAATCAATAGTTTGAGAAGCTTTAAACTCAAGACAAAGGAAACACCAAACCAGTGGAGAAACACAACAAACATCCTAGACAAACAAGAGCGAAGAGTTGATCTTGCGGCTAGAAGGACCGTATTACCACCTCCTTCATGGAAATAGGTATCCTCTTTTCAAAAATAGACAATCCTAAAAAAAAAATGCAATTTCATTTCCTCAAAAATAAAAAATCCGAAAAACAAATGCAATTTCATTTCCTTAAAAACAAAAAAATCCCAAAAACAAAGCATTCTTTCATTCCATAGTTAGAAGCCACCAAACGTTCACAAAATCTTGGCACTTGTTTATGACAATTATAAGATCACAACATAGAAAAAACATGGAAGACAACAAAAGCAATGTTAGTATACCCCAAACAAACACCACAAATGATGGTAGTGACCCATAGGGATATAAACCAAGTGACCTTACGACAAGGTATTGAGTATCAAAACATCCCAAACATGTAAATGATACACATATCGTTCTATTAGGTCCAAATTTAGTTCCACTCTATACAAACATGGGCACATCTTATGTCACAAATATCAATGATGTATCAACTATGGATTCCCCTAATCAAGGTTTTGGAGCATCTTGTCACATGGTTGATTTCAATCAAAATCCTCATCCATATCAAAATCACTCTTATCAAGGGTTTCAAAATCACCATCAAGGACTAAGTCTAGAACATCAAATTTCCCTAAATGAACTTGAGAAAATGATTGAGGAACTTGACGAAATCAAAATATGACATATCACCAACACCATGTTCAACATCAAGACATTACATATCAATAGCAGACAAACATCATTCCACAAAACCTCAATAACCACATCAACAACACTTCCAATATCATCAAAAAAATAATTCATATCAACAACAAAATCAAGTGAATCAACAACATCAATGGTCGCAACATCAAAATCAAATCCAACAACAATATCCATCCCCAAATCAACAATATCCACATCAAAATCATCAACTACAACACCATCAAGACCATCAATCTCAAAATCAACAAGAAAATACATCTCAAATATAACAACCATCTCCACCACAACAAACCTCACAATCCAACCACACTATTGAACGTAAATACACTCCTTCAGGGGAGCCAATTGAGGGTGTGTTAAACCAATTATTCGATGCCAAAATTATCAGACTTCCAAAACCACCACAAAGTGGTGAACCTACCATCAAATTCCCATGGTACGATGATAAGGCCTATTGTAAATGCCATGGAGTAAAAGGTCATGATGCATCAGAATGTGTTACACTCAAAAGACTCATCCAAGACCTTATTGATCAAGGAGAAATAGATATTGAAGACAATGATCAAGGTTTGAACACTAATGACAACATTGAAAATATCTCAACCTCAAAAGTTGAAAACAATGATCAAGAGTTGTCTATCACTGATCACATTGAAAATGTCTCTACATCATCCAATGAGCAAGAGGACATACATCAAGAATTTAATCCCAAGCATGATCCAAGACAATCACCCAAGTCTAGAAATGATCCAATCTCAAATATATTGACATCATCCAACCTCATGGCAACACATATTGGTAATCAAGAGACTCTTAATCCAACACTTATACCCAATGTAGAAAATCTAAGCCAAGAGCTATCACCCATATGTCCACATTTTGAGGAAATCCAAGGATCCTTTATAAACAATCCCTTCTTTGAAATTGATCCATATCAAGAGCACGAATCAAAGCATATCGAAGATAATACCACACAAATTCAAGATCAATAATGTCTATCATCAAAATACTACAATGACTTAGTAGATATCTTCCAAGAAATCCAAGTTTTTCCAAAAGAAGAACACATCCATATATCAAGCAAACATACATCTACCCATGAGATGCTCACTCCTAATGGACATGTAGATGATCTTCATCGAAAATAAGAATCTCATACTCTTGATATCATCACCGAGGAACAAGAGTCACCTACTCTTAACATCTTTACACATGATCAAAGCATGGAAAAATCTATAGAAATATCAAAAATTGATCAAGAAGAAGCATTACAATCAGAAACATCCTCCATGCATATTAAACATCAAGTATGAAAATATGGAACATAATATCTTAAAACCATCAAAGATAATTGATAATCTTGAGTAGCAGAGCATTGGGTATACAATAGCCAAAGAAGCACCAATATATTTTGAAGAGCCATCAAAATCTGATATTTCATAGGATCAAGTTGAAGATATCAATTAGGAAGTTATCCCACATATAAAGGATCCTACCAGTGAAGAAGCTATCACCTTTGAAGATCCACAACACAGCAGAAAAGGATTAGCACCTTGTTTCCAAGGTAAATCATATCCTATTACAAATAAAAATTTTCAATAGATGAATTATCAAGGTAGAGGATTAGGCCTACATGAATAGGATATCCTAGAACCAGTACAAATTATTGGAAATCCTAAGCATCAAGGTATTGGTTATTCAATAATTAAGGGATCTAAACATATCAGTGATTCCTCTATAATACTAGGGAAAACTTTATATAATGCAAGCATTAACATAGAGAGCACGAAGAGTCCTTATGATGAAATTGCTACCAACAATACAACTAGCCATATCATGAATCGTCATCCACACATATTTCAACCCTCTGATTGGGACCAACAACAAGAGAAAAAGCTATATCCAAGAACGAAAAAATTCATTGAAGCAGAAGAATCATCAAAACAAAATGGAAAATAAAAGTTCAAATGGATACAAAAGAAAAAGAAAGAAAATCATCCCTATCAAACTCCATTAGTCAAAGAAACTATGGGGAAAAATAAAAAAGGGAAGTTCATCCATAAAAAATTCCAACAATGCAAAAGAAAGATTCAAGAGAAACCTACAAGGTATATCAAGAAATTGGTCCCAATCAGATCTCCATATCCACCCATCGTTGCTTATCATCCCAAGTTTGGAAAATAAAAGGTTCCAAAATATCAACCAATCCATCTAAATCTCATATCCCTCAACGTACTTCACCATCAAATTTTACATACATGATATCAAACCCTCGTATTGACCATGTGTTGGCAACAACTCTTTATCATAAGGATTCTAACGGAACTCTATCACGATGTGCACATCAAGGTAAGGTTAAGTTCGGTATTGACAAAGAAGACAAGAATTTCCAAAGTTTACACTCAAGTGCCCGTATTTTAGCAAAACGACTCCTCCAAGTAGGATATCATTGGTATGCCATGATAGCAACAACACCCATATTAGCACTAGCAGTATCTACATCAACATCACCAGGTGGTTCAACATGAGCAAAAAAAATTTACCATGATGAGAACTTGGTAAACAGGCATCTTGTGTGACATCAAAAAATCAAGAAAATAGTCAACAAAAAAATCATCCTCTAGTGAAAACCACTATGGTGGCGCTTTGGACAAGTACCATAATGAAAACCTGGAAAAAAAGCATCATGTGTAGAATCGAGCATCTACATGCACCATTTTAGGTGGAAGCATCTCAACTTATCCATAATGAATCCAATCCATTTTTATCCAAATCCAACTTACCTTGATCTTGAAATATGTTTGGTGTACACTTTACACTTGCTTATGGAAAACATCTTAACATGGGTCACTATCATTGACCCTATCCTATCCAACATTATCTAAGCCATGAGGCATTTCCCAAAAGGGAATACTTTATCCAAACATGTTATCCTATCACAAGATAATCCATCACCTACATTGCTAGACACTAGGGGCAAGTACTTACATCTTGCTTTAGAATAATTTGTCCCAACAACAAGATATACCACCAATGCACTACCAAGGTGACCTTTAAAACAATTCATCCCAACAACAAGGTATACCACCAACACACTACTAGGGCACCCTTTCCAATCAACAAGGTGGTTCACATGGTCCCCTTCCCAATCAATAGTACCAACAACAAGGTGTGCCACATGGTACCCTTTCCAATCAACAACAACAAGGTGGGTCACATGTCCCCTTCCCAATCAATAGTACCAACAACAAGGTGTGCCACATGGTACCCTTCCCAATTCATCCCATTGACAAGGTATCCCACCAACGCACCACCAGGGTAACCTTCAATACAGTTCATCCCAACAATAAGGTGTGCGACATGGTATCCTTCCCAATCCATCCCATCAAAAAGGTGTACCGCCAACACACTATCAAGGTAACCTTCAAAATAGTTCATCCCAACAACAAGGTGTGCCATAGGGTACCCTTCCCAATTCATCCCATCAACAAGGTGTACCAACAATGCACTACTAGGGTAACCTTCAAAGCATCCGCTACCCCAAGAAAGAGGGTAAAAATCCAAAAAATTAAAAAAGATAAAAATCAAAAGAAAAAAAAACCAAAAAGAGAGAAAAAAATACAAAGAAATAAAACATTTTCTTAGAGAAAACCACTTCGTGGCACTTCTAGAACACATACCGTAGTGAAAACTTGGCAAACAGGCACTATGTTTGAATAAGAATTACATTGTTAACTATCAACATTATCCAAAGCATCCACCCATTCATACCATAATAAAGCATGTGTCCAACCATGGCTCGTTACTGATTTAGGAAAGTAGTCTTGTCTCGAACTGGGGGAAACTTCCTAAAGTTGGTCATGGATTAGATCTTTGTGCATCCTATCATGGTCAAAACTATCAAAAATCAAAAACATCTAGAAAACAACAAAAATAAAACAACTTTGGATTATTCTTTCAATCAAAAGTCTAAGATATCAACATTTGCTTGAACCTCACAACTAGTTCAAGTAAATTTCCTACAACATATCCTCTAGAAACAGAAGTGGAATATCAATCCAATTTATCAACTTTGTTTGAATTCCAAAAACATGTTATGCTTTGAGTCAACACCAGTCAAACTACATGGTCTCTACGTGTACAACATAGGCAAGGATTATCAACCCTTGAGGCCTTAGGTCAGTCCCCTTAGGTGTCTATCATGCTTTCTTTCAACTTAGTCAAAAAATTCAAAATCCAAAAACATTCACAAACACCAATTTATCAACATTCGTAAAACATAAAAGATCAAAAACATGTTCTTATCAAACCAAGTGAACTACGAGCTTTTGCGTGTACAACGTAGGAAAGGCTCATCTTGGATGAGCCCTCGAGGCCCTAGGTTAGTCCCCTGAAAACAACAAAAACATCATAAAATTCAAAAAATAAAAAAGCTACTACCTCCATCATCACCAAACGTAATAAAATTTTCATCCATAATAAAAAAAATCATCATATTCACCCTTTGAAAAAATAGACAATCAAATAGAGAAACATCAAAATTTAGAACTTTCAAGCAAATAATCACAAAGATTCGATTGCAAATAGACTAAAACAATGTCAAAGTATTAACTACCTATCTATTGAAAATTCACCAACAACATCCTGAGATATGTCTTAACGGATTTGTTCCTACGATAGACATGATCAACACCAGATAATAGCCCCAAACCAAACAAATATGGCAAGTGACACTGCAACATTGTTTTATCTTTTTATAATCTTATCTTTATGATTTATTTTATTGACTCATTCCTAGGATCTCTCGAGGATGTCCATAAGGATTTAGAGAAGAAGGAATGGGGGCAATTAATACTTGCTTTATTTATTGTATGGAAGTTGTTTTAAAACAATTCATGTACCAATTGCATGCTAGGTATTTCATACCTCTCTGTGTAATTGGTCTGAAAAGTTTTAACACAACCCAACCATATATTTTAAACAAAGTTTCTATATGTTTGGTATGAGAAAGAATATTATTTGTATGTTGAGTCAAAGTCCACACAATGGATACAACGCCACCTTGGCTATTAATACCCTGGTGCATCATATTTGTTTGCTACATTAAAAAGGATTGTTAAAAATACAAAGTCTCCAAGCGAAGCAAAAGAAAAATCATCAATAACTAACAACATCAAATTTCTATCCATCGTCAAAAATTTCTTCTAACTAACATCCATCCTACATCACAATATCATTAGTATCATGTCCATCCTGCATCCACAATGTTGTCAATACATATAATGATGATAATAAAGCAATAAAACATCATGTATAATGTATAGGGAATACATTCATCATATACATAATAAAACATCATATGAAATAAAATATGATTAATTCATCCATCCACATCATATGCATACATCATAAAAGTATAAAAGCATGTATAAATAATACATCATCATCCATAATCATCACATAAACACATAATGAAGCTGAATCGAAGCATGCATATCTCATATATATCATCATCAAAATTGAGAATGTCATTATAGTACATCATTGATGAAACATGTGTGATAGGATAATACAAAAATATACATATATATGAGGCCTCATCTGGGCCGATTAATATATATACAAAATCATGTATGTAATATAAACTTCTCTAAACAATAAACATCATAAAGAACAAGTAAAAATAAAATGTTAATTGACCGAAGGAGGAGGAATTTAAGGATCAGGTTGATCAAGTTGTCTAAATGAGCAACTACCTGACTCAACACCCATAGCAACATTAGGTTCTCCAAACCGCGACCATCACTAAGCTCTAGGAATAGAGGCATCATATAGGGTCTAATAATATGTCGCCCTCTATAGCAACTTATCTCGCTCAAAACAAAGACTATCACACTCTATCCTAAGGATATCCCTCTCAATGGTAACATCCTGCAACTATATCTCAACAACAAAACGATGCCCAATCTTTGTGTCTCGCTCTACCTTAAGGCCATCTCTCTCTTGCCGAGCAGTGTCTCTCTCCACTATCAGTGTGGAAACCTGAGCTTCTATAGCCTATCACCGCACTACCTTTGCATCCCTCATAGCAATCATCTGTGCTAACTACACTACTCCATCTCCAAGTGGTGGAGGAGGAATTGTGACGTATCCCTGATCTTGCTGCATTGAATCACCCTGTGCATCGTCCTATGGTAAACCTTGCCTCTCTCAAATTGTTGATAAACCCTATTGGGTAGATATCTCTCGAGTGAAGAGCACACACAACCAATCAGCCATCTAATCTGTCTACAATACACCAACTACTCTTGATTGTCAAGCCAGGCCTCACAATCCATATACGGTCTCCATACAAAACCTGACATATCATCAAAAACACGATGCCAGTAGGGAAGCTGTCCAGGCCATGTATAATGCAGAAAATATCCATAACGATAAGAATATGGATCCCCAGCAATACAATCCAATATACCATTAGGATGAGCAACTGAGATGTGCTCCCAAGCCCATGCATGTAGCAAAGAGACACAAATAGAAATAGACCTCCCTCCACAATACACAACCTCGTGCATATCTCTGTACAGGTGCACAAGGAGACACATGCCCCACACATATCTAGTGTTGTGCTCAAACATGTCTGCTCGATGCACACACCCCATCCAACAAGAAACTATCAGCCCCACCTATCAGGAACGACGAGCCCCATAACCAAACCATAGAGAACTAAGGAAAGAGGGTCGAAACTACCCATAAAATCAGAAAAATCTATCTCCTCTTGGCAAACCTCAAGATGTCTCACACCAAGTACTTGACGCATGGCGCGGGTACCCCGTCAAACAAAATATGTAACCAACTCTTTGTGAATGGGTATGTGGAAGATCTTCCACACATCCTCTAGGGTGATGGTGGCCTCCCCAATAGGTAAATGAAATGAAGAGGTCTCTGTGTGCCACCTCTCCACGAGAGTAGTCATCATTCCTCTATGACATCTGATAGTCAACATGTAGGAGATATGCCACAACCCAATAGCATCTAAAGCATATCGCTCTAGCTCATGGAAACTAGTGATCAAATCAAATAGATCACATGGTCACTCCCTTGATTGGAGAAGATTAAGAACTACTTGCATTCATTTAACCCATGATGTTAGGGATTTACTATGAAAATGAAAAATGAACCTATGACAACAAACACATTGACTTAAGATTCCCAAAACAGTCAAAAGTGAAACCTTTTTTTCAAAAGCTAAAAAACTTTTAACAAAAGCAGAGAAAATAGGCAAAAACAAAAAATTTGTAGTCAAAAGTGATAAAGAAAGGCAATAGCAAAAATTTTAAATGTGAAAATATTTTTCAAAAGCGCAAAAATTCTACAAAAGTGAACAAAACGAGGCAAAAATATCAAAAGTGAAAAAACTAGGCAAAGGCAAAAAAAGTGAGTAGGCAAAGGCAAAAACAAAAGCAAAATTCTATGTCAATTGTGAACTTTTTAAGCAATTGCGAGATAAAAAGTCAAAAGTGAGCTATTCATAAAGATCAAAAGCCAAAAAAATGATGCAAAAGTGAGAAAAACACAAAATTAATGCATTCACCTAGTACTTTGTCTTTGTGCATTAATTACACAAACATGAAAAGACAAAAACAAAAAAACGAAAGGGTACATGTTGAGGTACTAATGCCTATAGGCCGTTCAAACTCGCAAACCACATCCAGGCGATGTAGGCCTCCCCGAATCCTTGCCATAGCTCCCCGACAATTGAAAAAACAAGAAAACCAGAGGCCCAAATTCTCTATAGGCTCAAAGTGAAAATGAGGTATTTTGAACCCTAATGACCTATTTAAATCATCAAAACCCTAATTTTTTACTTAAGACACCTTCCTAGGCAAAATTAGGAGCTCCCAGGGAACATTTGAATGAGCAACGAGAGACCTATAGACCTAAATTTTCATCTACACATATGAATTGAAATAGAACATTGTCATGAGCCCGACCTCAAAACTAATATTTTCAGCCAACCTCTTGAGGGGACAGCCCGGAGTCCTACCATCATTCCACTGACCACCGGGGCATAGTGGGGCACATAAAAATTTAAAATCTTGATCTTAACATTGAAATCTTTGAAACAAAGCAACCGCTACTTTGCCTTAAAGAGGGGCAAAATGTGAACATGTAAAATTGACCTAACACTTATTGCACATCCTAAATGACATTTTCGCATTATCGACATCATTATCATCGATTATCACTACATTTCACATCAAATACATCAAAAACCCTAATTTCCTCTATTAATTGAATAATATTACATTATTTAGTTAATTCACTTTTTCACCATTTTCAACCAATTACATAAATTTCATTTATTTAATAAAGTTCTAATCTAACTTTATTCCTCCTGATTAGTTAAATAACATCAATTATTTAATTATGTCGCTAATTCACTTTATTCCCCTAAATCAATTAAATTATTAAAACTTAATAGTTTAATTAAATCACTTTCCCCTAAATTTGAATAATTGAATAAGTTATCCAAAAAAAATTCAAAAATCAAATAAAAAAAATACAACTTTGTTTGTAAAATTCAAACTTGATTTGCACGTTCAACTCAAAAATATTAATTAATTATCCTCACCCACTTTCATGATTGAGCAAATTACGAACCACCGATTGCTCACTCTATTTTTGACCGATTCATCTAATTCCTTACTTAAATCAATGTATTCTTCAATTCCACAAATTATTCAATCTATTTCCTCAATCCCACTAAACACTCCAAATGATTTCTTCAATTACACCAATTACATAATCAATTTGCACTAATTATTCCCATCTAAATCCTCTCAACAACTTTCGACTGTTAATCTAGATATTCTAGTACGCGATCTTGAGCGTTCATTTAGAAACACAAATTCTATATAACAACCATCTTTCTTCTTAAAAATGATCGGAGAATCAATATCATTCACACAACGAAGTAATGTAGAGATCTTAATCGAACTTTTGACATCTTCTTACACACATCTTCGATCAACACATGCACATTCTTCAAGCTTTCACATAGACAATGGAGGCTTCACATTGATACAAACAACCCAACATCCTTGTGAACACACTTTGACACGGGATGGTAATGCTACGTTTCTTGAATTCATTTTATGTATGTCTCTTCTGATTGCTTTTTATGAATTATTTTCGTAGTTACATTTCATGAGTAATGGGCATGAATCATCTTTTTGTTTGTTTAGATTAGTTTCCATTCATTCAAATTGATCATTTGCATCTTCCCGATTTACCCCTTACACACTAATACTGATGAACACATAGCTATAAAGGAGTGATATATATGATTAATTATGAGTCCAAGAGATTGGCTATAAATTAGATGACTACATTGAGGAAGAATTACACATATAACTTGGTACTATTCACAGAAGGAATAAAGCTAGTTGGATGTAAATGTGTATTAAAAATAAAATTTAGTGTTAAAAGGTGATATTGAAAAGTACAAGGCAAGGCTTTTTACAAAATTCTATTCCCATGTTGAGGGGATATAATTTAATGAGAAATTTCCCATGTTGCTAAGATAAATTCTATTTAGTTCTTGTTATTTATAGCAATATAGCTTTGATTTAGAGATAGAAAAATATATGTAATGACAACATTTTTACATGGTCAGTGGGAGGAATAGGTCCACATGACATAGCTAGAGCACTATGTGGAGTAAGGTAAAGAAAATTGCTTTGTAGACTAAAATATGTGTATGGTATTAAGCAATCTCATATGATGTGATACCAAAAGTTAGAATCTTTTGTGTTAGGATTAAAATTTTTGAGATCCAAATAAAATCATTATATTTATTATAAAATGGATGGTTATCAATTCCTTATGATCACATTGTACATAAATGACTTGCTATTATTTGGTAATCGTAAGGAACTTGTGATTTATGATTTGAAGTCTTATATTTTAGCAAAAAATTACCTTGAAGGACTTGGGAGCAACCAAGTACATTCTTAGGCATGTAGATAAAAATAGATAGAGGAAATAAAAGTCTTTTGTTGGGATATAGAAACTATGCTAACTTAGTATTAGAGATATTCAACGTGTTAATTTACAAGAATGTGAGTGTTCCTATTTTAATGGGGATAATTTTTGAAACAAAGAAAGGTATGCATACTAACCTTAAAGAAGATAATTATGCAAATTTAAGATATTTATAATTATAAAAAAGAGAAAAACATTTAGAGAGAAAAATCTAACACTCTGGAAAAGTAGAAGCACTTATATTATTAAAAAATGACCATGGTTACAAATACAATCAAGGCTATGGTTCTTATAAGAGTATTATCAACATAAAATATATAATTACTCTAATGGTATAATGATACCTACAAAATTAACCATGCAAACTACACCTCTAAGCACCAATAAATAAGAAAGTTTGACACTAGAAAAGATGAATGGTTTAGGAAAACTCATTTAAAAAACCACAAGAGGCATGGTTCTAAAAATAATGGGACCAAATTCTAATGCCCTTCTTCAATTTTGGTTTTATTGACTACTTAAATAACATATTCCTTACACTCTTAAATTGTTATATAATATATATAACCACTCAAACTTGGGTGCCCCAATTTATTTTCATTTAACCCATGCAAACATTCTATATGATAAGTGTTCAATATTGTCATAATATTTGTCAAGATTCTAATGCATCCTTCCTCTCACATGCTCTTACACATCTTAATAATTTTTCATGTGGAACTCCCAATATGATGACCTTACACATCCCACAAGATGTTGAAACAAGGCTAAAAGGATGCCACATCAATGTGGGATGAATAGCTCCACATGTGATAACAAAATACACTAAAGAAAGATTCCATGTCACCTCCAAAAGGAATGCCAATTCTCCCACATGAAGAAAAAATACAAAAAATATAAAATAGTGAATGCATACAAATGTACTAAAATTGAACAATAGGAATACAAGGTTGAAACTCCTTTTTTCAAGATTCTCGCACTTTTATGACACCTTGCTAGATAAAAAGGGAAATTTACCTTCACTAAAATATAACTACTAGGGGGTATGGATCTATTATCCCTATTTATGAAATAGCCAAATTTTATAACTTTTGTATTAAATCCATTAAGCTAATCTGAAATATACATTTTGTAAATGTTTTTGGGTTAGCAAGAGTGTGTGTAATCAGGATTGTCTTCTGAAAGTTTTATTCTAAGACATTTGAATTGTATCTCTTGTCATATTTCATCAAGTCTATCTTGAAACTTCTCCAATCTTGTGTCTTGCACCAAACCAATAATTTATTATATATTTTTGTATTGAGAATGGATCAAGTGGATTGATGAAAATTTTAAAAACAATTAACTTTCAGAAACTGTAAAAGTTCGTGATAAAATTTCTTATGAGCACAATCTTAGTGATGCCACGTCAAATATGATCAATTTCTATACTAAGCCACTTTCTAGTTTCCAAGATATTAAAGCTTTGATTTTTGTTTGCTGAATTTCAAAAACTATTACATTGAAAGTTCTACTCAATCTAAATGAAAATATATTTCTCGGTTTTGATGGTGATGCAAATATTAATGATTTGGCAGGTTTGGTAGAAAAATATTGAACAAGACAAAATTTATCTGTAAAATTCTATTTATAAGCTTTGCTAATTATAAGACAAGTTTTTCAGAAGTAATATTAAGCACTTTTAAAAGTTTTCAAGACTCATGTCAGAGTGCAACAACATAGTGATGTAGGAAATGGACTCCGTGACCACCACCAACATCCTCTCAATCTGTGTCAAGTTGCAGATATGAAAGAAAGGTATGCACATCCATCAAAGCACAATTGAATAGAATTTTGTCAGATGTTATAGTTGCTCTGGTTGAAATATATGTAGAAAGCGGAAGCTTACACAGGGATATGAACCATTTAACAAAAGAGCCTCTAGAAAATCTCATTGATGAAGTGTAAATATGGCAGAGCTACGTTATATATAAGATGTATTGAAAAAGGAGATAATAATGTATGGTCAATGAAGGTTTTAGGCAAATTCACCGTCAATAATTCACCATCAATAAATTCATCTCTCATGACAAATAAATTCATCTCTCATGACAAATCACCGTCATGAATTACTGATGAATTATTGGTGGTGAATTTTTCACGAGATGAATTTTTCATGACATGCCATGAATTCTTGACGATGAATTTGTTGATGATGAATTTTCCTAAACTGTTAATAAAGTATGGTGCAGTCCTTAGAAACAAGGAGAAAGCAAAAATGTGACTGGAGCATGGAATAAAGGCACACAAATACTGTACAAGAATATGATTGATTGTCAAATGACATGTATGTGCCTTAGAGATTTTGAATACGCCAATCACATGGTATTCCATATGGCATAAAATATAATTTGATATTTATGCTTACTGTGAGGTGTCGAAGCTAAAAACAAAAATAAAGAGGGTGTTGTTAATGATTTTGTACTTTAAAAATCGTGTGCCTATCCGTTTGCAGGTAGTGCTTGAAGAATATTGATTTGTGACTATTCTTTTTGTGTGAACCATGGAAGGAAACTATGGATTCATAATTTGAGCCTGAATCACCACTTTCAAAACAAATTCGACTAGATAGAGATATGCAAAATTTGGATCTACAATGAGCAACCCTTGCCATTCATTATCTTAAAACCTGATAGATATGATCTTTATTTAAAGATTTCTAGTCTTTAATATATTGCAAGGTAGAATCATGATGGTGGGTTCTGAAGAAGGCTATGTACCAACAATCTTGAATATTATGGTTATCACTCTTGGAATGAGAATTGTTTATGAATACCTCCAAGGAATATGATCTCATGGCATACAAGGATGACATGTTATACACAAAATAAATTGTTGGAAAAGTTTTAGAATCTTTCAAGGAAGTCTAATCTGCAGGCTATGACTAACATAGACTGGTTATGAAGATGTTATAGACTTTCAGACAAACTCAGCTTGCTAGAAACTTTGACAAGGAAAGTTAGTGTTGAACGGTGGAAAGAGAGGCATGTGCTTGTAAGGTTTATCATATGATATAGTTGTAGACACGATACATATACATGCAAAAGTCTCTAAATTTTTTAAGTTGCAACTGTCCTCTTAGTTATATGTATGTGAATCCTAGACAAAGAACACTGACTATATTGCTAGAATTCCCTTAGAGAATGCATGCTTTCATGGAGTAATCAGTTCCAGAGAAGTAATTCTTACCAGGTACTTATCTAAAAATTCTAAATATGTATATGCATGCAAAAATATGTACACAAATAGAAAGCACATGAACTATTTAGTTTTTAAAGCTTTCAAAACAAAGGTGAAACAAGTAGTTAGAATTCTTAGAAATTTGTAATCATGAAATATAAGTATCAAGGCTATGAATTTCTTTTTGTGATTGAAAGTACACTACCTGAAGTCTCAAACATCAAATTAGGGCACATTAGCATGCAATATTTTTGAAAATATATGGAAGGAAAGAGGTCACCTTTACCACAAAAGATCTTTGAAAGTGGTTTAGCACATGTTGTTAGATTTCTTGTGGTAGTCCAACATGTCTTGATCTTGCATTAGAATGTATTAAGAATATACCTTGAGTCTAGAGAGATCAAAACTATTGATGAAAAGTTAGTGGTTAGGTTAGATGGTGTCTCCATTCTAGTATCATCTTCAAGTTTCCCATCAAAGATCAGGTCGTTTGTGTCAATATAGAGATTGCTTATTAGTACTTCAATGAACATAAGAACCAATGTCTTAACACAATAGCAAGAAATTGGTTATTGACTCCCAAAGGAGGTAAGTCTTAGCTTTTGAAAGCTCTCCATAGGTCTCTCTTCATTGATTATGTTTCCAATTTGATAGTTCTTCTTCACAAAATAGTGGGAAACAAAAAATATATTGAGTTTAAAAAATTTGGATGTACCTTTTTATCATGTTCATAAGTGTAGGAAATCATTCGTTGATTAGGGTGGTATTATTACTAATAACATGCACGAGAAGTTGATCAAGTTTGAGACAAATCAATATTTTCATATGTCTTCAAGTATATTTTCTATGTGATTGCAAGTATGAAAAATTGGTCATGTCTCCGTACCAAAGGAACATTTGATAATACAACACATATCTATAACTATTATACATAGTTGCAGCGAGAGAATAGTTACAAGAACTTTCAAAGGGTGAATGATTCTTTTATAATGCTAATTGTGAGAGAGCTCCTAGGAAACATTGCGCTCAAAATATCTCTAGAAGAAGAAAATCTCATCAAACAATATGAGATTTATTTCATACAGTTTCCTAAGTTTACCTATTTGTGGATTGGAGGATTTGATGGATACCCATATAGATTACCTAGGTATATGGATGATAAACTCATCATGATAAAGCTCTGGAGGAAAATTAGTGTAGTCAACAAGAGATGTAGGGATATAAAGAAGAATGTAATCCCTTTTCCTATTGGCCTCATCCATTATAGTTTCAAATCTTTTTCCACTGCTCAAAATATTGAGAGATCATTGGTAAAAATTAGTCTCTACTTTTATAAAGTGAGGTTCTTGTTTGATAGTTAATGAGGTGTTAAATATATAACTTAAATTTGGGTCCAACATACTATCACTTTCCAACTATTGAAGATTTTTGGGAAGACTGTGAAGATGATGATAAAGTTTAGAGGAAAGATTGAATGAGGTTGACACTGAGACAAATCGAGGACTTTAAATTGGATTGGTATGTGGGTGAGATTAGTAATAATAAAATAGATTTAATCAATCCTTTGTATTTTCAAAAGATCTAAGTTCAACCCTTACCACCTATCAATTGGGTAGATCAAGAAATAAGAGAGGTCAATGAAAGAACGAATTATGTACTCAAAAGATTAGAAGATTGGGTTAAAAATAAATTGATTGAGACAACAACCACTGAGCCACCAAATAAAGGAGAAACTTCTAGAAAGAAGAATGATAGTAAAGAGAGTAATTCTTCTTTTAATCCTTCTTAGATTGTCACCCTAACTTCCAATTCTCAACAAAATAGTCAAGAAGGTGGTGATGATGATGACCCATCAAAAACAAACAATTTCAAGAATATTTGTGGAGATGATGTAGAGGTGAAGAAGAAAAGATCCAAAATCAATGAAAGATCATTGTAACCCATTCAAGAAGAGGCTAGAACAAAGGATTCAAGAGAATCTAAGGATGATTCTGAGGGTGATGAACAAATTCCAACAATGTCTCTTATTCTCATTATGTATCCTACATGCATGAAGTACCTGATCTTGCTATAGTTACAAGACCACCACCCTCAATAGATATGAATACACCTCTAGAGGATATTTTTGAGCCACTTTTTCTTCTTTCATCTATGACATCTTATCCACCAGATCCTGATGTTCCAAAATTCTTATAGGGTAATATGTCATCCTAGCTAGAACAAACTTTTTTAAAGAAGAGATGTTGAATTGGTCATCCCTAAATTTGATTCCATTACTAGTTTATTCTAGAAGCCAACAAGGATAAAGAAGATAAAGGTCACTTCTAGATTGATAATAGATCTTGCATCAAGAAACATGTGCATTAAATTCACTCAAATTATTGCAAAAAAATATGCAAATTAAGCTACTAAGGTTGATTTTGATATTACCAAGGTTGATTCGGGTCCTGCAACTCATGAAGGTGAAATTCATAATTTGCAAGTGCTAGTTGCCAGATTAGTGTAGTGAACAAAAAATGAAAAGCATACAAAAGATTAGTTAAAACATCAAGTGTGAACTTTGACTTCATATTTGAGATCTATTATAGATACATGTACTTTGCATGTAGACTTGCAATCCATTCTTCTAAAGCTCCTGCTCATGAGGGAAATATTGAAAATGGAGTTATAGAAACTGTTCATGCGTATCAATCATATGTAAATGTAACAAAAAATGGGTTCAACATATCAAAATGGATGCATTAAATTTCATTGAGAAAATAAAGGAGATTTATGATGAAGAAATAGTCAAGAAGGAAGCAATGGAAAAAGATCTGAGGGGTATTAGGAGAGAAGAATCACTTTGGCAAGGGATCTTGAAAGATCTTAAGGAAATGATAAATATAGACTCTAATACCTTGATTTCCTAAAACATTTTTTCAATTGTAGAATAGAATCACTTTGATTCTTGTCTTCAAAGTGTAGAATAGAAACTGGTAATCATTAATTAGGTCTCAGAAGAACAAGATAAATTATTGGTAATATGTGAAGAAGTGAAGGCTAAGCCTCATAATTGTTTTCTATTGGTTAGCCCAAGCACATTGATAAAGGATGAAGTTAAGATTCTCAAGAAGTATTTTGAAGGCATGATTAATAGAGAATTGTTCAATAAGCAATCATTCAACATGAAAACAGTGAAGAAGTTGAGTGAAATCTTAATAGTTCTAGATACATGTGGAAGTCATACATGATTTCCATCATGAATTGGAAGGTATTCAAAAGATCCAAGGTATTGGGACATTAAGGATGACTAATTCCGTTGTTATACAGAATACATTCCTTTCTTTCATGATCAAAATTTTCAAAGCACATAAGGAAAAGTATCCTCTTCATCAGAGCCAGGATGTGCAACAAGGGACTTCTTTAGAAAGTGCAAGGGATGATGTAGATAAAGGGGAAGGAGTGACTTAGTAAATTCCAATACCCAATAATTTTCTTAAGTCATAAGTGATGAATTAAGTTTGAGTTAATATTGATATAATTTGACTTATGTCACTACGTTGTAACCAAGGTTAGAAATAGACTTTAATTTAAGGAAAACTTGGAAAATGTTAACTAGATTAGAATTTGTTTTATTTTCTCAAATTTGTAGAAAGGTAGTTATCCTAGTAGTTATCAATTAGTTACAAAGTATTTATTTTAACCAAGCCTATATATAGAGCTTTGGTTATTGTAAAGGGAATTTTTGGGGTATTTTCATTAATCAGTACAAAGGATTTTGAAATTGTATAATTTCACAAAGTAATAGAAAGAATTTTGGATGTGCATTCATGGATTTTTCAATATGTCATCATTAATCTTGTTTGTATTTTTAGTCGATGATGAGCTTTGTCATCCCTAATCTTGTTTGTGATGAATAAATAGTCAATCTTTGATGAGTTAATTTGGAAAAATATTTAGTTCTTGGTATCTCGATTTGCATTTGCTATCCTTTAAAATCTATAAAATTATGAAGCCTATATGTGTAGCATGTGATCTTTGTAATGCAATTGGTTAAGTTTTAAGTAAACCTACAATAACACTTGTTCATTTATTGTTGGGTTTTTTTTCATCCCAGTTAATACATTCAAAAATCTAAATTTAAATCATACAAGGGAGCTACCCCTCTCAAACTTAGAGGAAGATTTCATTTCATAAGAAATATCTCCAACTGTTGGAGCATTCTTTCCACTTTCCATTGGGTGAGTCAAGTATCATTTCAAGAGTAAATATGCTTACCAACAAGGTCCTATAGAGTCACTACACCATTATAAATTATTTATAGTCATATATTTAGTCAAAGAGTTTACAACATTCATCAAAGTGTCACCTTTTCTATCATTATCCTCATCCTCTACTATTTCACAAATAAAATGTTATTAGACATCAATGTGCTTCATGATCGAATGAAAGTTTGGGTTCTTTACTAGACATATGGCACTCTAAATTTCACATAGAATTGTAATAGTCCTTGGATAGATACCCCAATATCTAAACAATATCTTAAGATAGATGGATTCTTTATAAGAATGAGTAAATTCTATTTACTCTACTTTTGTATTGGACAAAGTGATCATAGCCTACTACTTACTCATCCAACTAATAACACCACCAAGTATAGAAAAAGCATATCGAATAGAATATCTACTATCAACATATCCAACTCAATCTAAGTCCATAAATCCATGAATGGTTAGTAAGTACCAATGCCATATAGAATAACCATAATAATAAATTGAGTACTCTAAGGTAACCCTCAAATATTTGAAGGTCCTCTTCACTACATCCCAATATATTCACTTGATATAATTAGCCATAAATTGGCCAAGGAATCCCAATTCTAATGGAATGCCTAGTATTTCATAGACCATAACATATATTGAAATAACAACTATACTACCAGAAGGTATTCTAGAAATACCCTCCATATCACTAGAAGTAAAAAAACTAAAATGATAACTTTATACCCACCAAAATAGGAACACATAATAGTTTT
>VDFB02270651.1:142148903-142198438 GCA_007258455.2 Sequoia sempervirens | reverse complement strand
CTAGATCTAGGGTTTTAATGAACTCTAATTTCAGAAAGTTTATAGTGTAAAAATGTCAGGTTCACCAAAATGAAATGAAAAAAAAATAGGTTCACCAAAAAGAGACAAAGGAAAATAGGGTTTAACCAAAATGGAGGGGAAATGGTGTATGTGGACCTATGTTTCTATCAATTTCATTAGGAAATGAGATCCCCAAAGGTAGGATTGACTTTCAACCCTAGGTGAGTCAATCCTATTGGAGATCTTGCAAATTTCCTTATGATAGAGGACGGGGTAAAATCTTCTTGAACAACACTTTTGGGAGATAAACTAAAAATAGTAAATGAACTCAATTATGCAATGTGAAGCTGGAATCATGTATTTAGAGCATAACTCTAGAAGAAACAACAAACTTTTAGAAGATTTGAGAAAGGTAAGACATTGTGTACATTTCACCAAAAGTGGTTGTTGAGCGTCCAAAAATGGTGAATGAGTCCTTGTACATATTTTTTCTCAAATTTTCGGGTCCTCTAAAGATAGATCTGAGATTCCTTTTCCCATAGGTTTCACTACTAAAAAGTCAAAAATGAATTCGAGATCTAAGTTTCCATTGCCTTGAAAACTTTTTGTGACAACTTTGCAACTTTGACAAATTTTATAGTTTTCCAATTTTGAGATCTTCAATTCCAATCCTTTCTTCAACCTAAGATTTGTACATACACAAGAGAGAGAAAAAATTGTTTGTTTCTTGTGGATAAGGGTTTTCCTTGGTCAAACCCTAACTTGGTCATTAAACCTTGAAATGAAAGAATAATAAAATGTAAGGAACGATGAATGAACAATGCTATGTTGCAACTCACCAAGCCCTTGAATGGAGATCCTTAGAGGATTGAAGTATAACACATATCTCTAAGGTCTTCATGTTGCATGAAATGGCTTGATTGGATTTTGATCTTGATGCTTGAATGCTTGAAACCTACATCACGATGTTAGCTCCAAAAACATGCATAGTTGCAAATAACTTTGACATGATGCTTGAGATCTTGAATGCTGATGTAGAAGACTCATAAATCTGCTCTTGAACACATTTGAAAATAATATTTACTCTTGTGAAGTCTCATAAAAATTCTTAGGATTGCTTAACATTTTAATTTGATAAAAAGACCTTGTATTTATAGGTAATTTTTTAATTTCTCGATAATTAAACATCAAAAGCCAACAATTGCAACCTACATTTGAATCATAAAAAATACCGCCAAAAAGATATTAAAAATTGAGATCCTCAACTTAAGGAGGACCCATTCGCCCTTGGGCGAATGGGTCCTAGGACCTAAATCTAGGACACTCAATTTCCAAGGCAATTCAATTAATGTTTGCAATTGTTTAGGTTACCCTTTTGGAAAGCAGGATTAAATATGCTTTTAAATGCATAATTGGGCCAATTAGAGGCTTAATTAAGTCCAATTAATTAAGGGGAGGAAAACTAGGTGAGAAAATGTAAAGGAGCACGTTTTCCACCACTGTAGTGGCATATTCAATTTTTTGGTTGGAAGACATACACACATGTGCCTAGGGAGAAGCTATGAAAATTAGAGATTAAGATAGTGAAATGCATCATCATCAAATATGATGTCAATGTGAAAGGGTACAATATTTGAGACCCCATGGATAGGATATTTTTTAATAGAAGTGTTATTTTTAAATAAAGTAAGCCCTTTTCAATAATTTTGTAGACAATAGAGAATGTGAAAAAATATTTGGTTTAACTACCATAAAATATCAAAAAAATTGAACTATAATCTCATGAAGAACCTCTAGAGAAGGAGAGATTAGATAATTTAGAGAGTTTTGAAGAGAAGGCTAGAACCTCTACCTCAATGCTTAAGGAGGTCCACTTGGAAAATATAGCAACTATATAGTTATAACCATACTAATTAGAGATGTATGCTTGCTTTGATTACTAATTGTAGTCATGTAAAATTGACCTAACACTTATTGCATATCCTAAATGCCATATTTGCATCATCGACATCATTATCATCGAATATCACCGCATTTCACATCAAATACATCAAAAACCCTAATTTCCTCTATTAATTGAATAATATTACATTATTTAATTAATTCACTTAATCACCATTTTCGACCAATTAAATAAATTTTATTTATTTAATAAAGTCCTAATCTAACTTTATTCCTCCCAATTAATTAAATAACATGAATTATCTAATTATGCTGCTAATTCAATTTATTCCCCTAAATCAATTAAATTATTAAAACTTAATAGTTTAATTAAATCACTTTCCCCTAAATTTGAATAATTGAATAAATTATCCAAAAACATCATCAAAAATTAAATAAAACAAATATAGCTTTGTTTGTTAAAGTCAAACTTGGTTTGCATGTTCAACTCAAAAATATTAATCAATTAAATCACTTAATTAATTATCCTCCCACTTTCATGATTGAGCAAATTACAAATCACCAATTGCTCACTCTATTTTCTGACTGATTCATCTAATTCATGATAGATTAATCTATTCTTCAATTCCACAAATTATTCAATCTATTTCCTCAATCCCACTAAACACTCCAAATGATTTCTTCAATTACACCAATTACGTAATCAATTTGCACTGATTATTCCAACCTAAATCCTCTCAACAACTTTTGACTGTTGATCTGGATATTCTAGTATGTGATCTTGAGTGTTCATTTCAAAACAAACATTCTATATAACAACCATCTTTCTTCTTAAAAATGATTGGAGAATCAATATCATTCACACAACGAAGTAATGCAAAGATCTTAATCAAACTTTTGACATCTTCTTACACACATCTTTGATCAAGACAAGCACGTTCTTCAAGATTTCACACACACAATGGAGGCTTCACATTGACACGAACAACCCAACATCTTTGCAACCACACTTCGACACAGGATGGTAACACTATGTTTCTTGAATTCGTTTTAGGTATGTCTCTTTTGATTGCTTTTTATGAATTCATTATTTTCGTAGTTACATTTCATGAGTAATGGGCATGATTCATCTTTTTTTTGTTTGTTTAGATTAGTTTCCATTCATTCAAATTGATCATTTACATCTTCTTGATTTCCCCCTTACACATTCTGACACACCCAATGGGACCACAATCCTTAGCACTAATTTTTTTATGATCTCATTTTGAAGTTGCAAGTTTTGGGAGTGCACTGGAAAAAATTTCATGTAGAAGCTACAGGAATTTCACGCACTTGATTTCACATTTTTCATGCACTTGACCTTTTTCTGGCTGCTTCTGACTTTTTGTTATGCTTTTGAAAAAATACAAAGCTGCACTTGAGTTTTTAAGTCACTTCTTCTTAAAAACAAAGGTCACTTTTGACTTTTTCATTCGCTTTTGCTTTTTGATAGGGTTGCTTCTGCTAAATTTTTTTCACTTTTTCTTTGTTAAGTTTTATCCGAAATTTTAATGTTAATTTTTTATTTCTAACACTAATGGGTACTAATTTGAATGTTTGACAAGTGCTAATTTTTTAAATATGGGATTTGTAGATGTATGCCATGTGTGTATCCAAGAACAATTAACACGTTTATTGCAGAGAAGGAGAACAGTTGGAGATTCAAAGTTTTCAAATCTTTCATAATTAGAAAACTTTAATTTGGTGCATAAAAAGAATCCCACAAACAAATGCTTTCAATTGGTTCTCTAAAAAGAACCTTTTCAAAGCTTTCTAGCTTAACAAATGTTTCCAATTGGCGCTATAAAAACAACCCCACAAACAAACATTTTCAATTGGTGCTCTAAAAAGAACCTTTTCAAAGCTTTCTAGCTTAGCAAATGTTTCCAATTGGTGCTATAAAAAGAACCCCACAAACAAACGCTTTCAATTGGTGCTCTAAAAAAAACTTTTAAAAGCTTTCTAGCTTAGCAAATGTTTTCAATTGGTGCTCTAAAAAGGATTTTTTCAAATATTTCTAGAACAAACAATTCCTTTTGGTGCTCTAAAAAATGTTTGATTTTTGTTGACCAACGCTTTCATTTTGCTAATGAATGCACAATTTCTTTTGTTGACCATTAAGACAAGGCTTTAGAAAAACACTTTGGTTGGTGCTTAAAATGAAAAAATCAAATTCTTTTTGTTACCTATTTTTTCTACTTGCCCAAATAGGTAGTGTTGTTTATATTTTACAAGTGAAAAGAGGGTACATTTTAAATTTTCTATGTCACATTCATGTGCATAAACAAAATCGGAAGACTACAATACTAAATTTCATTATGCAAATGCATATAACATAGAAGAGAATGCACAATCTTTTCAAAATTGTAGTCTTTATTGATAATATAAAAGCATGATGTCCCACACAAGCTGTGAGACTGACTATATGAGTGCATATCATGGAAAACATTATACATTTATAGATATAGAAGGAAAAAATGCACATAAAGTGAAAGGGGATCCGTCATTGCCTGAATGACGAATCTCAGTTGCTTTGTTCTGCTCCATCCTCATTCCCTCTCACTTGTCATGTTTGCTCTCCATGCTGCTCCTAGGCTTCCTGTATTTGAACTAAAAGTGTTGTTAGAGCAATGAAGGATCACTAGTCAAAATATGTGCATACATCTATAAGCATATGATATGATCTTCATGTGCATTCAAATATCCAAGCATACCATAAATGTCCAGGAAAACACGAGAGTGTAATCAAACACACCTATCATATGCTTATTTTTATCTAACATGTTTGCTTCTTGTGTAGGTATACGTAAAATCCTTGTTATTGTTTTGTTTCATCTGATTACAACATGTGGGATAAAATATGGCTCCCACAAGGGTTGAGCCCAACATGCTACCTTCTTGTTTCATCAAAGAAGGATAGTTACATATTAGATCACCTATGGAACCTTTGAAGAAAAGTTTCAGAACCATGGTGATATTGTTAAAAGATGGCTACCTTATTAATAGAGGCTCTCTCCTATTAACAAGGGAACTCCATTACCAATATGAGCATGATATGAAAGTTGTTCAACAAAAGTCCCATGATGGTTTTATTAAGTTCAATGAGTACTGACCATGCATAAGGGAGTGCAATCATTAATTAAAATGCTGCCATTTTGAGAATCATGAGGGATAGTCATGAAAGACAAAACATTCACATGATAATGCAGTGACAAGTTCCTCTAAGAATGCAACAACAATGATAAGTGATTTTGATATGACAGGATACTTAAAGGACTATCATGGATACCAAGGAGCAGCAATGACAATCATCAATGTTAATGTACACTATTACTGTTAGATTGAGCACAAGCACAAGGAATTTTGAAGTATAATGGAATTTTGTCTTGTTGAGATGGAGCTTTGTATTTGCACAAAAATAATTTTTGTTCTATGTTTTTGGGAGGAGAGAATGAAGACAAATAACAATCTACGAATGTCAAGTGTTGAAGGATAAATCACTAGAAAGCAAGAACATATTCATGAAAGCACATTTTATAGTGGACAGAGTTAACATATGATAACAGTTTATCCTATGTGATAAGGTCTATAGAACAACCAAGAGGGTAGTTTGTTTTGCTCACAAAGAACAATGGAAGTAAATGGACAACAACTATTAAGGAGGGCCTTTGAAACAAGTCATATAGTTCATAATTGGAAATCCTAATGTAAATCAAAGTGCAATAGGAGAGCTAATGATTCACTGTCATAAGACATATGAGAAAGAGACAATCATAAAGGTAGGGTAATAAGGTTATGTCATGAAGTAGGTTACCAAATGCATGACATAAGATAGTGATTTTATGAACATAGAGAACAATGCATATTCATCAAATAAAGCAGCAAATGATAAAGGATAGTCACAGTCACTTTAGTAGAGAAGGATAGTGGCCTTAGTAATCATGAACGACATCAATATTTCAATGAGGGTTTTAAGGAGAATTTTAATAAAAGACATATAATACTGAACTTATAGAGAAGACTTTGCTACAAATGGCTAAGCAATGAACAAGGTGAAAGTACAACAGTTTGTAAAATACAAAACACATTGATATTGTTGCATTTTGTCATTTGATTATTTTTTCCATCATTCTCAGAAAGGCCTTCAATTTGTTCAGTAGAAGAAACCCATTTGCAAAGTATTGAAGAACCCAAAAGAAAAAAAATAGAGATTTACAAACCTAGAAACCTTATGCAATGGTCGAGCCTAATATTTAGTTTTGGTACAATAAGCATGTATTCTATAGACGTGTTATCAAAAATCATGGCTACAGTAGTGTGAAATGACAAGGAATGGAGTATGGAAAATTTTGCTAATGCCAAGTGAGGTATGCAAAATAATGAAAAGATATATAGAAAGTTCTTCATTCTTGCTAACAGAGAAGAGTAAAAATGAAACCCTCATAATTAAAAAAAGAAACCCAAAAAGAGAGAAGAGGGTTTTTCTTTCTTTTCTTTCCCAGAATGCATGGGATGATGTCATGACCTATTGTACAAAGAAATGTTCTTTCAAAAAAAATTGGGGTTTCTAAAGGAAACAAAATATACAGAAAATGCAGAAGGATATGGATTTTCTTAGCCTAAAAAATCAAGAAATGCCTACAGAAAAATGTATAGCCGCAGCCATAAACCATTATTTTTGTGTGTAAAATGCTTGAAACTTTCTAAAAATCCAAGGCTCGAGGCTTACCTAGCTATTGTTGGTTTTGTTCTCCAAAAATCGTGTATAAAGTGCTTTCCCAAAGCTCAAATGAAAATCCTCCATGGCAACCAAGAGATTGATGGGACCAATAGAGAAATGAAGCACATGAAGTGACACAAAGAAAACAATACACTCGTTATTTTTTTCATGTGATCTATAGGCGAAAAGCAATAAAATTTAAACATACTCCTGTTTTTGCAAGAATGGATTTGATTTCGAGCAATCATCTTCCTCAAAAAATGAAATGAAATGGTGGAGATTTCTCTCATAAGTTTACCTCAAGTTTTTCTTTGTCAAAAGATCTATTGAGAAGCCTTTGTAGTTGTAGATTTCACCATGGAAATCACCTCCATGAATGAAGCTCTGTAGAAACCCTATGGTGTCAGTGGCTTCCTCTAGAAGCATTGAAAGCAAAATGAAACAAATGTTTTTCATGTTTTCCTTTACTTTGTTTGTTAGGGTTTTCATAACCCTATCACGCTGATAACTCAAATGGCATTTTTTCCATAGTTTTAAAAAATATACATGTTGATTAATATACTTGTGGGCTAAGACTTTGAGTCTCATGCCATGTATTTAGGAATCTTTAAGACTTAGTCTTTTGCTTCTAGTTTTCTCACAATGGGCCGAACCCTTGTGCTTATTTTTGCATTGATTTAAAAAAATGTAAAGAATTTGAATTCAATGATGTTGCTATAAATCATTAAGTCATATTGCTATTTAAAATGCAAAAAATAGAGTGTCATGTGTTGTAATGCTCTTATGTGTTTCATTATGAGCTTTGATGCTTTTGCAAGCATATAGGGGTAGTTAAGGTAGTTGAGCAAACATGTGGAGAGTATTTAGGAGCCTTTGCTCACTTTTTTGGAGGTTATGAGAGCATCTAGGGGGTGGTTTTGCATGCCTTAATGCTTGGTATGGTAAAACTTAGCCTTTTTCACACATGAGAGCTCTCTTGGAGGGAATCTAGTTGCTACATTTTTGGCTTATTGGGGGCATCCGACCCCAATCAGTTTTTGAGTTCCTCTTTTGGTGGGTTTTGGAGGGAGTGGTGAGTCATAGTCACTGGGTTGACTCATTTGGAGTCAGTTCTTCTTTATGCAATTTTGGACTTAGTGAATTTTGGAGTCCTTTGTCAGTTCTTGGCATACTTTTGTAACTCATGTTTTGGATATGAAATATAGTGAAGGCCTTGGATATCATTGACTTGAAGATTTTGCCTACTTGTTCTTTGCATTATTGTGTATAGTCAACTGATTGATCAAGTTATTTGTGAGGTAATGTCCATTTCCTTATAACTTTGTCTCAGGTTTTAGTACCTTTATGCAAAAAAGTATGCTAATGTAGGTTGCAAACTGTGTCAAAAAGTGTAAATGGATTTTAGCTGTGAAGTTATCTTCCTCCTAGGAGTCTGAGCACTAGGACCTTTTTGTGAAGCACTTATGCAAAAGCATGCAGTAATAAGTTGTGCAAGTGTAATTTTTGTCATTGTAGCAAGTGCATGAAATTATGAGTTTCATAGCCCTTTTCAATTTGGTGTATCACCCTTATTTTTCATTTTTTAGTTTTAATTTATGTATTTCTTTCTACCCTTTTCCCTATCAAATCAGTAGAGTAGATTAGCTTTAGGTGATAACCAGCTAGGAGCCAACCTTATCTGGAGATTCACTCCAAGTTCTAGGTGACCCACAACCTAGGAGTGATTCCATGTTTCTCTAGAGTGCTAAGTCTTGCAGCTTAGCTAGGGTGCAACTTTAAGAGATAACACTTGCATTGCACACTGTGATATATTTATTTGAAATCTAGAATGTATCTCACTTTTTGTGAACATAAAAAGAATAATTTCTATCTACATACACACTTTTACTTTCATTTTACTTTACTTTTCATTTTCTTTTTTTCTTTTTTTTTGGGATTCAAAGAAAATTGTGATGAAGTGTATACTGTGTATTTTGTGTTTGGAAAAATAGGTGTCTATCCTCTCCCCTCACACCTTTTCAGTGATCTTGGGTGATGAAAAGCATATTGGGTTTCACACACTTTGTTTCATTTCAAAGAATACCTTTAGAGGGCCTACCTCCCAACTTGTGAGAGGGAACGACCCAAGCGATACTTTGTTTTGGTATGCTATATAAATATTTGTGGGTGTGAGGAAAGTTCTCACTCACTTGGTGCGAATGTTCTATACTAACGGAAGTCTCCCCTAGTATCTGTGTGATACGTAAAAACCCACAAGGGTTGGGATGCCTCTTAATTAAGTGAATCGTTGCATGCATAGACACCAATTATCCCGAAACATGACTAAGAACCAATGTTTGTAGAAGCTACCCCTTTTTAACCAAAACATTCTCTAAAGTGGTGCATCGAAACTTTAATTATGAGAAGTTACCTACCAAGTTTGACTTATGGTTGAGCTTAAAACACTCTCCATTTGTTGCATGTAAAATCATCCCTTTGGGGCATGAGGTAAGCCCATCTAGGAGGAAGTGTCTATCCCTAGGGTGTACTTTGTCTTCATGAAATTTCCAAGATATTTTCATTACTTTGAAACATCAAACACTATGCTTGAATTAAAATAAACACATCAAAACAAGCATTCAATATGGTTCTCGAACATCAAACCCTTTGAATTTATACTTTGAAAAGAGCCCTATGCTTGCACTCCCTAAAAGTTATCTTAAACACATATCTTTGAAGATTTTCGAACATTTAGGCTCACATTTTAAGTCACATTAACAATGAAGTAAACATTGGAAACTATAGCTTTAACATATCAACTTCCATAAAATTTGAGCTTTTGTGGAAATAAACGTGCTTAAGTTGTAGAAATTTTAGGGTCAAATAAGTTTTTTATTGTTATGTTGAATGATATCACTTGCCAAATCTCAAAACAGATCCAACAAAACCTTCAAATCCACAAAATTATCCAATGCTACTACCAAATTTAGAAACTAGAAAACAAATCTACACAAAATACCACTTTTACTACTGTTTCTGCCGCACTTGACCAAAAACTAGCTGCACTTGCCAAAAACAACTTGCTTTTGCTCTCTTTCTTATGACAGATACAAACGAAAATCTATCGCATTTGAAAAACTAAGCACACTTGTTGCAAAACCGGTCGCACTTGACCTTTTTGTGCCATAATTGGCACATTTTTTTGGCTGCAATTAACTACAAATCTGCCACTTTTGACTGTGCAATTCACCAAATTTGAAAAAATACACACAGAGGTTGCACTTGAAAAATATCACCACATTTTATTTTCTAAACTAAGTGCACGTGACCATAATCTGGCCGTAATTGACATTTTCAATCGCTTTTGCTTCAAAAATACCACTTTTGCTTCAAAACTATTGCTTCTTCTTTGTTTCTTGGTGAAAATTAGAAAACTAATCCAAAACTAGTTATAGATCCTTTTAGAATGAAAAAAATTAGACTCCCAAAATCGGTCATAAACCACATCAGTGCTTCATCCAAAATTGAGCACCTCATCCTACTTTTAGAAATCAAAATCAAAACAAACAAACTTGGATCATTCCTTCACACACACTTCTAAGATATCAACATTTTCTTGAACCTCAAGGCTAGTTCAATTAAATTTCTGCAACATATCCTCTAGGAGAAGAAGCGAAATATCGATCCAAGCCTTTCAACATTTTGAGTTCCAAGAATAGCGTCATTCCAAAACATCGCTCAAACCTTAGGGTCTTAAGAATCACAACCACCATATAAAAAACACCAACATTTCACCTTATGACCATTTGGAATTTGATTGCTCCAGTTCAACAATCGAACCGCACACCAGTTGTTATACAACCAAACTTTGAGCTGATTGAAGGAGAAGAAACAAACATAATCAATAGTTTGAGAAGCTTTAAACTCAAGACAAAGGAAACACCAAACCAATGGAGAAACACAACAAACATCCTAGACAAACAAGAGCGAAGAGTTGATCTTGCGGCTAGAAGGCCCGTATTACCACCTCCTTCATGGAAATAGGTATCCTCTTTTCAAAAATAGACAATCCTAAAAAAAAATGCAATTTCATTTCCTCAAAAATAAAAAATCCCAAAAAAAAATGCAATTTCATTTCCTTAAAAACAAAAAAATCCCAAAAACAAAGCATTCTTTCATTCCATAGTTAGAAGCCACCAAACGTTCACAAAATCTTGGCACTTGTTTATGACAATTATAAGATCACAACATAGAAAAAACATGGAAGAAAACAAAAGCAACGTTAGTATACCCCAAAAAAACACCAAAAATGATGGTAGTGACCCATAGGGATATAAACCAAGTGACCTTACGACAAGGTATTGAGTATCAAAACATCCCAAACATGTAAACGATACACATATCATTCTATTAGGTCCAAATTTAGTTCCACTCTATACAAACATGGGGACATCTTATGTCACAAATATCAATGATGTATCAACTATGGATTCCCCTAATCAAGGTTTTGGAGCATCTTGTCACATGGTTGATTTCAATCAAAATCCTCATCCATATCAAAATCACTCTTATCAAGGGTTTCAAAATCACCATCAAGGACTAAGTCTAGAACATCAAATTTCCCTAAATGAACTTGAGAAAATGATTGAGGAACTTGACAAAATCAAAATATGACATATCACCAACACCATGTTCAACATCAAGACATTATATATCAACATCAGCCAAACATCATTCCACAAACACCTCAATAACCACATCAACAACACTTCCAATTTCATCAAAAAAATGATTCATATCAACAACAAAATCAAGTGAATCAACAACATCAATGGTCACAACATCAAAATCAAATCCAACAACAATATCCATCCCCAAATCAACAATATCCACATCAAAATCATCAACTACAACACCATCAAGACCATCAATCTCAAAATCAACAAGAAAATACATCTCAAATATAACAACCATCTCCACCACAACAAACCTCACAATCCAACCACACTATTGAACGTAAATACACTCCTTCAGGGGAGCCAATTGAGGGTGTGTTAAACCAATTATTCGATGCCAAAATTATCAGACTTCCAAAACCACCACAAAGTGGTGAACCTGCCATCAAATTCCCATGGTATGATGATAAGGCCTATTGTAAATGCCATGGAGTAAAAGGTCATGATGCGTCAGAATGTGTTACACTCAAAAGACTCATCCAAGACCTTATTGATCAAGGAGAAATAGATATTGAAGACAATGATCAAGGTTTGAACACTAATGACAACATTGAAAATATCTCAACCTCAAAAGTTGAAAACAATGATCAAGAGTTGTCTATCACTAATCACATTGCAAATGTCTCTACATCATCCAATGAGCAAGAGGACATACATCAAGAATTTAATCCCAAGCATGATCCAAGACAATCACCCAAGTCTAGAAATGATCCAATCTCAAATATATTGACATCATCCAACCTCATGGCAACACATATTGGTAATCAAGAGACTCTTAATCCAACACTTATACCCAATGTAGAAAATCTAAGCCAAGAGCTATCACCCATATGTCCACATTTTGAGGAAATCCAAGGATCCTTTATAAACAATCCCTTCTTTGAAATTGATCCATATCAAGAGCACGAATCAAAGCATATCGAAGATAATACCACACAAATTCAAGATCAATAATGTCTATCATCAAAATACTACAATGACTTAGTAGATATCTTCCAAGAAATCCAAGTTTTTCCAAAAGAAGAACACATCCATATATCAAGCAAACATACATCTACCCATGAGATGCTCACTCCTAATGGACATGTAGATGATCTTCATCGAAAATAAGAATCTCATACTCTTGATATCATCACCGAGGAACAAGAGTCACCTACTCTTAACATCTTTACACATGATCAAAGCATGGAAAAATCTATAGAAATATCAAAAATTGATCAAGAAGAAGCATTACAATCAGAAACATCCTCCATGCATATTAAACATCAAGTATGAAAATATGGAACATAATATCTTAAAACCATCAAAGATAATTGATAATCTTGAGTAGCAGAGCATTGGGTATACAATAGCCAAAGAAGCACCAATATATTTTGAAGAGCCATCAAAATCTGATATTTCATAGGATCAAGTTGAAGATATCAATTAGGAAGTTATCCCACATATAAAGGATCCTACCAGTGAAGAAGCTATCACCTTTGAAGATCCACAACACAGCAGAAAAGGATTAGCACCTTGTTTCCAAGGTAAATCATATCCTATTACAAATAAAAATTTTCAATAGATGAATTATCAAGGTAGAGGATTAGGCCTACATGAATAGGATATCCTAGAACCAGTACAAATTATTGGAAATCCTAAGCATCAAGGTATTGGTTATTCAATAATTAAGGGATCTAAACATATCAGTGATTCCTCTATAATACTAGGGAAAACTTTATATAATGCAAGCATTAACATAGAGAGCACGAAGAGTCCTTATGATGAAATTGCTACCAACAATACAACTAGCCATATCATGAATCGTCATCCACACATATTTCAACCCTCTGATTGGGACCAACAACAAGAGAAAAAGCTATATCCAAGAACGAAAAAATTCATTGAAGCAGAAGAATCATCAAAACAAAATGGAAAATAAAAGTTCAAATGGATACAAAAGAAAAAGAAAGAAAATCATCCCTATCAAACTCCATTAGTCAAAGAAACTATGGGGAAAAATAAAAAAGGGAAGTTCATCCATAAAAAATTCCAACAATGCAAAA
Organism: Sequoia sempervirens; assembly: GCA_007258455.2. Classification (NCBI taxonomy): domain Eukaryota; kingdom Viridiplantae; phylum Streptophyta; class Pinopsida; order Cupressales; family Cupressaceae; genus Sequoia; species Sequoia sempervirens. The sequence goes on along the minus strand of VDFB02270651.1, from coordinate 142,185,017 downwards.
GAAAGATTCAAGAGAAACCTACAAGGTATATCAAGAAATTGGTCCCAATCAGATCTCCATATCCACCCATCGTTGCTTATCATCCCAAGTTTGGAAAATAAAAGGTTCCAAAATATCAACCAATCCATCTAAATCTCATATCCCTCAACGTACTTCACCATCAAATTTTACATACATGATATCAAACCCTCGTATTGACCATGTGTTGGCAACAACTCTTTATCATAAGGATTCTAACGGAACTCTATCACGATGTGCACATCAAGGTAAGGTTAAGTTCGGTATTGACAAAGAAGACAAGAATTTCCAAAGTTTACACTCAAGTGCCCGTATTTTAGCAAAACGACTCCTCCAAGTAGGATATCATTGGTATGCCATGATAGCAACAACACCCATATTAGCACTAGCAGTATCTACATCAACATCACCAGGTGGTTCAACATGAGCAAAAAAAATTTACCATGATGAGAACTTGGTAAACAGGCATCTTGTGTGACATCAAAAAATCAAGAAAATAGTCAACAAAAAAATCATCCTCTAGTGAAAACCACTATGGTGGCGCTTTGGACAAGTACCATAATGAAAACCTGGAAAAAAAGCATCATGTGTAGAATCGAGCATCTACATGCACCATTTTAGGTGGAAGCATCTCAACTTATCCATAATGAATCCAATCCATTTTTATCCAAATCCAACTTACCTTGATCTTGAAATATGTTTGGTGTACACTTTACACTTGCTTATGGAAAACATCTTAACATGGGTCACTATCATTGACCCTATCCTATCCAACATTATCTAAGCCATGAGGCATTTCCCAAAAGGGAATACTTTATCCAAACATGTTATCCTATCACAAGATAATCCATCACCTACATTGCTAGACACTAGGGGCAAGTACTTACATCTTGCTTTAGAATAATTTGTCCCAACAACAAGATATACCACCAATGCACTACCAAGGTGACCTTTAAAACAATTCATCCCAACAACAAGGTATACCACCAACACACTACTAGGGCACCCTTTCCAATCAACAAGGTGGTTCACATGGTCCCCTTCCCAATCAATAGTACCAACAACAAGGTGTGCCACATGGTACCCTTTCCAATCAACAACAACAAGGTGGGTCACATGTCCCCTTCCCAATCAATAGTACCAACAACAAGGTGTGCCACATGGTACCCTTCCCAATTCATCCCATTGACAAGGTATCCCACCAACGCACCACCAGGGTAACCTTCAATACAGTTCATCCCAACAATAAGGTGTGCGACATGGTATCCTTCCCAATCCATCCCATCAAAAAGGTGTACCGCCAACACACTATCAAGGTAACCTTCAAAATAGTTCATCCCAACAACAAGGTGTGCCATAGGGTACCCTTCCCAATTCATCCCATCAACAAGGTGTACCAACAATGCACTACTAGGGTAACCTTCAAAGCATCCGCTACCCCAAGAAAGAGGGTAAAAATCCAAAAAATTAAAAAAGATAAAAATCAAAAGAAAAAAAAACCAAAAAGAGAGAAAAAAATACAAAGAAATAAAACATTTTCTTAGAGAAAACCACTTCGTGGCACTTCTAGAACACATACCGTAGTGAAAACTTGGCAAACAGGCACTATGTTTGAATAAGAATTACATTGTTAACTATCAACATTATCCAAAGCATCCACCCATTCATACCATAATAAAGCATGTGTCCAACCATGGCTCGTTACTGATTTAGGAAAGTAGTCTTGTCTCGAACTGGGGGAAACTTCCTAAAGTTGGTCATGGATTAGATCTTTGTGCATCCTATCATGGTCAAAACTATCAAAAATCAAAAACATCTAGAAAACAACAAAAATAAAACAACTTTGGATTATTCTTTCAATCAAAAGTCTAAGATATCAACATTTGCTTGAACCTCACAACTAGTTCAAGTAAATTTCCTACAACATATCCTCTAGAAACAGAAGTGGAATATCAATCCAATTTATCAACTTTGTTTGAATTCCAAAAACATGTTATGCTTTGAGTCAACACCAGTCAAACTACATGGTCTCTACGTGTACAACATAGGCAAGGATTATCAACCCTTGAGGCCTTAGGTCAGTCCCCTTAGGTGTCTATCATGCTTTCTTTCAACTTAGTCAAAAAATTCAAAATCCAAAAACATTCACAAACACCAATTTATCAACATTCGTAAAACATAAAAGATCAAAAACATGTTCTTATCAAACCAAGTGAACTACGAGCTTTTGCGTGTACAACGTAGGAAAGGCTCATCTTGGATGAGCCCTCGAGGCCCTAGGTTAGTCCCCTGAAAACAACAAAAACATCATAAAATTCAAAAAATAAAAAAGCTACTACCTCCATCATCACCAAACGTAATAAAATTTTCATCCATAATAAAAAAAATCATCATATTCACCCTTTGAAAAAATAGACAATCAAATAGAGAAACATCAAAATTTAGAACTTTCAAGCAAATAATCACAAAGATTCGATTGCAAATAGACTAAAACAATGTCAAAGTATTAACTACCTATCTATTGAAAATTCACCAACAACATCCTGAGATATGTCTTAACGGATTTGTTCCTACGATAGACATGATCAACACCAGATAATAGCCCCAAACCAAACAAATATGGCAAGTGACACTGCAACATTGTTTTATCTTTTTATAATCTTATCTTTATGATTTATTTTATTGACTCATTCCTAGGATCTCTCGAGGATGTCCATAAGGATTTAGAGAAGAAGGAATGGGGGCAATTAATACTTGCTTTATTTATTGTATGGAAGTTGTTTTAAAACAATTCATGTACCAATTGCATGCTAGGTATTTCATACCTCTCTGTGTAATTGGTCTAAAAAGTTTTAACACAACCCAACCATATATTTTAAACAAAGTTTCTATATGTTTGGTATGAGAAAGAATATTATTTGTATGTTGAGTCAAAGTCCACACAATGGATACAACGCCACCTTGGCTATTAATACCCTGGTGCATCATATTTGTTTGCTACATTAAAAAGGATTGTTAAAAATACAAAGTCTCCAAGCGAAGCAAAAGAAAAATCATCAATAACTAACAACATCAAATTTCTATCCATCGTCAAAAATTTCTTCTAACTAACATCCATCCTACATCACAATATCATTAGTATCATGTCCATCCTGCATCCACAATGTTGTCAATACATATAATGATGATAATAAAGCAATAAAACATCATGTATAATGTATAGGGAATACATTCATCATATACATAATAAAACATCATATGAAATAAAATATGATTAATTCATCCATCCACATCATATGCATACATCATAAAAGTATAAAAGCATGTATAAATAATACATCATCATCCATAATCATCACATAAACACATAATGAAGCTGAATCGAAGCATGCATATCTCATATATATCATCATCAAAATTGAGAATGTCATTATAGTACATCATTGATGAAACATGTGTGATAGGATAATACAAAAATATACATATATATGAGGCCTCATCTGGGCCGATTAATATATATACAAAATCATGTATGTAATATAAACTTCTCTAAACAATAAACATCATAAAGAACAAGTAAAAATAAAATGTTAATTGACCGAAGGAGGAGGAATTTAAGGATCAGGTTGATCAAGTTGTCTAAATGAGCAACTACCTGACTCAACACCCATAGCAACATTAGGTTCTCCAAACCGCGACCATCACTAAGCTCTAGGAATAGAGGCATCATATAGGGTCTAATAATATGTCGCCCTCTATAGCAACTTATCTCGCTCAAAACAAAGACTATCACACTCTATCCTAAGGATATCCCTCTCAATGGTAACATCCTGCAACTATATCTCAACAACAAAACGATGCCCAATCTTTGTGTCTCGCTCTACCTTAAGGCCATCTCTCTCTTGCCGAGCAGTGTCTCTCTCCACTATCAGTGTGGAAACCTGAGCTTCTATAGCCTATCACCGCACTACCTTTGCATCCCTCATAGCAATCATCTGTGCTAACTACACTACTCCATCTCCAAGTGGTGGAGGAGGAATTGTGACGTATCCCTAATCTTGCTGCATTGGATCACCCTGTGCATCGTCCTATTGGGCCCTAGAAAGCTACTCCATAATGATCTCCACACACCGCCTCTCCCCACGATGATTGATAATGCCTCCTCTACCCACTGTAGGCACACTGGTAGGATTTTTAAATCTCAATGGAATGTGTTGTGCCCACCACCGATCAAAATTGGGGGTAGTCCCCAGATCTGCTAAACCGACTAGCCAACCCTGCTCGAATGGGGCAAGAGCTCTAAAATCTAGCATAGCTACATCACAATCAGCCTATAGACCCCATACACGGACCTCTCTAGTGGTTTGACCAAAACAATCCTCATATACATCTGGAAAACAACCTTGCCTCTCTCCAAATTGTCAATAAACCCTATTGGGTAGATATCTCTCGAGGAAAGAGCACACGCAACCAATCAGCCATCTAATCTGTCTACAATACACCAACTACTCTTGATTGTCAAGCCAGGCCTCACAATCCATATACGGTCTCCATACAAAACCTGACATATCATCAAAAACACGATGCCAGTAGGGAAGCTGTCCAGGCCATGTATAATGCAGAAAATATCCATAACGATAAGAATATGGATCCCCAGCAATACAATCCAATATACCATTAGGATGAGCAACTGAGATGTGCTCCCAAGCCCATGCATGTAGCAAAGAGACACAAATAGAAATAGACCTCCCTCCACAATACACAACCTCGTGCATATCTCTGTACAGGTGCACAAGGAGACACATGCCCCACACATATCTAGTGTTGTGCTCAAACATGTCTGCTCGATGCACACACCCCATCCAACAAGAAACTATCAGCCCCACCTATCAGGAACGACGAGCCCCATAACCAAACCATAGAGAACTAAGGAAAGAGGGTTGAAACTGCCCATAAAATTAGACAAATCTATCTCCTCTTGGTGAACCTCAAGATGTCTCACACCAAGTACTTGACGCATGGCGCGGGTACCCCGTCAAACAAAATATGTAACCAACTCTTTGTGAATGGGTATGTGGAAGATCATCCACACATCCTCTAGGGTGATGGTGGCATCCCCAATAGGTAAATGAAATGAAGAGGTCTCTGTGTGCCACCTCTCCACGAGAGTAGTCATCATTCCTCTATGACATCTAATAGTCAACATGTAGGAGATATGCCACAACCCAATAGCATCTAAAGCATATCGCTCTAGCTCATGGAAACTAGCCATCAAATCGAATAGATCACATAGTCACTCCCTTGATTGGAGAAGATTAAGAACTAATTGCATTCATTTAACCCATGATGTTAGGGATTTACTATGAAAATGAAAAATGAACCTATGACAACAAACACATTGACTTAAGATTCCCAAAACAGTCAAAAGTGAAACCTTTTTTTCAAAAGCTAAAAAACTTTTAGCAAAAGCAGAGAAAATAGGAAAAAACAAAAATTTTGGAGTCAAAAGTGATAAAGAAAGGCAATAGCGAAAATTTTAAATGTGAAAATATTTTTCAAAAGCGCAAAAATTCTACAAAAGCGAACAAAACGAGGCAAAAATATCAAAAGTGAAAAAACTAGGCAAAGGCAAAAACAAAGTGAAATTCTATGTCAATTGTGAACTTTTTAAGCAATTGCGAGATAAAAAGTCAAAAATGAACTATTCATAAAGATCAAAAGCCAAAAAAATGATGCAAAAGTGAGAAAAACACAAAATTAATGCATTCGCCTGGTACTTTGTCTTTGTGCATTAATTACACAAACATGAAAAGACAAAAACAAAAAAACGAAAGGGTACATGTTGAGGTACTGATGCCTATAGGCCGTTCAAACTCGCAAACCACATCCAGGCGATGTAGGCCTCCCCGAATCCTTGCCATAGCTCCCCGACAATTGAAAAAACAAGAAAACCAGAGGCCCAAATTCTCTATAGGCTCAAAGTGAAAATGAGGTATTTTGAACCCTAATGACCTATTTAAATCATCAAAACCCTAATTTTTTACTTAAGACACCTTCCTAGGCAAAATTAGGAGCTCCCAGGGAACATTTGAATGAGCAACGAGAGACCTATAGACCTAAATTTTCATCTACACATATGAATTGAAATAGAACATTGTCATGAGCCCGACCTCAAAACTAATATTTTCAGCCAACCTCTTGAGGGGACAGCCCGGAGTCCTACCATCATTCCACTGACCACCGGGGCATAGTGGGGCACATAAAAATTTAAAATCTTGATCTTAACATTGAAATCTTTGAAACAAAGCAACCGCTACTTTGCCTTAAAGAGGGGCAAAATGTGAACATGTAAAATTGACCTAACACTTATTGCACATCCTAAATGACATTTTCGCATTATCGACATCATTATCATCGATTATCACTACATTTCACATCAAATACTTGAAAAACCCTAATTTCCTCTATTAATTGAATAATATTACATTATTTAGTTAATTCACTTTTTCACCATTTTCAACCAATTACATAAATTTCATTTATTTAATAAAGTTCTAATCTAACTTTATTCCTCCTGATTAGTTAAATAACATCAATTATTTAATTATGTTGCTAATTCACTTTATTCCCCTAAATCAATTAAATTATTAAAACTTAATAGTTTAATTAAATCACTTTCCCCTAAATTTGAATAATTGAATAAGTTATCCAAAAAAATATTCAAAAATCAAATAAAACAAATACAACTTTGTAAAATTCAAACTTGATTTGCACGTTCAACTCAAAAATATTAATTAATTATCCTCACCCACTTTCATGATTGAGCAAATTATGAACCACTGATTGCTCACTCTATTTTTGACCGATTCATCTAATTCCTTACTTAAATCAATGTATTCTTCAATTCCATAAATTATTCAATCTATTTCCTCAATCCCACTAAACACTCCAAATGATTTCTTCAATTACACCAATTACATAATCAATTTGCACTAATTATTCCCATCTAAATCCTCTCAACAACTTTCGACTGTTAATCTAGATATTCTAGTACGCGATCCTGAGCATTCATTTAGAAACAAAAATTCTATATAACAACCATATTTCTTCTTAAAAATGATCGGAGAATCAATATCATTCACACAACGAAGTAATGCAGAGATCTTAATCGAACTTTTGACATCTTCTTACACACATCTTCGATCAACACACACACATTCTTCAAGCTTTCACATGGACAATGGAGGCTTCACATTGATACAAACAACCCAACATCTTTGCGAACACACTTTGACACGGGATGGTAATGCTACGTTTCTTGAATTCATTTTATGTATGTCTCTTTTGATTACTTTTTATGAATTCATTATTTTCGTAGTTACATTTCATGAGTAATGGGCATGAATCATCTTTTTGTTTGTTTAGATTAGTTTCCATTCATTCAAATTGATCATTTGCATCTTCCTGATTTCCCCCTTACACACTAATACTAATGAACACATAGCTGATTAATTATGAGTCCAAGAGATTGGCTATAAATTAGATGACTACATTGAGGAAGAATTACACATATAACTTGGTACTATTCACAGAAGGAATAAAGCTAGTTGGATGTAAATGTGTATTAAAAATAAAATTTAGTGTTAAAAGGTGATATTGAAAAGTACAAGGCAAGGCTTTTTACAAAATTCTATTCCCATGTTGCTAAGATAAATTCTATTTAGTTCTTGTTATTTATAGCAATATAGCTTTGATTTAGAGATAGAAAAATATATGTAATGACAACATTTTTACATGGTGAGTGGGAGGAATAGGCCCACATGACATAGCTAGAGCACTATGTGGAGAAAGGTAAATAAAATTGCTTTGTAGACTAAAATATGTGTATGGTATTAAGCAATCTCATATGATGTGATACCAAAAGTTAGAATCTTTTGTGTTAGGATTAAATTTTTTGAGATCCAAATAAAATCATTATATTTATTATAAAATGGATGGTTATCAATTCCTTATGATCACATTGTACATAAATGACTTGCTATTATTTGGTAATCGTAAGGAACTTGTGATTTATGATTTGAAGTCTTATATTTTAGCAAAAAATTACCTTGAAGGACTTGGGAACAACCAAGTACATTCTTAGGCATGTACATAAAAATAGATAGAGGAAATAAAAGTCTTTTGTTGGGATATAGAAACTATGCTAACTTAGTATTAGAGATATTCAACATTTTAATTTACAAGAATGTGAGTGTTCCTATTTTAATGGGGATAATTTTTGAAACAAAGAAAGGTATGCATACTAACCTTAAAGAAGATAATTATGCAAATTTAAGATATTTATAATTATAAAAAAGAGAAAAACATTTAGAGAGAAAAATCCAACACTCTGGAAAAGTAGAAGCACTTATATTATTAAAAAATGACCATGATTACAAATAAAATCAAGGTTATGGTTCTTATAAGAGTATTATCAACATAAAATATATAATTACTCTAATGGTATAATGATACCTACAAAATTAACCATGCAAACTATACCTCTAAGCACCAATAAATAAGCAAGTTTGACACTAGAAAACATGAATGGTTTAGGAAAAACCGTTTAAAAAACCACAAGAGGCATGGTTCTAAAAATAATGTGACCAAATTCTAATGCCCTTCTTCAATTTTGGTTTTATTGACTACTTAAATAACATATTCCTTACACTCTTAAATTGTTATATAATATATATAACCACTCAAACTTGGGTACCCCAATTTATTTTCATTTAACCCATGCAAACATTCTATATGATAAGTGTTCAATATTGTCATAATATTTGTCAAGATTTCAATGCATCCTTCCTCTTACATGCTCTTACACATCTTAATATTTTTCCATGTGGAACTCCCGATATGATGACCTTACACATCCCACAAGATGTTGAAACAAGGCTAAAAGGATGCCACATCAATGTGGGATGAATAACTCCACATGTGATAACAAAATACACCAAAGAAAGATTCCATGTCACCTCCAAAAGGAATGCCAATTCTCCCACATGAAGAAAAAATACAAAAAATACAAAATAGTGAATGCATACAAATGTACTAAAATTGAACAATAGGAATACAAGGTTGAAACACCTTTTTTCAAGAGTCTCCCACTTTTATGACACCTTGCTAGATAAAAAGGGAAATTTACCTTCACTAAAATATAACTACTAGGGGGTATGGATCTATTATCCCTATTTATGAAATAGCCAAATTTTATAACTTTTGTATTAAATCCGTTAAGCTAATCTGAAATATACATTTTGTAAATGTTTTTGGGTTAGCAAGAGTGTGTGTAATCAGGATTGTCTTCTGAAAGTTTTATTCTAAGACATTTGAATTGTATCTCTTGTCATATTTCATCAAGTCTATCTTGAAACTTCTCCAATCTTGTGTCTTGCACCAAACCAATAATTTATTATATATTTTTGTATTGAGAATGGATCAAGTGGATTGATGAAAATTTTAAAAACAATTAACTTTCAGAAACTGTAAAAGTTCGTGATAAAATTTCTTATGAGCACAATCTTAGTGATGCCACGTCAAATATGATCAATTTCTATACTAAGCCACTTTCTAGTTTCCAAGATATTAAAGCTTTGATTTTTGTTTGCTGAATTTCAAAAACTATTACATTGAAAGTTCTACTCAATCTAAATGAAAATATATTTCTCGGTTTTGATGGTGATGCAAATATTAATGATTTGGCAGGTTTGGTAGAAAAATATTGAACAAGACAAAATTTATCTGTAAAATTCTATTTATAAGCTTTGCTAATTATAAGACAAGTTTTTCAGAAGTAATATTAAGCACTTTTAAAAGTTTTCAAGACTCATGTCAGAGTGCAACAACATAGTGATGTAGGAAATGGACTCCGTGACCACCACCAACATCCTCTCAATCTGTGTCAAGTTGCAGATATGAAAGAAAGGTATGCACATCCATCAAAGCACAATTGAATAGAATTTTGTCAGATGTTATAGTTGCTCTGGTTGAAATATATGTAGAAAGCGGAAGCTTACACAGGGATATGAACCATTTAACAAAAGAGCCTCTAGAAAATCTCATTGATGAAGTGTAAATATGGCAGAGCTACGTTATATATAAGATGTATTGAAAAAGGAGATAATAATGTATGGTCAATGAAGGTTTTAGGCAAATTCACCGTCAATAATTCACCATCAATAAATTCATCTCTCATGACAAATCACCGTCATGAATTACTGATGAATTATTGGTGGTGAATTTTTCACGAGATGAATTTTTCATGACATGCCATGAATTCTTGACGATGAATTTGTTGATGATGAATTTTCCTAAACTGTTAATAAAGTATGGTGCAGTCCTTAGAAACAAGGAGAAAGCAAAAATGTGACTGGAGCATGGAATAAAGGCACACAAATACTGTACAAGAATATGATTGATTGTCAAATGACATGTATGTGCCTTAGAGATTTTGAATACGCCAATCACATGGTATTCCATATGGCATAAAATATAATTTGATATTTATGCTTACTGTGAGGTGTCGAAGCTAAAAACAAAAATAAAGAGGGTGTTGTTAATGATTTTGTACTTTAAAAATCGTGTGCCTATCCGTTTGCAGGTAGTGCTTGAAGAATATTGATTTGTGACTATTCTTTTTGTGTGAACCATGGAAGGAAACTATGGATTCATAATTTGAGCCTGAATCACCACTTTCAAAACAAATTCGACTAGATAGAGATATGCAAAATTTGGATCTACAATGAGCAACCCTTGCCATTCATTATCTTAAAACCTGATAGATATGATCTTTATTTAAAGATTTCTAGTCTTTAATATATTGCAAGGTAGAATCATGATGGTGGGTTCTGAAGAAGGCTATGTACCAACAATCTTGAATATTATGGTTATCACTCTTGGAATGAGAATTGTTTATGAATACCTCCAAGGAATATGATCTCATGGCATACAAGGATGACATGTTATACACAAAATAAATTGTTGGAAAAGTTTTAGAATCTTTCAAGGAAGTCTAATCTGCAGGCTATGACTAACATAGACTGGTTATGAAGATGTTATAGACTTTCAGACAAACTCAGCTTGCTAGAAACTTTGACAAGGAAAGTTAGTGTTGAACGGTGGAAAGAGAGGCATGTGCTTGTAAGGTTTATCATATGATATAGTTGTAGACACGATACATATACATGCAAAAGTCTCTAAATTTTTTAAGTTGCAACTGTCCTCTTAGTTATATGTATGTGAATCCTAGACAAAGAACACTGACTATATTGCTAGAATTCCCTTAGAGAATGCATGCTTTCATGGAGTAATCAGTTCCAGAGAAGTAATTCTTACCAGGTACTTATCTAAAAATTCTAAATATGTATATGCATGCAAAAATATGTACACAAATAGAAAGCACATGAACTATTTAGTTTTTAAAGCTTTCAAAACAAAGGTGAAACAAGTAGTTAGAATTCTTAGAAATTTGTAATCATGAAATATAAGTATCAAGGCTATGAATTTCTTTTTGTGATTGAAAGTACACTACCTGAAGTCTCAAACATCAAATTAGGGCACATTAGCATGCAATATTTTTGAAAATATATGGAAGGAAAGAGGTCACCTTTACCACAAAAGATCTTTGAAAGTGGTTTAGCACATGTTGTTAGATTTCTTGTGGTAGTCCAACATGTCTTGATCTTGCATTAGAATGTATTAAGAATATACCTTGAGTCTAGAGAGATCAAAACTATTGATGAAAAGTTAGTGGTTAGGTTAGATGGTGTCTCCATTCTAGTATCATCTTCAAGTTTCCCATCAAAGATCAGGTCGTTTGTGTCAATATAGAGATTGCTTATTAGTACTTCAATGAACATAAGAACCAATGTCTTAACACAATAGCAAGAAATTGGTTATTGACTCCCAAAGGAGGTAAGTCTTAGCTTTTGAAAGCTCTCCATAGGTCTCTCTTCATTGATTATGTTTCCAATTTGATAGTTCTTCTTCACAAAATAGTGGGAAACAAAAAATATATTGAGTTTAAAAAATTTGGATGTACCTTTTTATCATGTTCATAAGTGTAGGAAATCATTCGTTGATTAGGGTGGTATTATTACTAATAACATGCACGAGAAGTTGATCAAGTTTGAGACAAATCAATATTTTCATATGTCTTCAAGTATATTTTCTATGTGATTGCAAGTATGAAAAATTGGTCATGTCTCCGTACCAAAGGAACATTTGATAATACAACACATATCTATAACTATTATACATAGTTGCAGCGAGAGAATAGTTACAAGAACTTTCAAAGGGTGAATGATTCTTTTATAATGCTAATTGTGAGAGAGCTCCTAGGAAACATTGCGCTCAAAATATCTCTAGAAGAAGAAAATCTCATCAAACAATATGAGATTTATTTCATACAGTTTCCTAAGTTTACCTATTTGTGGATTGGAGGATTTGATGGATACCCATATAGATTACCTAGGTATATGGATGATAAACTCATCATGATAAAGCTCTGGAGGAAAATTAGTGTAGTCAACAAGAGATGTAGGGATATAAAGAAGAATGTAATCCCTTTTCCTATTGGCCTCATCCATTATAGTTTCAAATCTTTTTCCACTGCTCAAAATATTGAGAGATCATTGGTAAAAATTAGTCTCTACTTTTATAAAGTGAGGTTCTTGTTTGATAGTAAATGATGTGTTAAAAATATAACTTAAATTTGGGTCCAACATACTATCACTTTCCAACTATTGAAGATTTTTGGGAAGACTGTGAAGATGATGATAAAGTTTAGAGGAGAGATTGAATGAGGTTGACACTGAGACAAATCGAGGACTTTAAATTGGCTTGGTATGTGGGTGAGATTAGTGATAATAAAATAGATTTAATCAATCCTTTGTATTTTCAAAAGATCTAAGTTCAACCCTTACCACCTATCAATTGGGTAGATCAAGAAATAAGAGAGGTCAATGAAAGAACGAATTATGTACTCAAAAGATTAGAAGATTGGGTTAAAAATAAATTGATTGAGACAACAACCACTGAGCCACCAAATAAAGGAGAAACTTCTAGAAAGAAGAATGATAGTAAAGAGAGTAATTCTTCTTTTAATCCTTCTTAGATTGTCACCCTAACTTCCAATTCTCAACAAAATAGTCAAGAAGGTGGTGATGATGATGACCCATCAAAAACAAACAATTTCAAGAATATTTGTGGAGATGATGTAGAGGTGAAGAAGAAAAGATCCAAAATCAATGAAAGATCATTGTAACCCATTCAAGAAGAGGCTAGAACAAAGGATTCAAGAGAATCTAAGGATGATTCTGAGGGTGATGAACAAATTCCAACAATGTCTCTTATTCTCATTATGTATCCTACATGCATGAAGCACCTGATCTTGCTATAGTTACAAGACCACCACCCTCAATAGATATGAATACACCTCTAGAGGATATTTTTGAGCCACTTTTTCTTCTTTCATCTATGACATCTTATCCACCAGATCCTGATGTTCCAAAATTCTTATAGGGTAATATGTCATCCTAGCTAGAACAAACTTTTTTAAAGAAGAGATGTTGTTGAATTGGTCATCCCTAAATTTGATTCCATTACTAGTTTATTCTAGAAGCCAACAAGGATAAAGAAGATAAAGGTCACTTCTAGATTGATAATAGATCTTGCATCAAGAAACATGTGCATTAAATTCACTCAAATTATTGCAAAAAAATATGCAAATTAAGCTATTAAGGTTGATTTTGATATTACCAAGGTTGATTCGGGTCCTGCAACTCATGAAGGTGAAATTCATAATTTGCAAGTGCTAGTTGCCAGATTAGTGTAGTGAACAAAAAATGAAAAGCATACAAAAGATTAGTTAAAACATCAAGTGTGAACTTTGACTTCATATTTGAGATCTATTATAGATACATGTACTTTGCATGTAGACTTGCAATCCATTCTTCTAAAGCTCCTGCTCATGAGGGAAATATTGAAAATGGAGTTATAGAAACTGTTCATGCGTATCAATCATATGTAAATGTAACAAAAAATGGGTTCAACATATCAAAATGGATGCATTAAATTTCATTGAGAAAATAAAGGAGATTTATGATGAAGAAATAGTCAAGAAGGAAGCAATGGAAAAAGATCTGAGGGGTATTAGGAGAGAAGAATCACTTTGGCAAGGGATCTTGAAAGATCTTAAGGAAATGATAAATATAGACTCTAATACCTTGATTTCCTAAAACATTTTTTCAATTGTAGAATAGAATCACTTTGATTCTTGTCTTCAAAGTGTAGAATAGAAACTGGTAATCATTAATTAGGTCTCAGAAGAACAAGATAAATTATTGGTAATATGTGAAGAAGTGAAGGCTAAGGCTCATAATTGTTTTCTATTGGTCAGCCCAAGCACATTGATAAAGGATGAAGTTAAGATTCTCAAGAAGTATTTTGAAGGCATGATTAATAGAGAATTGTTCAATAAGCAATCATTCAACATGAAAACAGTGAAGAAGTTGAGCGAAATCTTAATAGTTCTAGATACATGTGGAAGTCATACATGATTTCCATCATGAATTGGAAGGTATTCAAAAGATCCAAGGTATTGGGAAATTAAGGATGACTAATTCCGTTGTTATAAAGAATACATTCCTTTCTTTCATGATCAAAATTTTCAAAGCACATAAGGAAAAGTATCCTCTTCATCAGAGCCAGGATGTGCAACAAGGGACTTCTTTAGAAAGTGCAAGGGATGATGCAGATAAAGGGGAAGGAGTGACTTAGTAAATTCCAATACCCAATAATTTTCTTAAGTCATAAGTCATGAATTAAGTTTGAGTTAATATTGATATAATTTGACTTATGTCACTACGTTGTAACCAAGGTTAGAAATAGAATTTAATTTAAGGAAAACTTGGAAAATGTTAACTAGATTAGAATTTGTTTTATTTTCTCAAATTTGTAGAAAGGTAGTTATCCTAGTAGTTATCAATTAGTTACAAAGTATTTATTTTAACCAAGCCTATATATAGAGCTTTGGTTATTGTAAAGGGGATTTTTGGGGTATTTTCATTAATCAGTACAAAGGATTTTGAAATTGTATAATTTCACAAAGTAATAGAAAGAATTTTGGATGTGCATTCATGGATTTTTCAATATTTCATCATTAATCTTGTTTGTATTTTTAGTTGATGATGAGCTTTGTCATCCCTAATCTTGTTTGTGATGAATAAATAGTCAATCTTTGATGAGTTAATTTGGAAAAATATTTAGTTCTTGGTATCTCGATTTGCATTTGCTATCCTTTAAAATCTATAAAATTATGAAGCCTATATGTGTAGCATGCGATCTTTGTAATGCAATTGGTTAAGTTTTAAGTAAACCTACAATAACACTTGTTCATTTATTGTTGGGTTTTTTTTCATCCCAGTTAATACATTCAAAAATCTAAATTTAAATCATACAAGGGAACTACCCCTCTCAAACTTAGAGGAAGATTTAATTTCATAAGAAATATCTCCAACTGTTGGAGCATTCTTTCCACTTTCCATTGGGTGAGTCAAGTATCATTTCAAGAGTAAATATGCTTACCAACAAGGTCCTATAGAGTCACTACACCATTATAAATTATTTATAGTCATATATTTAGTCAAAGAGTTTACAACATTCATCAAAGTGTCACCTTTTCTATCATTATCCTCATCCTCTACTATTTCACAAATAAAATGTTATTAGACATCAATGTGCTTCATGATCGAATGAAAGTTTGGGTTCTTTACTAGACATATGGCACTCTAAATTTCACATAGAATTGTAATAGTCCTTGGATAGATACCCCAATATCTAAACAATATCTTAAGATAGATGGATTCTTTATAAGAATGAGTAAATTCTATTTACTCTACTTTTGTATTGGACAAAGTGATCATAGCCTACTACTTACTCATCCAACTAATAACACCACCAAGTATAGAAAAAGCATATCGAATAGAATATCTACTATCAACATATCCAACTCAATCTAAGTCCATAAATCCATGAATGGTTAGTAAGTACCAATGCCATATAGAATAACCATAATAATAAATTGAGTACTCTAAGGTAACCCTCAAATATTTGAAGGTCCTCTTCACTACATCCCAATATATTCACTTGATATAATTAGCCATAAATTGGCCAAGGAATCCCAATTCTAATGGAATGCCTAGTATTTCATAGACCATAACATATATTGAAATAACAACTATACTACCAGAAGGTATTCTAGAAATACCCTCCATATCACTAGAAGTAAAAAAACTAAAATGATAACTTTATACCCACCAAAATAGGAACACATAATAGTTTTCAAGATAACACGTAGAGTCTCTCCAACACTAAGTTCATATACTTTAGCCTAGCCAAATATTTTCTTAGCTCTAGATCTCTTTTGATATCTATCCCCAAGATGAATCTAGTTTCCCCTAAGTCCATATTAAATTATACTAAAATATCATACTTCAATTCACAAATTATAGCCTTCCCATTAACAGAAGAATATATCATCAACATTTAAAGCAATACCTTGGGATCAATCATTGCCCACTTATAATAGATGTAATGTATTATTTGGAACTCAAAATGGAACTCAATTTTCTTATCTTAACACAAACAAATCAAAATTTTGGTATCACATCCTAGGAGATTGATTTAGAACATACACATATGTTTTCAACTTACAAACTAAATATTCTTTACCCTTTTTAATTTAGTTGTCTAGCTCTAACATGTAAATATCTTCCTCCAAATTTAAATGAAAGAAAATTATTTTCATATGTATACATCCACTCACGCTCAATATAAAACACTACTAGACTTGATAGATAATAAAAAAATACTAGATTTTAATTTAGCATTTTGACATAAAATTGTAGACACCTAAAATTATCATAGGCATGTGACTTTATTAAAACCCCTTTTCTATCCTTGATAATTAAATAATCTTAATTATTTAATTATTCTAATGTCATAAAGTCTTCTATTAATTAAATAATCTAAATTATTTAATTAATTCATTTTATCCTTTTATGTCCTCTTTTGACTAATTAAATAAATTGTTATTTATTTAATTGCATCACTAATATCTTTGATTTCTATAGTTAAATAAATGTATATTTATTTAATTATTTTTCATTTTCCACTATAATTAAATAATAATGTTAATTATTTAATTACTCACTTTTAGAGCTTTTTCTGTCACAAGTTAATTAAATTTTATTTAATTAAATGACTCATCTTTTCTCTCACTTTTTGAATTAAATTTCTATTTAATAAAAAAAGTTAATTTACCTTTTCCTCATGCATTTAAATAATGTTTCCATTATTTGAAAATGCAATTTCCCTCTCAAACTGCAATGATTTTTGTAAAAATTAGTCAATTTCCTCATTCTTTTGTTAGTCTTGTTTCTATCTTACCTTGTCTCGTCTAATTTCATCCATTGATCAAAATAAAAATTATTTAATCTTGATCATCCATTTCTCATTTGGCTCTCTATAAATAGCGTTGTTATTTATCATTTTCACATCTAGGATATATATGTTGCTATGTTGTTGAGAATAAGCTTTGATATTTTGCTTTGTCTTAGTCATAGGCTTGTTAAGTGCATACTGTTAATTCTGTGGGCATTAATTACTTAGAAGCAGAATGAAGAAGGATAATGGAGGTGATGCAATGTAGGTGTAAAGGTTATAGTAATATTGTTTCTTGTATTTTGTATTTACGCACTCTCTTGTTCTCCATTATTAGATTAGGAATTTTAGATTTATTTACTATGCTTAATAATCTTAAAATCTAATCTTCTTGATCACATCTGGTGAACCCGACATGAAGTTATTTTACAACGCCGATCTCTCCATTTTGTGCAGAGGCAATTTCATCATGGAGAAATCATGGAGTTATTATAGAGGACATGTTTCTTTATTGACTACTATTTTCTAAAGTCACAAATTACACAATCCTAGGAGGCGCCTCGTACCCGCCTTCTTTGCATTCCCTCTTTACTTGGCATAACTCCACATTTTATTGTTGAGGAAAAGAACTGTTTATCATTTGAATGTCCAAGACTTAAATATATAACTTAAAATTTAGTTTTTCAAAGATCGGAGGCTTAAAACTACTAATAGTGTCTTTGCAGGGCTCTCCTTAATTTCTTTTATTCTAAGTGTCTGCTTTCACATGGGATAATTAAGGGGGGGTTAATTTTCCTTGAGGTGGTAGGTGTATGCTCTCACCTTGTGCTAACTCGGTGATCAAAAGCCAAATCCATTGTTTTCTTTTTTTTTCATATGGGGTTTAATGAACTATATGCTTGAGATGGTAGGTGTATGCTCTCACCTAGTGCAACTTGGTGATCAGAAACTAGACCCATGTTTTTTGTTGTGTTAATCCCTTAGAGGGCCTACCTCCCAACTTGTGTGAGGGAACAACCCAAGTGGTACTTTGTTTTGGTCTGCTATATAAATTGTCATGATTTTTGGGAAAGTCTTCAATCACCTCGTGGGGATGTCCTATACAAACGAGTATCACCCTTAGTATTTGTGAGATACGTCAAAATCCTTTCTAACGAAAGGACTAGGAGGAATCTTTATTGAGCTAATCTCACCTTGTGTATAGGCACCAATATTTCCCTGAAACATAGAATAAGAACCATTTGTTGTAGCAGCCCAAATCCTTTTTACTTGTTGGTATAGGAGGTCAGACCTCTAAAGCCGCCCTACATTCCACTATCCATTGTAGAGACAGAAAATCCCTCAAAGTTTCTAGATCTTTGGGGGTAAGTGAACTTGGTGTGCCTGTGCCATGTAAGGGAGAGCCATTGTCACCAAGATTTCTAGTTGTATTCTTTGTTTAAGTGTTTGGAGAAATCCAAGTAGGGACTCACTAGGTAGTATCCACTTTCCAGCCTAGGTTGTGCTTGCGTACAAGTGTTCTTGAAATTTGTCAATACCAGTGCAACAATTTTGGGACTAACATAAGCCCCTACTCAAACGTTCTCTAATTTTATCAAAGTCACTCAAAAAAATTTTGTCTATTGTGTTTTGCATGTGTGTTCAACAAACATTGCTAATAAAAATCAAACACCACACCCAAAACTTACAATATTTTAACCTTGAAACAAACTAGGCCTACATATCTAAAATGAGGTTAACCTTTAATTTGTTTAGACCAAGGAATTGCTCATCTCATTTTTACCATTATCCATTCATCCATCACCTCATCTTTTTGCATTAGACATTCCCCATAGGTCAAATTTTTAGGTCATCTTTTTAGCTTGCATAAACCTCTTGTAAATATTAGGTTAGAAAGCCCATCAAACATAGACTAGACCATAGCTCCAAATTTGTATTCTCTTGAACTTATCTTTCAAAAAACAATCATAGTCCTTCATCATTTCAGTTGGTTCCTCAACTCATCGGTCCAATTTGAGGCCACCTTATCAATATATCTTTATAGTCTTTACTATACCCAAGGTCATTAATAATCAAAATATATGTTATACCTATCTTATTTTGATTAACAATCGTATCTTAGGTTTACCAAAGGTTTTAGTCTTCATACTAGATCATAGTACTGCATCCCTTTATCTCACATCTTGCATACCCTAGTCATAGACATACTTCTGATTTTGATCATTGTGACATTAACTTATTCACACCTTGACTATTGTCACCTTGACTCTTAATCTTGGTATCATTATTAGGCATCCTTATACCTTGAAAAATCCAAAAAACATAGCATAGGTGCATACCTTCCATTGCATTGGCATCTCTTAGGCTTCATACCATCCACCACCATGTCTTCCATTCACCTTGATATGCTTTGTAGTCAAGTTGAATACCAATTAATCCACAATGGTGAAGCCAAACAAGCCATAGACTTCAAAAGATAATTCATCAAATCCAAATACCAATCAACCTCAACCCATGGTCAACTACCCACATACCCTTCTTACCAAAAATCCATAAGCCCTAGTCATTTATCCATATACCCTCACTATCAAGAGTCATTTGGAACATCCATTAGTCATCTTTATCCTAACCTTGACAAGGGAAGCCAACCTTCCACAAATTTGTTCTGAGACTCCACATCCTATCCTAACCAACCTTCCACTAATCCATTCCAAGCCTCTACCTCCTATACTATTCAACCTTTTGCTAATCCATTCCAAGCCCCTACATCCTATCTTAACTCGTCATCCACTAGTCCATTACATCTCAATCTACTATACCATCCAATAAGACCACAGTAATTAATGCTCTCCAAGGACGAATAGCAAGGAAAATTGTTCAACTTCAAAATGAAAAGAAAGTTAGACAATCCAGTCAAATTACTACTCATACACCATCTAGCCATCTATCACAATCATGTCCACCATTTCCTAGCAATCCCAAAAAGGATCTCACCATTGAAACTCCATCATTTCCATATCCAAATATTGAGTCCATTGAAGAAAATCATATCATTCCATTGCCTAAATCATTAGACATATGTCAAGAGCATGATCCAAATCATGACGAAATAAACCTCAAAACAAATCAAGATCAAGTTATCCATGATAGCCCAATCGTAGATCAAAATATTAACCCTTTTCATGACATCCACATTTCAACCACATCCACCATTGTAGATGAGACAATTTCTCCCACGAGACACATAGATGATCTTCCTATAGAACAAGAGTCTCTTATTCTAGAAATATTCACAAATGATCAAGCTATAGCTGAATTCATAAGACTCTATGACAATGACCATAAAGACAGTTTTGACATCGACTTGGAAGGACCAGTAGAATCATCTAAATCTGATATGTCACAAAATCAAACCAAAGATGTTAATAAAAAAATTATCCCACATGTCAATGAAGCTAAGACATCCTATCAACTAGGATGATCCACTTTTATCAAATTGGGCTTTCTCATAGAGGAGAAAATTCCAAGTAATAATGTCCACATACACAATGATGGGTTCGCATCTTGTTTTCAAAACAAAAAATACCCCACCGCAAAGTGAATCTATTAGAGCATGCATTATCAAGGAAGAGGACTAGGCATACATGAGCAAGGCATTTGAGAACTGATATAGTTTTATGAAAATCCTAGACATCAAGGTCTTGGATATTCTCCTATCGAAAAAACAAACAATGTTAGTGATACCTCCATGACATTAGGGGACACTTTGTCCAATACAAACATCCAAATGGGGGCCATGAGTAGTTCTTACCATAAGGTTGTTTCCAACACTCCTTCCATCCACACCATAAACCATCATTCCCAATATCTTAAACCTTCTATTTGGAACCAACAAAAAAAAAGTCTTACAAATCCAAAGTTCAAAATCAAATGTCAAAGGCCATTGAATCAAACAAAAATCCAAGTGGACAAATAAATTTAAAATGGATCCCAAAGAAAAATGGATCAAGCAAAGAAGATATTCCAAATCCAAAAGTTAATCAAAAGGTGGAGCCACAAGAAAAGAGGTCTCCCACATATAATAAATGTCCACCTCCTTCTAAATGGTCATCAAGCAAGGCATATAAAAGTGTTGGTTCCAAATGCTATCCCAATCAAAATTTCAAACTCCGTCATCCATCACCCCAAGTTTGGTGAATGAAAATTCCTACATCTAAATTTCCAAACACATCTACCATCATCCATCATAATCCTACATCATGCCTAAAGTCTAAAATACATACCTCACGAACCCATCACATCCTGGAAGCAACTCTTTATTGTAAGGACTCTCATGTCACTTTATTGTGATGTGCATATTTTGATAAGGACGAATCTAGTATCAAAAAGGATCACAATGACATCAATTAGTTATATGCAAGTGCTATAATCCTGACAAGAAAACTACTCTGTAAAGGTCACTATTGAAATATCATGACATCAACATCTACATCAACACCATTAAAGTGATCGTCTAGGCAATACAAAGGAAAATACAAAAAAAAAATTAAAAATTAAAAATGTCACCTTCATGAAAACCTAGCAAACAGGCATCTTAGTGACACCAAAAAAAAAAAATTAGTCAAGAGAAAAATTTCATCCAATAGTGAAAACCATTTTTATGGCTCTTTGGATAAGTACCATGATGAAAACTTGGCAAATAGGTATCATGTGTAAGAGAAATTATCTATGTGGACTATTACACTTGGGGGCAAGTTGTCTCATCTCCCATACCCTTCACGTGGCATTTCTTATAAAATTTCCATCTATCCATTTAATCCATATCATTCCCATCCATTTTCCCACCTACTTTTATCTTGATAAGGACTGGGGTGCAAATGTAAATCATGCTTTGGGAAAACTCTTGACATGTTTATCCTTTGGTCATACACTGCCCATGAAATATTATTCCATAGCCTTCATAGCATTATCCAAACCCATAACTCGAAGAAAACAAATTATCCCTATGCGACATAGTCCTTGGAGACCATATGATAATTCTTCCAGCCAATAATCCTCATGTCTCCTATCGCATGTCTTGGATTTCCCTTGCCAATGGCCTAAGGATTCTAAACCGCCTATCCAACATCCCTCCATCATCCTATCTAATCCTAACCAAGTAATTCCAAATGCAACCAACCTAAGCCATAAAATCTTGTTATGCATTCTAGCGCATCATCCAACACATTCCTTGGCTTTGTTTCTAACCTCCCTGCAAACCTTGATCTTTAAGTCACAAAATTGTCATCCTCACATTGCTTTGGGATGTATGTCAACAACATCATCATCATCACCTATTAATTGGTTTTCAGCTTGACCAGGAGAAGTGTCTTGGTTGTCCTTAGATTCTTTTGCATGCCTGCTTGGTTGCTTGTAGGCATCATTCACATGCATTCGTCACAAACTTTATAGTCACCCTTCGTTCATAATAAATCCATCCTCCATCATCTTTGCATCTTCCAAAATAATGATTGAAATTATGCACCATAACACCTATCTCATCCCGCCTCTAATAAATTGGTCCTATACCCAACTAGTGGAAAATATTGGACCTATGTCTTCACTAGATCCTATACTTGTCATTGGAGGTCAAAACATTTGAAAAAGACAAAAATATATATATATATTCAAAAAAGACAACAAAAAAAATTTAAGTATTCACAAAAAGAAAAAAGTCATAAAATTTCAAAAATCCAAACAAATCCAAACATGTCAAAACCCAAAAACATTTAGATAACTTTTAAAAAATCCCAAAAACAAAGTCAAAGTCAATCATGTCAGTCTTTTTCATTGTTGAACTATGTTGCCTCTGCGACTAGACGTAGGCAAGGTCATCTATTGATGTGCCCCCGAGGCATTAGGTCAGTCCTTTAGGTGTTGTCAAATAAAATCATGAATTGGTCCTTTTTCATTGAAACAAATTCAAGGGTCATATCGAACTATGAGGTCTATGCCCATTGCTATGTAGGCAAGGCCATCTGTCAATGAGCCACCAAGGCCCCCCTAGGTCAATCTTTAGGGTTTTTCAAGTCAATCAAAATAAATCGAACACTATCAACTCAGACGCGAGATAATCATTTGAAATTCAAACACAATTCCTGAATCAACAAGACAAGCAAGCCAACAAGTCTCCAAGTCAAATCGGTCATTTTTCAAAACAATCAAACTAGTCAAATCAATCAAAACCAATGGTCTTATACAAGATGTGTCTTTCCTAAAACTAGACCTTGTCACTATCACACTTTTTCATTTGCCTTATATAGGTAGTTACATCATCAAAACTAGACTTGATGTCTTATATGACATGTTTCTTCTCCTGAAACTAGGCCTTATCAAAACAGTCCACCCATCACTCACTTCACCCCTTAACATGTACTGGCACACACTTATTGGAAAATAATTTGAATGGTTGTTGACTTTGTTGGTCTATTTTGTCTTCTCTTTTGGATTTTCTTTGGTCATGTTACTAGCCACCTTGAGGATGTCCCATGAAGGATTTAGAGGAGTGATGATCTCTCATGACTCGTCTTTTATTTGATTGTTGTCTACAGTTTGTCTTGAAAAATAGATTGGGGCAACTTTTCCTTTAGTATGAGTTAAGACATTCCTTGTCTATCACTCTCTTTTTTACAAATAGATGACCTTGCACACCTTGGTCTATATCATACCATAATTTTATTTTTCCATTTGTCACATTTTACCACCCAATGATGATAAAATACAAAGCCTTGTATAGCAAAATTCATCTTTACATTGTCTTAATTAGCGTCATGCTAACTTTCATTATCATGCTCAAACCCATCTTTTCCACACTAACATTTCTTATATCTTTGATCCTCTAGTCTTCTCATCCATTTCGAGAGCACACTTGTGTTCTTTGAACCCACCTATCCTCTCGAGGGGGCATACCACTACCTCCTTGTCATTATTCCTCACGTTGTTTACATTGGGGCATGTTTTGACTAATTTTCTTTGACATAATGCAATAAACTACATTATATCAAAGAGGGTCAAATGTAGACACCTAAAATTATCCTAGGCCTATGACTTTATTAAAACCCTTTTTACATCCTTGATAATTAAATAATCTTAATTATTAATGTCATAATGTCTTCTATTAATTAAATAATCTAAATTATTTAATTAATTCATTTTATCCTTCTACGTTCTCTTTTGATTAATTAAATAAATTGTTATTTATTTAATTGCATCACTAATATCTTTGATTTCTATAATTAAATAAATTTATATTTATTTAATTATTTGTCATTTTCCACTATAATTAAATAATTATGTTAATTATTTAATAATTCACTTTTAGTTTTTTGTCACAAGTTAGTTAAATTTTATTTAATTAAATGACTCATCTTTTCTCTCACTTTTTGAATTAAATTTCTATTTAATCAAAAAGTTAATTTTCGTTTTCCTCTTGTATTTAAATAATATTTCCATTATTTAAAAATGCAATTTCCCTCTTAAACTGAAGTGATTTTTGTAAAAATAAGTCAATTTCGTCATTCTTCTACTAGTCTTGTTTTTATCTTATCTTCTCTCATCTAATTTCATCCATTGATAAAAATAAAAATCATTTAATCTCAATCATCCATTTCACATCTAGCTCTCTATAAATAGCGTTGTTATTTATCATTTTCGAATCTAGGATATATATGTTGTGCTGTTGAGAATAAGCTTCGATATTTTGCTTTGTCTTAGTCATAGGCTTGTTAAGTGCATACTAATAATTTTGAGGGCATTAATTACTTAGAAGCAGAATGGAGAAGGATAATGGAGGTGATGCAATGGAGGTATAAAGGTTACAGTAATATCATTTCTTGTATTTCATATTTACGCACTCTTTTGTTCTCTATTTTTTTTTGGTCGATAATATAGTTAATTTTATTAATAATAAAAATAAAAGATTACAAAGCTATCCACAATACAACTTCATTTAAAATCCCTTCCATACCCCACCAATTCCTACTTAAACACCCATAGACCTACCACCAATTTCTGTTGTAATCCACTCCAGAGATTACAAACAAAGCTTCATTACAATCGACCAACAAGCTTAAAACCATCAACCCCTAAAGAACCTATTGACAGTTCAAAAGTTTGAAGCATTAATTGATTTTCCTTTAGTCTGAGATCGAAGGACCATTGCAAAAGCTTTCCGCTTTCCCTTCTTTTCTTTCTTCCCCTTGACTGTTTGTCAACCATCCTCCACCCTTGCAGCCTCCTTCTGCCATTCCAATGAATTATCACGGGGACTCTTCCAGGCTCAATTCCAAATGCTAATTGTTTGTTGACTTTGACCATCAGCCTTCTGTTTCCTAGCATCTCTCTCTTGTGGCCTCGCCACACCTTTTTTCTCCTAACACTCTGGTGATGTAGCCCCATTTTTGAAATTCATCTCCTTTTCGCTTCCATTAAAAAAAACTTTATCATTGTTCCCAACCAAGTTCTCTTCCTGTGTTAAGACAACAATATTATGTTGTTGATCCTCCCTTCTAATCTCATTCATCATCACCTTCCCTACTTGATTCAGATCCCCAAATGCTCGTCCCTCCTCCTCTCTGCCTTTCAGCTGAGAGCTCACTTGTTTCTCCTCCTGTTTCTCCACACTGTAGTGCTGGGGAGCCACATATTTCCACCAAGAAGCATATTTTTTTGATCTATGTTTGGCACATTCAACAGACAAATGCCCAATTTGATAATAGATTCTACACCTAAAGGGTACCCCTTCATAGTCTAGGGGTTGCACCCAACAACCCTTCGAAGTTTTTAGCCGAATCTCCTCCGGAGGCACCTTAGACACATTCATTTCTACCAAAATTTGGGCATAAGTCGAATGTAGGAGATTTGAAGATCCCTCATCCACCATTAAAAAACTTCCTAAAGAGTTCCCTACAGCCTCCAAGCATGAGTCAAACCAAAACTGTAGGGGGAGGTTAGGAAGTCTCACCCAAAGAGGAACCTTCTCAAACACTTCAGTGGTTGGGTTAAAATCCGGATGCCATGGCTTTAACATCAAAGTATATTTTTTTCCCAATCCTAATGATGATCACACAAGATCTTATTTCTATCCTATTCCTTTTCAAAAACAACAATAAAAAAATCCTTTAGCCATAGGATAAATTTGAACATACCCTTCTAGAACATGCTTCTAGTGGTTTGAGATCCACTGATGGAGATCAGTCAAGCTTGGCCAGAATCCCCTGAATCTCCCAATCAGGCCCAACCCAGAAAAAACATTTTCATTAAATGCCACTTCTTGTTCCAGCTCCCCATCTAGTTCCAATGTGATTGTTTTAGAAGAGGGGTGGAAAGTAGAGTCCCCTCCACCCCCTCTTGCAGACCTTCTGGTTGGGTGCTTCACAACCTTAATATGTCAAGATTTGTTCCCCTCAAACTTAGGTGTCTTTGACTCCTTAATAGCTCCTTCTCCCCCTGAAGCAATGATGTCTTGTTGCCCTATTTTTTGAAGCAGACCTCCATCTTCTGAGGCAAAGCCTACACCGCTTTATCCTAAAGGCTTCTCGACATTTTCCTTTTGGCTATCTCAACCATCTTCTTCTTTGTTGCAGCCTTTTCCTAAACTAAAACCACCACTCTTCCCCTAAGGAGTCATTCCCAGAGGGCACGAACCAAGCAAAACCCTAGTTGTGGCAGCGTACTGCAAATGACCGTTGGCATCCATCTTTTATACCAAAGACACTCTTTTGTTCTCTATTATTAGATTAGGAATTTCAAGTTTATTTACTGTGCTTAATAATCTTAAAATATAATCTTCTTGATCACAATATATCACCATAATCAATTACCTCAACATGAAAATATTTCTTTCTAAGAAATATTAAGTTTTACTTATAAAAACTACTATTTAAACCTATTTTATTGAAGTACCCATTTAGATTTAGTGAGTTTACATTCATCTAAATGTACTAGGCCCCATATGTCATTTTTATTCAATGTATCCATCCCCTCATTTATGGTCACTTTATAAGACTATACATTATTAATACTCATATCCTCCTTTAGAATTATAGGCTCATTAATCTTACTTATCAAAGAATATATATATATCTCTAATCAAAAGGAGTATAATAGTTTAGTTATTTTATTTACTGAACATATATCCTAAATGATTAAGGTGGGGATTTTATCTCTTCTTAAAAATATCTAAACTATCTGAGCTCTCCTCCTCATCAAATCTTTTGTAGGCTTTAGGTTTAACTTTATTGGTCTTTGGGGGTAGTTGAACTATATCTTTACTTTTATCTTTAAATTTAACTCCAAATTAGTGGAAGAAGGCTTAAATTCTCTAAATGTAATGTTTCTACTATAAAAAAATATTTTTGTCGCAAGATCCTAAATATTGTACCCTTTTTATGAGTAAAAGTACACAAACCTGTGTTACACTTTTATAAAAGAATCAACCAACATAAATAAAAATTCTCAACTTCAACCGCATAAAAGTGGTCTTTATGTTTTGAATTTTAAAATGATGTAAACTAATAAAATGTAGAAATTTTAGTTGTTTATTCATCTATTTTTTTTTTTTAAATATATTTTTTTGATATTTTTTATAAATTTAAGTACAAATTTTGAATTGTGGAAAATTTTAGGAAAATATGATGTTGAGTTTTTGATAAAGGAAAAACAGGCTTTAAGAGGGACCTCGAAACCCTTTACATCAAAACCAGGCCACAAACGATAACACAAAGACATCAAGTACACCCCAAAAAACCAACTTAGCTATTAAAGATATCACAATGACAAACAAACAACTAAACCATCAACAAAAAACATAGCCAAAACAACTCATAGACAACAAGCTACTGTAAATTATCTAAGCTATTGGTAGCCTCTAAATTCTTGGAGATCATATTCTCATGCATCTCCACCACTTTATCAAGCTTTTGGAAAGGAATATCATCCATCTTCTTGGTTTTATGTATGCACACACGACCCCTCATCCATGTTTTTTTCCATTGGAGTGTTCTGGCCTTTACCAGTGATCTCTTGCGCATTCTCACCAAGATCCAAAGGTTTTCTCAACCACTTGCAAGCTTTATTGTTTAGTAAGGTAAGCCCTTGAGCACTAGAATTGAGCGCCTGATTACTAACTTGCACAAACTTACTCAAATCATCACATATTTTGTTAACTTTTTCCTCCAAAGAAACCAACTTGTCCTCAAGATCCTTGCCCAATTTAGCAACATCAACTTCCACCTTATCTAGGACATTGTTCATTATTTTAACCTTGCTCCACACATCCCATTCCATATTGTTAGAATTAACTAGAATAACATTGAGATTATGCATTTCATTCATATTGATGTTAATTTCTTTTACCTTGAGAGAATCCATTTGAATAAAGAGAGGAAGTTATTCGTTCCATTTGTGCTGTAGGAAAAAGTACCCTTTTCTTGGAATGGGATTAATTAGATTTAATGAGGCCTTGATTCGGGTGTTTTGAGGCATTTTATGCATCCACACTAGGTCTTGGACCCTTGAAAATTGAATAACTTGCTTTTAATGACGTCTTATAAAGGTGTTGTAAAGTGTTGTAAAAGACTTTCATGCTTTTCTAGACTTAATGGACCCATTTATCCTTAATTCAACATTATAAAATGTGTTTAATAACACTATCACATCAATCTAGAAGGCTTGTAAAATAAACTTAATGTTAAACTAGTGTTGTAATGTGTCCCACACATTCACATTGGTTCTTGTGCCTTCCTAGGCTATGTAGACCTCATTTTAGTGTTGTAAAGTGTATTTAATCACACTTTCACATTGAATTATGTGTCCCAAGCCCTAATTAACATTTTCATTATCACTAATAGGCCCCTATTAACCCATATTGTGCATCCTGAGGCTCAAATTGATCAAATACCTGTCAAAGTTGCAATTTAGACCTTATTTCCTTCTCTCCCAACATCTGAGTTGTCAGAATGGCCCTTGTGGGACCTATTCACCATGCATGGTGAATTAGTCCCATCCAGGTGGGACCCATTAGCCATGTGTGGTGAATCAGTCCCATTTGGGTCAATTTTGACCTTTGAGTGGGAAAAAAGTGAAATTTAAGTTTAATATTACTTCATGTCGGCCTATGATGAGGTATTAACAGGTAAAATAGGTGAATTTCCTATAAATACAACCTTCAAGTCCTCATTTACATCCATTAACTCAATTCACATCCATTCTTCATTATTCATACACCAATCTTGCATCTCAAGTCAAGCAACTTAGGGCTTCATCATTGCAAGTCATCAAGAAAGCTTCTAAAGACAATTCAAGGGAATATCCTTCATGTTTTGCTACATACTTTCAAGATCAAACATCATGGAAAGGTAATAAATTCCATTATTGCATGTTTCATTCCATTATTTCATTATTTTGGTTTAATTACCTAAAGGGGGTTTGACCAAGGCAAACCCCCATGCCCTAACATCTAACTTTTCTCTCTCTTGCCTTGTGCGTTTGCAAATTTAGGACTCTTCAAAGCGTGGAAATCATTGAAGATCAAGTTGCAAGGTTACTAAGGTTTTCTCTTCATTCAACAAGTCAAAATATCAACAAAAACTCATTTTTAGACCCGTAAATCAAAGTTTCAAAAGTAGACACCTATAGGAAGTCAAAGTGCACATCGGAAGCTCTGGATTCCACTTTTGAAAATTCATAAATTCAAAATTGGACTCATTCACCATGGGTGGCGAATGAGTCCCACTCCAAGGCCAGTTTTGTGTTTTCTGCATTTTTAGATACTCTTTTGTCAGAAACAGGTTTTGGCTCAGTTTTGCAGAACTGGGACTGATTTTCCCAGAATGGCGAATGAGTCCCACCAAGCCTGAAAATTAGGATTATCAACATTTTAGAAGCTATTTGCAGTCATCATCCACATTCCTGGTGCACACTTTCAGTTTGATTCATTTTTGTTGCAGTTTTCTATTCATTTTTAGGTGATTTTTTATTACACAATGTGTTTTCAAACAAGTTATTTTCCTTTAGTTTTTATTCATTAGTCAATCAATCTTACTAGTTTCTTGCATTCAAACATTAAATCTAGGCATATTGCATCCATATTCCATTCACATTGCATTGAATTTGAATGTAACATAAACATTTTTGGCCTACCTCTCTCCTTTTAGGTGAAAAACCCTAGAAGCGTTAGAAAGGATTAGGGTGCCAAAAATCTATGTTCCATTTTGGTGAACCTGCTTTTCAAATAATTTCTTGTCTACTTTGGAGTGCTTCATCATACATATAGCTTGCATTGATCTTGCATTAGGACTTGCATGAGTTCACTTGCATGCTAGGCCTCACATTTTGCATTCATAGAAAAGTGCATTTAGTTTGCATTTTAGCATCTAAATTCATTTAAATTTTCTGAAATTCTGCATTTTTAACTTAGGTTTGCATTGAATAGCACTTAGAAAGCATCAAAATCCATCAAAAATTTCTAAAAATTCTGAAAAAAGTCCACACTGGGACTCATTCGCCACCTTGGGCGAATTAGTCCCTTTTCACCTCTAAAACTACCTTATACAGAGCTTAAAACCCTATTTTCTAGCTTTTGTTTCCTGCCATTACCTAACTACATACATTAGTTAAGTTTCTATAGCATGCAATTCATGATATTTAGCATAAATTAGCTCATTTCATGCATTTTTCAAATTCAACTTTTGCATTTCTAATCTTTCATCTTTTAGATTATTGCATAGTGTCATCAGTAAATTACTTTGTTTGAGATCTTCAAAGTTTCATTTCATCCTATGTTTTTACATTGCATTTTACATTTGCATAGCTTCTCTTACATTTAAATCATTATAAATAAGCATTGTTTATATTCATGGCACTTAGACTTTTGCAATTTTCATTTTCAGCATTAGTTCCTAGTTCATTTCGATCAAATTCATTAGCAAATGAAAACAAAACACCAAAAACATCAAATGATCCCATTCAAAAAATGATTCAATTTCACAAAACCATAACATCCAAGCTGTAGTGATGATGTAGACATGTTAGATGAATCCCTTAAGGACTTCCTGTCACTACGATCATCCACTAAAGGTTTGACGCAAACGGATGTAAGCATCGATAATCATGATAATCATAATTGTCCTTCTCCTAGTATCTCTCCCATTGGTGATGAAGGTATCTTGATGAAAGAAGACATAATCATTGGAGATCATGTAATTCTTGCTTGTCTCCCTTCTCCCCCCCTTGCAAAGACCTTATGACACACAAAGCTGCAATCATTGCCCCTAATTCATCTCCCAACACCTCCCCTAATTGTGAAAATCCTACAATTATGAACGATCATGAAAAACAAATTTGTGTGGGGGATATGAATGAGAGCTATGGCAATCCTACTTCTCCTCCTCAATAAGACATTCTAGGACATGCAGATGTAAGTGTAGATAATCATAACAATCAACCATTTTCTTCTCCTAATATCTTCTCTACACATGAAGAAGATAGTTTAGTTTTAGAAGATATCATTGGTGAAAATCCTGAAACACTTATTCCTCCATTCCCTGATGTCTCTCCCATTTGGGAAGATCTTTTTGAACACACAAGTCCAATCATTAGTAACCATGAAACTCCTAGTTATCCTTTTTCTTGATGCCTCTCCTATGAGTGATAAAGCTATCTTGCAAAATACAATTATGACATGTAATGAACACTTTAACTCTCCTCCTAGGGTCAATATTATGGTACATAAGAATGATACCTTAGAGAAAGCAGAAAACCACATAGAACCTTCTTCTCCTCTCCTCACTCTTGATGCTCAAAAAAATTCAACCCTTCATAATCACCCTATGTGTACTAAGAAACAAGCTCACAATACACCCACCCCCATTCTTCCAACTCATGGTATTCATGATTGTCCTTTCATAGCCATCAACCCATCCAACAAACCTTCACTCAACATCCATACTATCACCAATGATTCTTCCAAGAAATATTTACCCTTGGTACATCTTAAATTGATACATAAATAACATTAGTTGCTTCTCCTTGCCATGTAATAGTTGTAGAACCATAGTGTTGGTATGTGGCAACTGATCATGCTATACTATACACCCAACATGTATCCTTGCCTACTTTTTCGTGTCGTCACTGAAAACGGAAAAATAAATGAAAAAAGAAAAAAAGAAATGACTTTGTAGAACCCTAATCTGGAAGCTTCTAAGCTTGTTAAAAAGGGGTTCGTATGGGGTTACAGTATGATGAAAAACGTGATTATTCACAAGATTGTAATAGGTTTTGCACTGGATAATAAAATCATTGGATGGCTGCGGTTTGGTGGATGTAGCTCGGATTGGGTGAACCATGTTAAATTCTCTGTGTTTTAATTTATTCTGTGTGTTTTATATTCTCTGTTTATTAATTAAATATGCATTTAATTGTTAGATATCTACCTTTTCTAACCCTAACACATAGCATTCTCACTATTACATGTTTCACATCCCTTGCAAGGGGCAACATACCATCATCCATTCCAAGCTCACCCTTGTCCTGCACTAAGTGGGGGAAAACAGTTAGAAAGCCTTATCCCCGTATGTCACTTGTCGTTGTCTCTTTTGACTAGTCGTTAACCTTTCATGACTGAATAAGAGCAAGCTTGAGATGTGGATGACCTATCTTAAGATTGAATCGCATGTGACATACTCCCTTTCTTCATGATGTAGCTTATCAAAAACATATGACTTTCCATAGGGATTTTCGAATAAGCTCTCATATTCTCTTCTACTTTAAAGCAATTACTCACAGTAATGGTGTGTAGCAACCGCTTTAAAGTGGGGGCATACATAGACAACATATTTTTGCAAATTTCATGGCGTGATTAACTTTTTCTTGTGACGTGTCCTCTCCTTGGTGGTTTCATTGGGTTTGATGCCTTCCAAGAGTGTACGATCAACTGAAGTGGCCTGATGCGAACAAAGCATCCCATGGATAACGATCTGACACTAGGGATAATGATCAACTGAAGTGACCTGATGTGAATGAGGCATCCCATGGATAACGATCTAACCTCCTGACCTATCCTCTCTTGGAGACATTAGGCACAATGCTCCCTAAGAAGAAGACCTTACATGAACAAAGCAAAATCCACTTTAACAAAAAATTTACATGACATTCAAAAACATTTTCTGGACAAACAACCTAGATCTGATCCACAACTAGTTGGACAAACGGTCGAAGCTTGATCCACCTTTTTATTTCTTTGGGATATCTCACCCCGCTGACAATCAGAAGTTTTGCAGCCCCAGAGTGAGTATGTTTTGGACTTCTTACCCTGAAAATGACCTGAAGCTTTGTGGCCCCAGAGTGAGTACATCCTTTTCACCTCATTTTTCTTTCTCGTTCTTGCCATTGCATGATTGCTTGTAAAATAAACTTAATGTTAAACTAGTGTTGTAATGTGTCCCACACATTCACATTGGTTCTTGTGCCTTCCTAGGCTATGTGGACCTCATTTTAGTGTTGTAAAGTGTATTTAATCACACTTTCACATTGAATTTTGTGTCCCAAGCCCTAATTAACATTTGCATCATCACTAATAGGCCCCTATTAACCCATATTGTGCATTCTGAGGCTCAAATTGATCAAATACCTGACAAAGTTGCAATCTAGACCTTATTTCCTTATCTCCTAGCATTTGAGCTGTCAGAATGGCCCCTATGGGACCCATTCACCATGCATGGTGAATCAGTCCCATCTAGGTGGGAACCATTTTCCATGTGTGGTGAATTAGTCTCATTTGGCTCAATTTTGACCTTCGAGCGGGAAAAAAGTGAAATTTAAGTTTAATATTACTTCATGTCAGCCTATGATGAGGTATTAATAGGTAAAATAGGTGAATTTCCTATAAATACAATCCTCTAAGTCCTCATTTACATCCATTAACTCAATTCACATCCATTCTTCATTATTCATCCACCAATCTTTCATCTCAAGTCAAGCAACTTAGGGCTTCATCATTGCAAGTCATCAAGAAAGCTTTTAAAGACATTCAAGGGAAGATCCTTCATGTTTTGCTACATATTTTCAAGATCAAACATCATGGAAAGGTAATCAATTCCATTATTGCATGTTTCATTCCATTATTTCATTATTTTGGTTTAATTACCTAAATGGGGTTTGACCAAGGCAAACTCCCATGCCCTAACATCCAAATTTTCTCTCTCTTGCCTTGTGTGTTTGCAGATTTAGGACTCTTCGAAGCTTGGAAATAATTGAAGATAAAGTTGCAAGGTTACTAAGGTCTTCTCTTCATTCAACAAGTCAAAATATCAACAAAAACTCATTTTTAGACCTGTAAATTAGAGTTTCAAAAGCAGACACCTAGAGGAAGTCAAAGTGCAGATCGGAAGCTCTAGATTCCAATTTTGAACATTCATAAATTAAAAAGTGGACTCATTCTCCATGGGTGGCGAATGAGTCCCACTCCAAGGTCAGTTTTGTGTTTTCTGCATTTTTAGATACTCTTTTGTCAGAAACGAATTATGGCTCAGTTTTGCATAGTTGGGACTGATTCGCCCAGAATGGCGAATGAGTCCCACCAAGCCTAAAAATTAGGATTATCAGCATTTTGGAAGCTATTTCCAGTCTTCATCCACATTCCAGGTGCACACTTTCGGTTTGATTAATTTCTGTTGCAGTTTTCTATTCATTTTTAGGTGATTTTTTATTACACAATGTGTTTTCAAACAAGTTATTTTCCTTTAGTTTTTATTCATTAATCAATCAATCTTACTAATTTCTTGCATTAAAACATTACATATAGGCATATTTCATCCATATTCCATTCATATTACATTCAATTTGAATGTAACATAAGCAGTTTTGGCCTACCTCTCTCCTTTTAGGTGAAAAATCCTAGAAGTGTTAGAAAGGATTAGGGTGCCAAAAATAAATGTTCCACCATCCTCGACCATTCTCATCACAACATCTACATTAATATTTTCCCAATTTAGAGGCTCTTCAGTCAGGTTAGCTAAACGTTTAGGTTGGTCCATCGACACCCTGTCTTTACCCTTCAAAGCTCTATAGTTAGGAAAATCCTCCAAATCAACCACTTCCACATCCACTTGCTTCTCCTCAGAATTTTCAATGGTTTTAGTCAACAACTCTAACTTACCTTTCCTATCATGGGAACCATCTTGATCATTACCCCAGCCAACATGGACTACAAATTCTGACATGCTAGGGGAAAACTCCTTGACATCAACAACACCTTCCCCTACCTTACCTTTGACCTTCTCACACAACATCTTACCCTCCTTGGGAGTCCCTTTCTTCCCTTTAGCCACACTTTTAATAGCGTCCTTCATGTCAACATCCATGTTTAACCCATCTGACCTCAAATGTTCCACCTCTAACTTCTAAAGATTCTTCAGATTCTTGCCACCAAAACTAATCCCAGTTTGATTGGGGGTATTAACCTTAGCGCCTTTATCACCATCCCCTACCTTTCTTTTACCTTTCCAACTATCAAGCTTGGCCTCCTTTAGACTTCCTTTCTTCCCCTTAGCAACATTCTTTACATCAGAAGAAACA
>VDFB02270651.1:142104664-142148803 GCA_007258455.2 Sequoia sempervirens | reverse complement strand
TATAGTTGTAGACCCGATACATATACATGCAAAATAAATTTTTTAAGTTGCAACTGTCCTCTTAGTTATATGTATGTGAATCCTAGACAAAGAACACTGACTATATTGCTAGAATTGCCTTAGAGAATGCATGCTTTCATGGAGTAATCAGTCCCAGAAAAGTAATTCTTGTCGGGTACTTATCAAAAATTCTAAATATGTATATGCATCCAAAATATGTACACAAATAGAAAGCATATGAACTATTTATTTCTTTAAAGCTTCAAAACAAAGTGAAAATGAAGGAATTCCTTTGGAAATTTGTAATCAATCATGGAAATATATATCAAGGCTTACACCTCTTTGTGATTGAAAGTACACTACCTGAAGTCTCAAACATCAAATTAGGGCACATTAGCATGCAATATTTTTGAAAATATATGGAAGGAAAGAGGTCACCTTTACCACAAAAGATCTTTGAAAGTGGTTTAGCACATGTTGTTAGATTTCTTGTGGTAGTCCAACATGTCTTGATCTTGCATTAGAATGTATTAAGAATATACCTTGAGTCTAGAGAGATCAAAACTATTGATGAAAAGTTAGTGGTTAGGTTAGATGGTGTCTCCATTCTAGTATCATCTTCAAGTTTCCCATCAAAGATCAGGTCGTTTGTGTCAATATAGAGATTGCTTATTAGTACTTCAATGAACATAAGAACCAATGTATTAACACAATAGCAAGAAATTGGTTATTGACTCCCAAAGGAGGTAAGTCTTAGCTTTTGAAAGCTCTCCATAGGTCTCTCTTCATTGATTATGTTTCCAATTTGATAGTTCTTCTTCACAAAATAGTGGGAAACAAAAAATATATTGAGTTTAAAAAATTTGGATGTACCTTTTTATCATGTTCATAAGTGTAGGAAATCATTCGTTGATTAGGGTGGTATTATTACTAATAACATGCACGAGAAGTTGATCAAGTTTGAGACAAATCAATATTTTCATATGTCTTCAAGTATATTTTCTATGTGATTGCAAGTATGAAAAATTGGTCATGTCTCCGTACCAAAGGAACATTTGATAATACAACACATATCTATAACTATTATACATAGTTGCAGCGAGAGAATAGTTACAAGAACTTTCAAAGGGTGAATGATTCTTTTATAATGCTAATTGTGAGAGAGCTCCTAGGAAACATTGCGCTCAAAATATCTCTAGAAGAAGAAAATCTCATCAAACAATATGAGATTTATTTCATACAGTTTCCTAAGTTTACCTATTTGTGGATTGGAGGATTTGATGGATACCCATATAGATTACCTAGGTATATGGATGATAAACTCATCATGATAAAGCTCTGGAGGAAAATTAGTGTAGTCAACAAGAGATGTAGGGATATAAAGAAGAATGTAATCCCTTTTCCTATTGGCCTCATCCATTATAGTTTCAAATCTTTTTCCACTGCTCAAAATATTGAGAGATCATTGGTAAAAATTAGTCTCTACTTTTATAAAGTGAGGTTCTTGTTTGATAGTAAATGATGTGTTAAAAATATAACTTCAATTTGGGTCCAACATATTATCACTTTCCAACTATTGAAGATTTTTGGGAAGACTGTGAAGATGATGATAAAGTTTAGAGGAGAGATTGAATGAGGTTGACACTGAGACAAACGAGGACTTTAAATTGGCTTGGTATGTGGGTGAGATTAGTGATAATAAAATAGATTTAATCAATCCTTTGTATTTTCAAAAGATCTAAGTTCAACCCTTACCACATATCAATTGGGTAGATCAAGAAATAAGAGAGGTCAATGAAAGAATGAATTATGTACTCAAAAGATTAGAAGATTGGGTTAAAAATAAATTGATTGAGACAACAACCACTGAGCCACCAAATAAAGGAGAAACTTCTAGAAAGAAGAATGATAGTAAAGAGAGTAATTCTTCTTTTAATCCTTCTTAGATTGTCACCCTAACTTCCAATTCTCAACAAAATAGTCAAGAAGGTGGTGATGATGATGACCCATCAAAAACAAACAATTTCAAGAATATTTGTGGAGATGATGTAGAGGTGAAGAAGAAAAGATCCAAAATCAATGAAAGATCATTGTAACCCATTCAAGAAGAGGCTAGAACAAAGGATTCAAGAGAATCTAAGGATGATTCTGAGGGTGATGAACAAATTCCAACAATGTCTCTTATTCTCATTATGTATCCTACATGCATGAAGTACCTGATCTTGCTATAGTTACAAGACCACCACCCTCAATAGATATGAATACAC
Source organism: Sequoia sempervirens (assembly GCA_007258455.2). Lineage (NCBI taxonomy): Eukaryota > Viridiplantae > Streptophyta > Pinopsida > Cupressales > Cupressaceae > Sequoia > Sequoia sempervirens. The sequence continues at coordinate 142,146,536 of VDFB02270651.1, read as the reverse complement.
CTCTAGAGGATATTTTTGAGCCACTTTTTCTTCTTTCATCTATGACATCTTATCCACCAGATCCTGATGTTCCAAAATTCTTATAGGGTAATATGTCATCCTAGCTAGAACAAACTTTTTTAAAGAAGAGATGTTGAATTGGTCATCCCTAAATTTGATTCCATTACTAGTTTATTCTAGAAGCCAACAAGGATAAAGAAGATAAAGGTCACTTCTAGATTGATAATAGATCTTGCATCAAGAAACATGTGCATTAAATTCACTCAAATTATTGCAAAAAAAGCAACTGCTATTGGCGGTTGATTTGATATTAAGGTTGATCTGGGTCCCCAGAACCTGGCGGCTGCGGAATCTTTACCCGGTAGCGCTTAGTTTTCGCTGATTAGTGTAGGAAGAAAAAAGCGAAAAGTATACAAAAGATTAGCGCAAAGCGACTGGCTGTAAACTTTGACTCTTACATTTGTTGAGATCTATTATAGATACATGTACTTTGCATGTAGACTTGCAATCCATTCTTCTAAAGCTCCTGCTCATGAGGGAAATATTGAAAATGGAGTTATAGAAACTGTTCATGCGTATCAATCATATGTAAATGTAACAAAAAATGGGTTCAACATATCAAAATGGATGCATTAAATTTCATTGAGAAAATAAAGGAGATTTATGATGAAGAAATAGTCAAGAAGGAAGCAATGGAAAAAGATCTGAGGGGTATTAGGAGAGAAGAATCACTTTGGCAAGGGATCTTGAAAGATCTTAAGGAAATGATAAATATAGACTCTAATACCTTGATTTCCTAAAACATTTTTTCAATTGTAGAATAGAATCACTTTGATTCTTGTCTTCAAAGTGTAGAATAGAAACTGGTAATCATTAATTAGGTCTCAGAAGAACAAGATAAATTATTGGTAATATGTGAAGAAGTGAAGGCTAAGGCTCATAATTGTTTTCTATTGGTCAGCCCAAGCACATTGATAAAGGATGAAGTTAAGATTCTCAAGAAGTATTTTGAAGGCATGATTAATAGAGAATTGTTCAATAAGCAATCATTCAACATGAAAACAGTGAAGAAGTTGAGCGAAATCTTAATAGTTCTAGATACATGTGGAAGTCATACATGATTTCCATCATGAATTGGAAGGTATTCAAAAGATCCAAGGTATTGGGAAATTAAGGATGACTAATTCCGTTGTTATAAAGAATACATTCCTTTCTTTCATGATCAAAATTTTCAAAGCACATAAGGAAAAGTATCCTCTTCATCAGAGCCAGGATGTGCAACAAGGGACTTCTTTAGAAAGTGCAAGGGATGATGCAGATAAAGGGGAAGGAGTGACTTAGTAAATCTAATACCCAATAATTCTTGTCAAGGATGAATCTGTTTGATAATATTTATGAGCACTCTGAATTCCGTCACTACGCTGTAAACTACAAGGAAACAGGATTCCAATCAAAGGAAAAACTTGGAACAAGCTAACTAGGATTAGAATTGTCATTCTTCTCAAATCTAGAAAGCAGAAGTTATCCCAGCAAAGCACAATTAGTTACAAAGTATTTATTTTAACCTAGCCTATATATAGAGCTTTGGTTACTGTAAAGGGACTTTTTGGGGTATTTTCATTAATCAGTACAAAGGATTTTGAAATTGTATAATTTCACAAAGTAATAGAAAGAATTTTGGATGTGCATTCATGGCTTTTTCAATGTGTCATCATTAATCTTGTTTGTATTTTTAGTTGATGATGAGCTTTGTCATCCCTAATCTTGTTTGTGATGAATAAATAGTCAATATTTGATGAGTTAATTTGGAAAAATATTTAGGTCTTGGTATCTCGATTTGCATCTACTATCTTTTAAAATCTATAAAATTATGAAGCCCATATGTGTAGCATGCGATCTTTGTAATGCAATTGTTTAAGCTCTTGGTGAACTGGAGACATAAAACATTTGCTTTATCCGGTGATCTGGGACGAATTGAATCTGGCAATTTCTCTCAACTGAGAGATCGACCACGAGATTTCCGACTTTCCATTGAGCTGGCGGATTATTTCTGAGGAAGAGCATTGTCCGCCACGACCTCATTATAAATCTATTTATAGTCAAGTATAATTTAGCTTTAGCTTCATAACATTCATCAAAGTGTCACCTTTTCTATCATTATCCTCATCCTCTACTATTTCACAAATAAAATGTTATTAGACATCAATGTGCTTCATGATCGAATGAAAGTTTGGGTTCTTTACTAGACATATGGCACTCTAAATTTCACATAGAATTGTAATAGTCCTTGGATAGATACCCCAATATCTAAACAATATCTTAAGATAGATGAATTCTTTATAAGAATGAGTAAATTCTATTTACTCTACTTTTGTATTGGACAAGGCGATCATAGCCTACTACTTACTCATCCAACTAATAGCACCACCAAGTATAGAAAAAGCATATCCAATAGAATATCTACTATCAACATATCCAACTCAATCTAAGTCCATAAATCCATGAATGGTTAGTAAGTACCAATGCCATATAGAATAACCATAATAATAAATTGAGTACTCTAAGGTAACCCTCAAATATTTGAAGGTCCTCTTCACTACATCCCAATATATTCACTTGATATAATTAGCCATAAATTGGCCAAGGAATCCCAATTCTAATGGAATGCCTAGTATTTCATAGACCATAACATATATTGAAATAACAACTATACTACCAGAAGGTATTCTAGAAATACCCTCCATATCACTAGAAGTAAAAAAACTAAAATGATAACTTTATACCCACCAAAATAGGAACACATAATAGTTTTCAAGATAACACGTAGAGTCTCTCCAACACTAAGTTCATATACTTTAGCCTAGCCAAATATTTTCTTAGCTCTAGATCTCTTTTGATATCTATCCCCAAGATGAATCTAGTTTCCCCTAAGTCCATATTAAATTATACTAAAATATCATACTTCAATTCACAAATTATAGCCTTCCCATTACCAGAAGAATATATCATCAACATTTAAAGCAATACCTTGGGATCAATCATTGCCCACTTATAATAGATGTAATGTATTATTTGGAACTCAAAATGGAACTCAATTTTCTTATCTTAACACAAACAAATCAAAATTTTGGTATCACATCCTAGGAGATTGATTTAGAACATACACATATGTTTTCAACTTACAAACTAAATATTCTTTACCCTTTTTAATTTAGTTGTCTAGCTCTAACATGTAAATATCTTCCTCCAAATTTAAATGAAATAAAATTATTTTCATATGTATACATCCACTCACGCTCAATATAAAACACTACTAGACTTGATAGATAATAAAAAATACTAGATTTTAATTTAGCATTTTGACAGAAAATTGTAGACACCTAAAATTATCGTAGGCATGTAACTTTATTAAAACCCCTTTTCTATCCTTGATAATTAAATAATCTTAATTATTTAATTATTCTAATGTCGTAAAGTCTTCTATTAATTAAATAATCTAAATTATTTAATTAATTCGTTTTATCCTTTTATGTCCTCTTTTGACTAATTAAATAAATTGTTATTTATTTAATTGCATCACTAATATCTTTGATTTCTATAGTTAAATAAATGTATATTTATTTAATTATTTTTCATTTTCCACTATAATTAAATAATAATGTTAATTATTTAATTATTCACTTTTAGAGCTTTTTCTGTCACAAGTTAATTAAATTTTATTTAATTAAATGACTCATCTTTTCTCTCACTTTTTGAATTGCAAATTTCATTTACAAAAAAAAGTTAATTTCCATCTTTTCCTCAAAATAATGATTTAAACAAATGCTCTACTATTTGTCGCAATTTCCCTTCCCTCAAACCTAAATGATTTGTGCAACCAAATAATTTCCCTCACCCTTTGCTAGGTCTTGTTTCATCTTACCCTTGTCTCATTTGACTAATCCACTGATCAAAAAATAAAAATTCATTTGGACCCTTGATCATCCATTTCTGCTTCTATTCTGCAAATAGCTGCTATTTCATCACTACATCATCTAGGATATGGGTGCTGCTGCTAAGGCTATTGAGAATGTTTTGAGCATTTTATTTCTTATTCAGCCATGTATTTGCTAAGTGGCACTCAAGCACCTGTGGAATCTAATTAATTTGAGAGAGGAGCGCAAATGCAAAGGTTACGAATATTATTGCTCTTGTATTTTGTATTTGTTTTAATTCCTCTTTGTTCTCCATTATTAGATTAGAATTTTAGAATGTATTTACTAAAGTGCTGTATAATTCAAATCTAATCTTCTTGATCACATCTGGTGAACCCGACATGAAGTTATTTTACAACGCCGATCTCTCCATTTTGTGCAGAGGCAATTTCATCATGGAGAAATCATGGAGTTATTATAGAGGACGTGTTTCTTTATTGACTATTGTTTTCTAAAGTCACAAATTACACAATCCTAGGAGGCACCTCGTACCCTCCTTCTTTGCATTCCCTCTTTACTTGGCATAACTCCTTCACATTTTATTGTTGAGGAAAAGAACTGTTTATCATTTGAATGTCCAAGACTTAAATATATAACTTAAAATTTAGTTTTTCAAAGATCGGAGGCTTAAAACTACTAATAGTGTCTTTGCAGGGCTCTCCTTAATTTCTTTTATTCTAAGTGTCTGCTTTCACATGGGATAATTAAGGGGGGGTTAATTTTCCTTGAGGTGGTAGGTGTATGCTCTCACCTTGTGCTAACTCGGTGATCAAAAGCCAAATCCATTGTTTTCTTTTTTTTTCATATGGGGTTTAATGAACTAGTGTCTTCTATGCTTGAGATGGTAGGTGTATGCTCTCACCTAGTGCAACTTGGTGATCAGAAACTAGACCAATGTTTTTTGTTGTGTTAATCCCTTAGAGGGCCTACCTCCCAACTTGTGTGAGGGAACAACCCAAGCGGTACTTTGTTTTGGTCTGCTATATAAATTGTCATGATTTTTGGGAAAGTCTTCAATCACCTAGTGGGGATGTCCTATACAAACGAGTATCACCCTTAGTATCTGTGAGATACGTCAAAATCCTTTCTAACGAAAGGACTAGGAGGCATCTTTATTGAGCTAATCTCACCTTGTGTATAGGCACCAATATTTCCCTGAAACACAGAATAAGAACCATTTGTTGTAGCAGCCCAAATCCTTTTTACTTGTTGGTATAGGAGGTCAGACCTCTAAAGCCGCCCTACATTCCACTATCCATTGTAGAGACAAAAAATCCCTCAAAGTTTCTAGATCTTTGGGGGTAAGTGAACTTGGTGTGCCTGTGCCATGTAAGGGAGAGCCATTGTCACCAAGATTTCTAGTTGTCTTCTTTGTTTAAGTGTTTGGAGAAATCCAAGTAGGGACTCACTAGGTAGTATCCACTTTCCAGCCTAGGTTGTGCTTGCTTACAAGTGTTCTTGAAATTTGTCAATACTAGTGCAACAATTTTGGGACTAACATAAGCCCCTACTCAAACGTTCTCTGATTTTATTAGAGTCACTCAAAAACTTTCTGTCTATTGTGTTTTGCATGTGTGTTCAACAAACATTGCTAATAAAAATCAAACACCACACCCAAAACTTACAATATTTTAACCTTGAAACAAACTAGGCCTACATATCTAAAATGAGGTTAACCTTTAATTTGTTTAGACCAAGGAATTGCTCATCTCATTTTTACCATTATCGATTCATCCATCACCTCATCTTTTTGCATTAGACATTCCCCATAGGTCAAATTTTTAGGTCATCTTTTTAGCTTGCATAAACCTCTTGTAAATATTAGGTTAGAAATCCCATCAAACATAGACTAGACCATAGCTCCAAATTTTTATTCTCTTGAACTTATCTTTCAAAAAACAATCATAGTCCTTCATCATTTCGGTTGGTTCCTCAACTCATCAATCCAATTTGAGGCCACCTTATCAATATATCTTTATAGTCTTTACTATACCCAAGGTCATTAATAATCAAAATATATGTTATACCTATCTTATTTTGATTAACAATCGTATATTAGGTTTACCAAAGGTTTTAGTCTTCATACTATATCATAGTACTGCATCCCTTTATCTCACATCTTGCATATCCTAGTCATAGACATACTTCTGATTTTGATCATTGTGACATTAACTTATTCACACCTTGACTATTGTCACCTTGACTCTTAATCTTGGTATCATTATTAGGCATCCTTATACCTTGAAAAATCCAAAAAACATAGCATAGGTGCATACCTTCCATTGCATTGGCATCTCTTAGGCTTCATACCATCCACCACCATGTCTTCCATTCACCTTGATATGCTTTGTAGTCAAGTTGAATACCAATTAATCCACAATGGTGAAGCCAAACAAGCCATAGACTTCAAAAGATAATTCATCAAATCCAAATACCAATCAACCTCAACCCATGGTCAACTACCCACATACCCTTCTTACCAAAAATCCATAAGCCCTAGTCATTTATCCATATACCCTCACTATCAAGAGTCATTTGGAACATCCATTAGTCATCTTTATCCTAACCTTGACAAGGGAAGCCAACCTTCCACAAATTTGTTCTGAGACTCCACATCCTATCCTAACCAACCTTCCACTAATCCATTCCAAGCCTCTACCTCCTATACTATTCAACCTTTTGCTAATCCATTCCAAGCCCCTACATCCTATCTTAACTCGTCATCCACTAGTCCATTACATCTCAATCTACTATACCATCCAATAAGACCACAGTAATTAATGCTCTCCAAGGACGAATAGCAAGGAAAATTGTTCAACTTCAAAATGAAAAGAAAGTTAGACAATCCAGTCAAATTACTACTCATACACCATCTAGCCATCTATCACAATCATGTCCACCATTTCCTAGCAATCCCAAAAAGGATCTCACCATTGAAACTCCATCATTTCCATATCCAAATATTGAGTCCATTGAAGAAAATCATATCATTCCATTGCCTAAATCATTAGACATATGTCAAGAGCATGATCCAAATCATGACGAAATAAACCTCAAAACAAATCAAGATCAAGTTATCCATGATAGCCCAATCGTAGATCAAAATATTAACCCTTTTCATGACATCCACATTTCAACCACATCCACCATTGTAGATGAGACAATTTCTCCCACGAGACACATAGATGATCTTCCTATAGAACAAGAGTCTCTTATTCTAGAAATATTCACAAATGATCAAGCTATAGCTGAATTCATAAGACTCTATGACAATGACCATAAAGACAGTTTTGACATCGACTTGGAAGGACCAGTAGAATCATCTAAATCTGATATGTCACAAAATCAAACCAAAGATGTTAATAAAAAAATTATCCCACATGTCAATGAAGCTAAGACATCCTATCAACTAGGATGATCCACTTTTATCAAATTGGGCTTTCTCATAGAGGAGAAAATTCCAAGTAATAATGTCCACATACACAATGATGGGTTCGCATCTTGTTTTCAAAACAAAAAATACCCCACCGCAAAGTGAATCTATTAGAGCATGCATTATCAAGGAAGAGGACTAGGCATACATGAGCAAGGCATTTGAGAACTGATATAGTTTTATGAAAATCCTAGACATCAAGGTCTTGGATATTCTCCTATCGAAAAAACAAACAATGTTAGTGATACCTCCATGACATTAGGGGACACTTTGTCCAATACAAACATCCAAATGGGGGCCATGAGTAGTTCTTACCATAAGGTTGTTTCCAACACTCCTTCCATCCACACCATAAACCATCATTCCCAATATCTTAAACCTTCTATTTGGAACCAACAAAAAAAAAGTCTTACAAATCCAAAGTTCAAAATCAAATGTCAAAGGCCATTGAATCAAACAAAAATCCAAGTGGACAAATAAATTTAAAATGGATCCCAAAGAAAAATGGATCAAGCAAAGAAGATATTCCAAATCCAAAAGTTAATCAAAAGGTGGAGCCACAAGAAAAGAGGTCTCCCACATATAATAAATGTCCACCTCCTTCTAAATGGTCATCAAGCAAGGCATATAAAAGTGTTGGTTCCAAATGCTATCCCAATCAAAATTTCAAACTCCGTCATCCATCACCCCAAGTTTGGTGAATGAAAATTCCTACATCTAAATTTCCAAACACATCTACCATCATCCATCATAATCCTACATCATGCCTAAAGTCTAAAATACATACCTCACGAACCCATCACATCCTGGAAGCAACTCTTTATTGTAAGGACTCTCATGTCACTTTATTGTGATGTGCATATTTTGATAAGGACGAATCTAGTATCAAAAAGGATCACAATGACATCAATTAGTTATATGCAAGTGCTATAATCCTGACAAGAAAACTACTCTGTAAAGGTCACTATTGAAATATCATGACATCAACATCTACATCAACACCATTAAAGTGATCGTCTAGGCAATACAAAGGAAAATACAAAAAAAAAATTAAAAATTAAAAATGTCACCTTCATGAAAACCTAGCAAACAGGCATCTTAGTGACACCAAAAAAAAAAAATTAGTCAAGAGAAAAATTTCATCCAATAGTGAAAACCATTTTTATGGCTCTTTGGATAAGTACCATGATGAAAACTTGGCAAATAGGTATCATGTGTAAGAGAAATTATCTATGTGGACTATTACACTTGGGGGCAAGTTGTCTCATCTCCCATACCCTTCACGTGGCATTTCTTATAAAATTTCCATCTATCCATTTAATCCATATCATTCCCATCCATTTTCCCACCTACTTTTATCTTGATAAGGACTGGGGTGCAAATGTAAATCATGCTTTGGGAAAACTCTTGACATGTTTATCCTTTGGTCATACACTGCCCATGAAATATTATTCCATAGCCTTCATAGCATTATCCAAACCCATAACTCGAAGAAAACAAATTATCCCTATGCGACATAGTCCTTGGAGACCATATGATAATTCTTCCAGCCAATAATCCTCATGTCTCCTATCGCATGTCTTGGATTTCCCTTTCCAATGGCCTAAGGATTCTAAACCGCCTATCCAACATCCCTCCATCATCCTATCTAATCCTAACCAAGTAATTCCAAATGCAACCAACCTAAGCCATAAAATCTTGTTATGCATTCTAGCGCATCATCCAACACATTCCTTGGCTTTGTTTCTAACCTCCCTGCAAACCTTGATCTTTAAGTCACAAAATTGTCATCCTCACGTTGCTTTGGGATGTATGTCAACAACATCATCATCATCACCTATTAATTGGTTTTCAGCTTGACCAGGAGAAGTGTCTTGGTTGTCCTTAGATTCTTTTGCATGCCTGCTTGGTTGCTTGTAGGCATCATTCACATGCATTCGTCACAAACTTTATAGTCACCCTTCGTTCATAATAAATCCTTCCTCCATCATCTTTGCATCTTCCAAAATAATGATTGAAATTATGCACCATAACACCTATCTCATCCCGCCTCTAATAATTGGTCTTATACCCAACTAGTGGAAAATATTGGACCTATGTCTTCACTAGATCCTATACTTGTCATTGGAGGTCAAAACATTTGAAAAAGACAAAAAATATAATATATTCAAAAAAGACAACAAAAAAAATTTAAGTATTCACAAAAAGAAAAAAGTCATAAAATTTCAAAAATCCAAACAAATCCAAACATGTCAAAACCCAAAAACATTTAGATAACTTTTAAAAAATCCCAAAAACAAAGTCAAAGTCAATCATGTCAGTCTTTTTCATTGTTGAACTATGTTGCCTCTACGACTGGACGTAGGCAAGGTCATCTGTTGATGTGCCCCCGAGGCATTAGGTCAATCCTTTAGGTGTTGTCAAATAAAATCATGAATTGGTCCTTTGTCATTGAAACAAATTCAAGAGTCATATCGAACTATGAGGTCTATGCCCATTGCTATGTAGGGAAGGTCATCTGTCGATGAGCCACCAAGGCCCCCCTAGGTCAATCTTTAGGGTTTTTCAGGTTAGTCAAAATAAATCGGACACTATCAACTCAAACGCGAGATAATCATTTGAAATTCAAACACAATTCGTGAATCAACAAGACAAGCAAGCCAACATGTCTCCAAGTCAAATCGGTCATTTTTCAAATCAATCAAACTAGTCAAATCAATCAAAACCAATGGTCTTATACAAGATGTGTCTTTCCTAAAACTAGACCTTGTCACTATCACACTTTTTCATTTGCCTTATATAGGTAGTTACATCATCAAAACTAGACTTGATGTCTTATATGACATGTTTCTTCTCCTAAAACTAGGCCTTGTCAAAACAATCCACCCGTCACTCACTTCACCCCTTAACATGTACTGGCACACACTTATTGGAAAATAATTTGAATGGTTGTTGACTTTGTTGGTCTATTTTGTCTTCTCTTTTGGATTTTCTTTGGTCATGTTACTAGCCACCTTGAGGATGTCCCATGAAGGATTTAGAGGAGTGATGATCTCTCATGACTCGTCTTTTATTTGATTGTTGTCTACAGTTTGTCTTGAAAAATAGATTGGGGCAACTTTTCCTTTAGTATGAGTTAAGACATTCCTTGTCTATCACTCTCTTTTTTACAAATAGATGACCTTGCACACCTTGGTCTATATCATACCATAATTTTATTTTTCCATTTGTCACATTTTACCACCCAATGATGATAAAATACAAAGCCTTGTATAGCAAAATTCATCTTTACATTGTCTTAATTAGCGTCATGCTAACTTTCATTATCATGCTCAAACCCATCTTTTCCACACTAACATTTCTTATATCTTTGATCCTCTAGTCTTCTCATCCATTTCGAGAGCACACTTGTGTTCTTTGAACCCACCTATCCTCTCGAGGGGGCATACCACTACCTCCTTGTCATTATTCCTCACGTTGTTTACATTGGGGCATGTTTTGACTAATTTTCTTTGACATAATGCAATAAACTACATTATATCAAAGAGGGTCAAATGTAGACACCTAAAATTATCCTAGGCCTATGACTTTATTAAAACCCTTTTTACATCCTTGATAATTAAATAATCTTAATTATTAATGTCATAATGTCTTCTATTAATTAAATAATCTAAATTATTTAATTAATTCATTTTATCCTTCTACGTTCTCTTTTGATTAATTAAATAAATTGTTATTTATTTAATTGCATCACTAATATCTTTGATTTCTATAATTAAATAAATTTATATTTATTTAATTATTTGTCATTTTCCACTATAATTAAATAATTATGTTAATTATTTAATAATTCACTTTTAGTTTTTTGTCACAAGTTAGTTAAATTTTATTTAATTAAATGACTCATCTTTTCTCTCACTTTTTGAATTAAATTTCTATTTAATCAAAAAGTTAATTTTCGTTTTCCTCTTGTATTTAAATAATATTTCCATTATTTAAAAATGCAATTTCCCTCTTAAACTGAAGTGATTTTTGTAAAAATAAGTCAATTTCGTCATTCTTCTACTAGTCTTGTTTTTATCTTATCTTCTCTCATCTAATTTCATCCATTGATAAAAATAAAAATCATTTAATCTCAATCATCCATTTCACATCTAGCTCTCTATAAATAGCGTTGTTATTTATCATTTTCGAATCTAGGATATATATGTTGTGCTGTTGAGAATAAGCTTCGATATTTTGCTTTGTCTTAGTCATAGGCTTGTTAAGTGCATACTAATAATTTTGAGGGCATTAATTACTTAGAAGCAGAATGGAGAAGGATAATGGAGGTGATGCAATGGAGGTATAAAGGTTACAGTAATATCATTTCTTGTATTTCATATTTACGCACTCTTTTGTTCTCTATTTTTTTTTGGTCGATAATATAGTTAATTTTATTAATAATAAAAATAAAAGATTACAAAGCTATCCACAATACAACTTCATTTAAAATCCCTTCCATACCCCACCAATTCCTACTTAAACACCCATAGACCTACCACCAATTTCTGTTGTAATCCACTCCAGAGATTACAAACAAAGCTTCATTACAATCGACCAACAAGCTTAAAACCATCAACCCCTAAAGAACCTATTGACAGTTCAAAAGTTTGAAGCATTAATTGATTTTCCTTTAGTCTGAGATCGAAGGACCATTGCAAAAGCTTTCCGCTTTCCCTTCTTTTCTTTCTTCCCCTTGACTGTTTGTCAACCATCCTCCACCCTTGCAGCCTCCTTCTGCCATTCCAATGAATTATCACGGGGACTCTTCCAGGCTCAATTCCAAATGCTAATTGTTTGTTGACTTTGACCATCAGCCTTCTGTTTCCTAGCATCTCTCTCTTGTGGCCTCGCCACACCTTTTTTCTCCTAACACTCTGGTGATGTAGCCCCATTTTTGAAATTCATCTCCTTTTCGCTTCCATTAAAAAAAACTTTATCATTGTTCCCAACCAAGTTCTCTTCCTGTGTTAAGACAACAATATTATGTTGTTGATCCTCCCTTCTAATCTCATTCATCATCACCTTCCCTACTTGATTCAGATCCCCAAATGCTCGTCCCTCCTCCTCTCTGCCTTTCAGCTGAGAGCTCACTTGTTTCTCCTCCTGTTTCTCCACACTGTAGTGCTGGGGAGCCACATATTTCCACCAAGAAGCATATTTTTTTGATCTATGTTTGGCACATTCAACAGACAAATGCCCAATTTGATAATAGATTCTACACCTAAAGGGTACCCCTTCATAGTCTAGGGGTTGCACCCAACAACCCTTCGAAGTTTTTAGCCGAATCTCCTCCGGAGGCACCTTAGACACATTCATTTCTACCAAAATTTGGGCATAAGTCGAATGTAGGAGATTTGAAGATCCCTCATCCACCATTAAAAAACTTCCTAAAGAGTTCCCTACAGCCTCCAAGCATGAGTCAAACCAAAACTGTAGGGGGAGGTTAGGAAGTCTCACCCAAAGAGGAACCTTCTCAAACACTTCAGTGGTTGGGTTAAAATCCGGATGCCATGGCTTTAACATCAAAGTATATTTTTTTCCCAATCCTAATGATGATCACACAAGATCTTATTTCTATCCTATTCCTTTTCAAAAACAACAATAAAAAAATCCTTTAGCCATAGGATAAATTTGAACATACCCTTCTAGAACATGCTTCTAGTGGTTTGAGATCCACTGATGGAGATCAGTCAAGCTTGGCCAGAATCCCCTGAATCTCCCAATCAGGCCCAACCCAGAAAAAACATTTTCATTAAATGCCACTTCTTGTTCCAGCTCCCCATCTAGTTCCAATGTGATTGTTTTAGAAGAGGGGTGGAAAGTAGAGTCCCCTCCACCCCCTCTTGCAGACCTTCTGGTTGGGTGCTTCACAACCTTAATATGTCAAGATTTGTTCCCCTCAAACTTAGGTGTCTTTGACTCCTTAATAGCTCCTTCTCCCCCTGAAGCAATGATGTCTTGTTGCCCTATTTTTTGAAGCAGACCTCCATCTTCTGAGGCAAAGCCTACACCGCTTTATCCTAAAGGCTTCTCGACATTTTCCTTTTGGCTATCTCAACCATCTTCTTCTTTGTTGCAGCCTTTTCCTAAACTAAAACCACCACTCTTCCCCTAAGGAGTCATTCCCAGAGGGCACGAACCAAGCAAAACCCTAGTTGTGGCAGCGTACTGCAAATGACCGTTGGCATCCATCTTTTATACCAAAGACACTCTTTTGTTCTCTATTATTAGATTAGGAATTTCAAGTTTATTTACTGTGCTTAATAATCTTAAAATATAATCTTCTTGATCACAATATATCACCATAATCAATTACCTCAACATGAAAATATTTCTTTCTAAGAAATATTAAGTTTTACTTATAAAAACTACTATTTAAACCTATTTTATTGAAGTACCCATTTAGATTTAGTGAGTTTACATTCATCTAAATGTACTAGGCCCCATATGTCATTTTTATTCAATGTATCCATCCCCTCATTTATGGTCACTTTATAAGACTATACATTATTAATACTCATATCCTCCTTTAGAATTATAGGCTCATTAATCTTACTTATCAAAGAATATATATATATCTCTAATCAAAAGGAGTATAATAGTTTAGTTATTTTATTTACTGAACATATATCCTAAATGATTAAGGTGGGGATTTTATCTCTTCTTAAAAATATCTAAACTATCTGAGCTCTCCTCCTCATCAAATCTTTTGTAGGCTTTAGGTTTAACTTTATTGGTCTTTGGGGGTAGTTGAACTATATCTTTACTTTTATCTTTAAATTTAACTCCAAATTAGTGGAAGAAGGCTTAAATTCTCTAAATGTAATGTTTCTACTATAAAAAAATATTTTTGTCGCAAGATCCTAAATATTGTACCCTTTTTATGAGTAAAAGTACACAAACCTGTGTTACACTTTTATAAAAGAATCAACCAACATAAATAAAAATTCTCAACTTCAACCGCATAAAAGTGGTCTTTATGTTTTGAATTTTAAAATGATGTAAACTAATAAAATGTAGAAATTTTAGTTGTTTATTCATCTATTTTTTTTTTTTAAATATATTTTTTTGATATTTTTTATAAATTTAAGTACAAATTTTGAATTGTGGAAAATTTTAGGAAAATATGATGTTGAGTTTTTGATAAAGGAAAAACAGGCTTTAAGAGGGACCTCGAAACCCTTTACATCAAAACCAGGCCACAAACGATAACACAAAGACATCAAGTACACCCCAAAAAACCAACTTAGCTATTAAAGATATCACAATGACAAACAAACAACTAAACCATCAACAAAAAACATAGCCAAAACAACTCATAGACAACAAGCTACTGTAAATTATCTAAGCTATTGGTAGCCTCTAAATTCTTGGAGATCATATTCTCATGCATCTCCACCACTTTATCAAGCTTTTGGAAAGGAATATCATCCATCTTCTTGGTTTTATGTATGCACACACGACCCCTCATCCATGTTTTTTTCCATTGGAGTGTTCTGGCCTTTACCAGTGATCTCTTGCGCATTCTCACCAAGATCCAAAGGTTTTCTCAACCACTTGCAAGCTTTATTGTTTAGTAAGGTAAGCCCTTGAGCACTAGAATTGAGCGCCTGATTACTAACTTGCACAAACTTACTCAAATCATCACATATTTTGTTAACTTTTTCCTCCAAAGAAACCAACTTGTCCTCAAGATCCTTGCCCAATTTAGCAACATCAACTTCCACCTTATCTAGGACATTGTTCATTATTTTAACCTTGCTCCACACATCCCATTCCATATTGTTAGAATTAACTAGAATAACATTGAGATTATGCATTTCATTCATATTGATGTTAATTTCTTTTACCTATGAGAGAATCCATTTGAATAAAGAGAGGAAGTTATTCGTTCCATTTGTGCTGTAGGAAAAAGTACCCTTTTCTTGGAATGGGATTAATTAGATTTAATGAGGCCTTGATTCGGGTGTTTTGAGGCATTTTATGCATCCACACTAGGTCTTGGACCCTTGAAAATTGAATAACTTGCTTTTAATGACGTCTTATAAAGGTGTTGTAAAGTGTTGTAAAAGACTTTCATGTTTTTCTAGACTTAATGGACCCATTTATCCTTAATTCAACATTATAAAATGTGTTTAATAACACTATCACATCAATCTAGAAGGCTTGTAAAATAAACTTAATGTTAAACTAGTGTTGTAATGTGTCCCACACATTCACATTGGTTCTTGTGCCTTCCTAGGCTATGTAGACCTCATTTTAGTGTTGTAAAGTGTATTTAATCACACTTTCACATTGAATTATGTGTCCCAAGCCCTAATTAACATTTTCATTATCACTAATAGGCCCCTATTAACCCATATTGTGCATCCTGAGGCTCAAATTGATCAAATACCTGTCAAAGTTGCAATTTAGACCTTATTTCCTTCTCTCCCAACATCTGAGTTGTCAGAATGGCCCTTGTGGGACCTATTCACCATGCATGGTGAATTAGTCCCATCCAGGTGGGACCCATTAGCCATGTGTGGTGAATCAGTCCCATTTGGGTCAATTTTGACCTTTGAGTGGGAAAAAAGTGAAATTTAAGTTTAATATTACTTCATGTCGGCCTATGATGAGGTATTAACAGGTAAAATAGGTGAATTTCCTATAAATACAACCTTCAAGTCCTCATTTACATCCATTAACTCAATTCACATCCATTCTTCATTATTCATACACCAATCTTGCATCTCAAGTCAAGCAACTTAGGGCTTCATCATTGCAAGTCATCAAGAAAGCTTCTAAAGACAATTCAAGGGAATATCCTTCATGTTTTGCTACATACTTTCAAGATCAAACATCATGGAAAGGTAATAAATTCCATTATTGCATGTTTCATTCCATTATTTCATTATTTTGGTTTAATTACCTAAAGGGGGTTTGACCAAGGCAAACCCCCATGCCCTAACATCTAACTTTTCTCTCTCTTGCCTTGTGCGTTTGCAAATTTAGGACTCTTCAAAGCGTGGAAATCATTGAAGATCAAGTTGCAAGGTTACTAAGGTTTTCTCTTCATTCAACAAGTCAAAATATCAACAAAACTCATTTTCATACCCATAAATCGACTTTCGTAAGTGACACCAGAGGAAGTCAAAGTACAAATCGAAGTCCGATTCCACTTTTAGCACTTAGAATTAAAGTGGACTCATTCACCATGGGTGGCTAATGAATCATACTCTAAGGTCAATTTTGAGTTTTCTGCATTCTTAGATACCCTTTTGTCAGAAACAAGTTCCAACTTAGTTTTGTAGAATTGGGACTGATTTGCCCAGAATGACAAATGAGTCCCACCAGGCCTAAAAACCAACATCAACATTTCGAAGCTATTTCCAAATTTTCATCCATATTCCGTGCACACTTTTAGTTTGATTCATTTCAAGGTGCCATTCGCTTTTAGGTGATTTTGTATTACACAATGTGTTTACAAACAATTTGTTTTCCTTTAGTTTCTATCCATTAGTCAATCAATCTTACTAGTTTCTTGCATTCAAAAATTACATCTAGGAATATTTCATCCATATTCCATTCATATTGCATTGACTTTGAATGTAACATAAGCATTTTTGGTCCTTTTTACTCCTTTAGTTGAAAAACCCTAGAAGTGTTAGAAAGAATTAGGGTGCCGAAAATCTATGTTCCATTTTGGTGAACCTACTTTTTTGAAAAATTTCTTGTCTTATTTTGAGTCCTTCATCATACATCTAGCTAGCATTGATCTTGCATTAGGGTTTGTATGAATTCATTTGCATGATAGGTTTCAAATTTTGCATTCATAAAAAGTGCATTTAGGTTGCATTTTTGGCATCTAATTTCATGTGGATTTTCTGAATTTCTGCATTTATATTTAGTTCTGCATCATATCACTTAGACAACATAAAATTAACTCAAATTTTTTTGAATTTTTTTTAAAAAGTCTCTACTAGGACTCATTCGCCACCTTGGGCGAATTAGACCCTTTGCACCCCGGAAACTACCTTATACAAAGCTGAAAACCCTATTTTCTAGCTTTTGTTTCCTGCCATTACCTAATTGCATCCATTAGCTAAGTTTTTGTATCATGCATTTCATGATATTTAGCATAAATTAGCTCGTTTCATGCATTTTTCAAATTCAACTTTTTCATTTCCAATCTTTTATCTTTCAGATTATTGCATAGTGTCATTAGTAAATTACTTTGTTTGAGATCTGAAAAGTTACATTTCATCCTATGTTTTTACATTTTCATAGCTTTTCTTATATTTAATCATCATAAATAAATAAAAATTATATTCATGCCACTTACACTTTTTTAATTTTCATTTTTAGCATTAGTTCCTGGTTCATTTCGATCACATTCATTAGCAAATGAAAACAAAACACAGAAAACATCAAACAATCCCATTCAAAAAATGATTCAATTTCGAAAAACCATAATATCCAAGCCCTTTAGTAGTGATGATGTAGACATGTTAGATGAATCCCTTAAGGACTTCCTCTCACTATGATCATCCACTAAAGATTTGACACAAATGGATGCAAGCATCGATAATCATGATAATCATAATTGTCCTTCTCCTGGTATCTCTCCCATTGGTGATGAAGGTATCTTGATGAAAGAAGACAAAATCATTGAAGATCATGAAAGTATTCCTTGTATCCCTTCTCCTCCCCCTTTCAAAGACCTTATGACACACAAAGCTACAATCATTTCCCCTCCCTTACTGAGTCCTCATTCATCTCCCAACACCTCCCCTAATTGTGAAAATGCTACAATTGTGAATGATCATGAAAAACACAGTTGTGTGGAGGATATGAATGAGAGCTATGACAATCCTACTTCTCCTCCTCAAGAATAAATTCTAGTACATGAGGATGTAAGTGTGGATCATAATAACAATCAACCATTTTCTTCTCCTAATATCTTCTCTACACATGAAGAAGATAGTTTAGTGTTAGAAGATATCATTGGTGAAACTCCTAAAACACTTATTCCTCCATTCCCTGATGTCTCTGCCATTTGGGAAGATCTTTTTGAACACACAAGTTCAATGATTAGTAACCATGAAACTCCTAGTTATCCTTCTCTTGATGTCTCTCCTATGAGTGATAAAGCTATCTTTCTATATACAATTATGACATGTAATGAACACTTTAACTCTCCTCCTAGGGTCAATATTATGGCACATAAGAATGATACCTTAGAGAAAGCATAAAACCACATAGAACCTTCTTCTCCTATCCTCACTCTTGATGCTCAAACAAATTCAACCCTTCATCATCACCCTATGTGTCCTAACAAACAAGCTCACAATACACCCACCTCATTCTTCCAACTCATGGTCTTTGTGATTGTCCTTTCATAGCCATCAACCCATCCAATAAACCTTCACTCAACATCCATACTATCACCAACCATTCTACCAAGAAATATTTAGCCTTGGTACATCCTAAATTGATACATAAATAACATTAGTTGCTACTCATTGCCATGTAATATTTATAGGATCATAGAATTCTCACTATTACATTTTTCACATCCCTTGCAAGGGGCAGCATACTGTCATCCATTCCAGACTCACCCTTGTCCTACACTAAGTGGGATCAAAGGGTTAGAAATTTGTATCCATGTATGTCACTTGTTGTTGTCTCTTTTTACTAGTCATTAACCTTTCATGACCAAATAAGAGAAAGCTTGAGATGTGGGATGACCTCGTCTTTAAGATTGACTCACATCCTCGACGCATCTCCCTTTCTTTCATGACATAGCTTATTGAAAACACATGACTTTCCATAGGGATTTTCTTTTCGAATAAGCTCTCATATTTTTCTTTCTACTCTTTAAAGCAATTGCTCATAGTAATGGTGTGTAGCAACCGCTTTAAAGTGGGGGCATACATAGACAACATCTGTTTGCAAATTTCATGGTGTGATTTACTTTTTCTTGTGACATGTCCTCTCCTTGGTGGTGTCATTGGGTTTGATGCCTTCCAAGAGTGTATGATCAACTGAAGTGGCCTGATGAGAATGAGGCATCCCATGGATAATGATCTAGCACTAGGGATAATGATCAACTAAAGTGGCCTGATGCAAATGAGGCATCCCATGGATAATGATCTAACAACCTTGATTTGACCTCTCTTGGAGAAATTAGGCACAATTCTCCCTAAGAAGACCTTGCATGAACAAATCAAAATCCCCTTCAAACACAATTTTTACATGACATTCAAAACATTTTTGGACAAATAGCCTAGATATAATTCACAACTAGTTGGACAAACTACCAAGCTTGATCCACCTTTTGTTTCTTTAGGATATCTCAACTCTTATGGACAATCAGAAGTTTCATGGCCCTTCAAAGTATGTTGGCTGTGGACTTCTCACCCCGTAGACGACCTGAAGTTCTATGGCCCTAGAGTGAGTACATCCTTTCCAACACATTTTTCTTTCTTGTTCTTTCCATTGCATGATTTTGTATCTTGTTGGTTTGACTTAAGATCTTTGATCTTGGGGGCTTGGCTGCCTTCTTGATCTTTGTCGTTCTTTGTCATTTGCATCTGTACACTTAGATCTCTCTTGAATGTCTCTTTAGTATGAGTTTGAAGCAAGTTCATCCTCTCACTAAAGTGGGGGCTAAATGTGTCATAGAAAGAAGTACCCTTTCCTTGACATGGGATTAATTTGACTTAATGAGGCCTTGATTCAGGTGTTGTGAGGCACTTTATGCATCCACACTAGGTATTGGACCCTTGCAAATTGAATAGCATGCTTTTAACGACACCTTATAAAGGTATTGTAAAAGACTTTCATGCTTTTCTAGACTTAATGGACCCATTTCTCCTTAATTCAACATTATAAAATGTGTTTAATAACATTATCACATCAATCTAGAAGGCTTGTGCAATAAACTTAATGTTAAACTAGTGTTGTAATGTGTCACACATTCACATTGGTTCTTGTGCCTTCCTAGGCTATGTGGACCTCATTTTAGTGTTGTAAAGTGTATTTAATCACACTTTCACATTGAATTTTGTGTCCCAAGCCCTAATTAACATTTATATAATCACTAATAGGCCCCTATTAACCCATATTGTGCATCCCAAGGCTCAAATTGATCAAATACCCGACAAAGTTGCAATTTAGACCTTATTTCCTTATCTCTTGGCATCTAAGTTGTTAGAATGGCTCACATGGGACCCATTTACCATGAATGGTGAATCAGTCCCATCCAAGTGGGAACCATTTTCCATGTGTGGCGAATCAGTCCCATTTGGCTCAATTTTTACCTTTGAGCGAGAAAAAAGTGAAATTTAAATTTAATATTACTTCATGTCAGCCTGTGATGAGGTATTAACAAGTAAAATAGGTGAAATTCCTATAAATACAACCTTCTAAGTCCTCATTTACATCCATTCTCCATTATTCATCCACCAATCTTTCATCTCAAGTCAAGCAACTTAGGGCTTCATCATTGCAAGTCATCAAGAAAAGCTTCTAAAGACATTCAAGGGTAGATCCTTCCATGTTTTGCTACGTAATTTCAAGATCAAACATCATGGCAAGGTAATAAATTCCATTATTGCATGTTTCATTCCATTATTTCATTATTTTTGTTTAACTACCTAAAAGGGGTTTGACCAAGGCAAACCCCCATGCCCTAACATCCAACTTTTCTCTTTCTTGCCTTGTGTGTTTGTAGATTTAGGACTCCTTCTAAGCTTGGAAATCCTTTTGAAGATCAAGTTGAAAAATTTACTAAGGTTTTCTTCATTCAACAAGTAAAAGTATCAACAAAATCTCATTTTCAAACTCGTAAATCAAAGTTTTAGAAGCAGACACCTATAGGAAGCTAAAGTGTAGATCGGAAGCTCCAGAATCCACTTTTGAAAATTCAAAAATTCAACAGTGGACTCATTTTCCATGGGTAGTAAATGAGTCCCATTCCAGGGTCAATTTTGTATTTTCTTCATTTTTAGATACCCTTGTCGTAAATGGGTTCTAGCTCGGGCTTTTAACTAGACTACCTCTCGCACGGTGAATGAGTCCCACCTAGCCTAAAAAATCAAGATTATTAGCATTTAAGAAGCTATTTCCAGTCTTCATCCACATTCCAGTACACTTTTCAGCCTGATTCTTTTGCGCTTTCTATTCGCTTTTAGGTGATTTTATTACATAATGTGTTTTCAAACAAAGTTATTTTCCTTTAGTTTCTATTCATTAGTCAATCAATCTTACTAGTTTCTTGCATTCAAACATTACATCTAGGAATATTTCATCCATATTCCATTCATATTGCATTGAATTTGAATGTAACATAAGCATTTTTGGCCTACCTCTCTCCTTTTAGGTGAAAAACCCTAGAAGCGTTAGAAAGGATTAGGGTGCCAAAAATCTATGTTCCACCATCCTCAACCATTCTCATCACAACATCCACATTAATATTTTTCCAATTTAGAGGCTCTTCAGTTAGGTTAGCTAAACATTTAGGTTGGTCCATTGACACCCTGTCTTTACCCTTCAAAGCTCTATAGTTAGGAAAATCCTCCAAATCAACCACTTCCACATTTGCCTGCTTCTCCTCAGAATCTTCAATGGTTTTAGTCAAAAACTCCAACTTACCTTTCCTATCATGGGCACCATCTCGATCATTACCTGAGCCAACATGGACTACATATTTTGACATGTTAGGGGAAAACTCCTCGACAGTAGCAACACCTTCCCCTTCTTACCTTTTACCTTCTCACACAACATATTGCCCTCCTTTGGTGTCCCTTTCTTCCATTTAGCCACACTTTTAATAGTTTCCTTCATGTCAACATGCATGTTTAACCCATCCGACCTCGAATGTTCCACCTCAGACTTCTAAAGATTCTTCAGATTCTTGCCACCAAAAGTAATCCCAGTTTGATTGGCGGAATTAACCTTAGCACCTTTATCACCACCCCCCACCTTGCTTTTACCTTTCCCACTATCAAGCTTGGCCTCCTTTGGACTTCCTTTCTTCCCCTTAGCAACACTCTTTACATCAAAAGAGAAAACTTCCTTTATCACAACATCAGTATTATACCCATCTAACTACGAGAGGGAAGCCTTAGGCTTAGTGTCCTTCTCGAGCTTCATATCTCCATCTTTTGAAGACTCAATTTCCTGAGACTCGTCCACTTCATAATCCCCATCCCATTCATCAGTAGAATCCCTCATGTCATAACCAGGGAGGGAGATCTTACCTTTCCCACCACTGGAAATCTTAGAAATTTGTAAAATAAATTTGGCTTTCACATGCTCCATGATAAGGAGCATAAGCCCCTCATGTAAAATAGATTTATTGGGGTTTCTTCTATTATCCTCAATACTGGTTTCCATGGAAATAAGAAAATAGAAGGGAAACGAAACCAAGCTATTGTGCCTAGAGTGATTCAACAACATGAAATGAAACCCATAGATGGTAGAAAACCTGCCATCTAGGGTAAAATACCTCATGATTGCTAGAGCAATGACCCTCCAAAGGGGCTTGATGGAGAAACGATCATACCCACCACTACCCACACCTTTGAGCTTGTCTCGTTCCTTGCCCTTAAAGAAATTCGCTAGAGCACATTTGGATGTTGAACGATCCCTGTAAAATTGATTTCCTTCCATGGGTAGCCCAGTCACTTCAGCCACAAAATATTCTCTAATATTCACCTCCACTCCATTAATACACAATGTATGATTATTCCAGCCCTTAACAGAATCATCAGTATCCTTCGCATCATAACCATGAAATTTAACCATATAAGGGCACACACCTCCCTTTTTCAGGATCTCCCACACATCAACATTCTCTCTAAACTCATCGCAGGTAATAGGTTCTTGTCTACAATAGTCCCCCCATGGTAGTTAGAGAACCCCACACCACCAACTTCTCCTTCGACTGATAAGCAACAAAAAGAAGAAGAAAGAACCAAATAAAATGGAAAGGAGCCCCCAAAATCCGTGTGAATCTAACATCTCGAGGAATCCCAACAATACTTACACCATCCTTTGACTCAAAATCACAAGATTTGTAATTATTAAAAGGACAGGTGCAAAACTCCATAAGTCTAGTCAAGACACTAAGAAATAAATAAACATTACCTCCCAAAGGATACACCACATTGACATAACAATTGGTCATGATTAATAATACTTTGGATATTAATGGGGATGACATAATGATATTGCCAATACTTATGAGAAGAAACCCCCATGTTCGCAAAACCATCCGCTAAGGAGTTTGCTTCATGAAAAATATGTGACAATTTGAAATCATCAAAGGATCTAAGAAGAGCTAAAGTATCATCAATAATAATCGAAATAGACCAAGAGGGAGGATGCAAAATCTTAAGGAAATTGATAATGTTGAGATAATCCCCTTCTAAACAAACTTTCCTCAACCCAACATCTTTAGCAATGACGAGGCCATGATAGGCTACTGATGAAAAATGGCATTGAGTTGACATCAAGAAAACATCAAGAAAAAAATATTTTTTTTAATTTTCCCCTGAATTTTTTTCCTCAATAGATAATTTCAATATCTAGTGCATGGAAAAAAAATTGATGTATATTTTTCTTGTAATAATGTGTTAAAGTCAAACGTACCATAATTTGATAGTTTCATTTGACGTCAACTATTGTCTAATTTTTTTTATCAATTTCAAAAAAAATTATACCCTTTTGGAGAGGATTCACTCCTCTAGCACACCATATATTTTTTATTTTTTTAATATGTTCTAGTATTTTTTTTTAATTTCTAATTAACCTCATTTTTTATTTTAACAACCTACTTGCATTATTTAAAATAAAAAACATATTAAAACTAATAAAAATATCAAAAATATATATATTTAGATTCTTGAATCCGATCTCTACAAAAGGGTATTTTTAGTTTTTTGAAAAAAAAAACTAACTAAATAAATATCATGTTCAAGTGGAAAGTTTCAAAAAAAATTGAAAAAAGATGAGGAGGTTGTCAACAAGGATTTTGCATAGATAGTTTCGGGTGAAAGGGTTTCAATCAAAACGATTTTGACCGAAACCATTTTAGTCAAAGCATACATGCAAATTGAGTAAGATCTTAAATCGATAAAAGGAAAAATTTTGTTTTCTTTTCCTGGGTGAAAAGGTTTCACCCGAAACTATATGTGCCATGTATAAACTACATAGTTTTAGGTGAAACTATTTTTCTTGAAATTGTTTAAAATTCTATGATCAGCGAAATGGGTATTCCCCATCTTTGTAAATAAATTATTTAGGAGTTTTTGGTTGTTTTTATTTTCTAGTTTGGTTTTCACATCATTTTTGTTTTTCTATTTTCCTTGATTGGTCATTTTCCTATCCATTTTCATTTGTGACTCTGTTGCTCCATTTGGATAACACACTAATGTTTTTTTCAATATTATGGGTTCATTTTGCATCCTTTAGTCATTGTCCCTAGTTAGAGTCTCTTATTATCCTTGTTTATGAAATAGCCAAATTTTATAACTTTTGTATCAAATCTGTTTGGCTAATTTGAAGTATACATTTTGTAAATGTTTCTAGGTTAGCAAGAGTGTGCATAATTAGGATTATCCCTTGAAATTATTATTCTAAGACATATGAATTGTATCTCTCATCATATTTTGTCAAATCTATCTTGAAACTTCTCCAATCCCATGTCTTGCACCAAACCGATAATTTATTATACATTGTTGAATTACGAATGGATTAGGTGGATTGGTGAAAATTGTAAAAATAGTTAAATTTCAAAAATCATGACAACTCATGCAAAAATGTATTATGAGCATAATCTTGGTGATGTCGCATCAAATATGACCAATTTTCATGCTAACCCGCTTTCCAGTTTTCAAGATATTAAAGCTTTGATTTTTGTTGGCCAAATTTCAAAAACTATAAAAATGAAAGTTCTATTCAATCTAAATGAAAATATAGTTCTAAGTTTTGATCATGGTATTGATATTAATATCTAGTAAGCTTTCAAATATTGAATTAAAAAAATTATATATTATTAAACTTTGTTTATAAGCTTCACAAATTAATTGAGAAAAAATTTCAAAAGTATTTATTAAGCACTTTTAAAGGTTTTCAAGACACATGTTAGAGCGTGACAACTTAGTGATGTTTTGGTTGATTGGGTAGAGCTGGTTTCAAATTAACTAATTAAAGTAGCTATATTATGGCACGAAATGTGGCATGAAACATTGGAAGAGGCTAGTCATTTGTATTTTGAAAAGTATAATATTAAGGGAATACTAAATGTGTTCAAACCACTACATGTAATGTAGATCGCAAGAATAGGCGTGTCATTTGTATTTTTCTATTTGGTTATATGTGGAGGTTAAAAGACCAAAATGAGGGTTTGACTAAGGAAAACTGCTAAATAACCCCACATTTTTTTTTGTGATATTTGCAAGTTAAAGTGATTCTAGAACCTAAGTCATAAGTTTTCCTCCATCACAAAAAGGGCTCAAACAAGTTAGAATGGCACCCTACTCTCAACAGTGGCCTATGCTCAACTTATGTTGACTAATGTGGGGGCATGTCTGGAACTATATCCATGATTACTCAACTAAAGAAGTCAAGCTAGTCTCATGTGTCAACTACAATAATGAAAACATAAAATACATCAAAATGAAGTATAAAATATAAGCATAAGTAAAATTAATAACATAAATTAAAAAGTAAATAACACTTCACATCACCTAGATCTCCAACTCACCAATGAGGGTCTCGGTGGGAAATTATCATGTCCACATCAAGACTCCCTTGAGAAGCTAGTGGAGTGCCAGGAGCTACATGGCTACTCTCCCCATGCTCGTAGGTCTGTTGTCTCTTAGGAGTCATAAAATGCGCTCATGAGATCTAAGGATGAGATGTAGGTCTCTCCTTGTGGGCATCTCTATCCTCTATGTGCTCCTTGAGATCTTTACTCTTGGTTGTTGATCCTCCTCCTCTTCCACATCAACACCATCATCACTATTATCTCCATCAACATCCTCATCCTCCCTCTCTATGTGATCCTCTCGACGATGTGTCCAAGGCTTGGGACCACTTATAGGATGACTAATAGGGAAGATAGGGTAGTGACATGCAGTCCTTCACCACCTATCAAATGCAAAATTAGTGCCAACATCATCCTCATCATATGCCAAATGTGCATCTCAATCCTCATCCTTTGATTCTCTCAAGGTGACATCTATGATGGTGGGGTGATGTATGTCCTATGGCCTCATGCCTCTATGTATATATTTGAGGTATGTAGGCCATGGGATATGTGCTATTTGAGGCTGGCTGAATTGTATAATCACATGGTAATAATAAAATGGCATTATGATGTAGTCATATCACCCAAAAAATAATCTATCTCTCTGCATCTTGGTTGGTTACCACGCCATACTTGGCCACTATTAAAGATTCCTATACGACCTCCAAATAATATCATCATCCTCTATACATCCTTGCTCCTTGGATTAATGGTGGCACTCTCTAAACCTTCAAGAAGAAAAAGTTAAAATGAATGTAAAAAAGGTAATTTTGCTACAACTTATAATAAAATCTAGTAGTACATTTTCATATCAAATCTCATTCATTTCAACATAACTGGAGCTAGAGAACTCCAATTTTGATGTCATCTATTGTGTTGGATTTGTAGTTCCATTCTCGTTCATGTTGTATATATTTTGATAGTTGGTATTATGATTTTGTGACCCTATCACAAGCATTTTCTTTAACAAGATCAAAAATTTGATGTGGTTAGATTGCTACCTTGATTCCACCTCAGTAAAGCAAGTGGAATCAAGGGGCATACATCTATCCTCGAATTTCATCTTCCTTAGAAATTTTAGGAATAACACATTTGTTTGTAGGTACAAGATGGTCTTTTAATTTCTAACAAATCTATTTTGCAAGATGTGGTTCATAATTTCGTGGTTTTATAGATGACTACACTGGGGGCTTCATTCTCATATATGATGAATAGTATCCTTTTGAGTATCCTTTTACTATATAATTTACTCTCGATACTTTAGCTTGCATATGCACATAGTGTCATGTGGCTGGTAAAGTGGGGGCTAAATGTAGCGTCATAAATTGTACTCCCTTTTAGGTGAAGGTACAGTTTCACACTTTGTTTGGAACCTACTTGAGTGACCCTTGTGTTAATGCATTTCAATATTCCCTAATCAAGCCCTAATTTCCTAAATTATGTATTATGTGGCCCATTTAATCATTTGATGAGAAATTACATATACAAAACCTAAGCAAATATTTAATATTTTCTCTTGACACCTTAAACCCCATAAAATAGGGCTAGGACCTAGTCGCCCTAGGTGACTTGGTCCCCCTATTTTGCCTCCAAATTTTAATGTCAAGGACAATAATTTATTATTTAAATTTCAAATTTCAAATGTTGACTATTGAGATCTATTTTTTGGGAAACTAGATTAAATGCCTAGAAATACCTATTCATTTCACCATTTGAAAAATAATTGGAATATTTGAGAAAGAGAAGAAGAAATAAATCATTGCATTCTTCCAAACACATTTAAATTTGTAGGTTTTCAAGCATATTTTCATATTTGATCAAGTTCTATTCAATGATTGGATTTTGATGGTAATAGAAGGACATGATGGATTATAGGTTTGGAAAGTGCTCTTGGCCATTTTCTTTAACCTAATGACTTGTTTCCTAAGTGTTCTCATCTTCAAGCTTCATGCTAGTTTCTGCCCAAGGTGAGGTATCATTGTGTTTCGGATTTCCTAAGGGTATTTGAGTTTCTCTTAAGTAGATCTTGTCATTATCATTTAGGAATCCTTCTCTAATGCACTTAAGAAGGGTTTTATGCATTTTAGCTCATCATAACCTTAGATACACTTAAGGTTAAGAGTGCACACACTTTTATCAATCATTTTATTGGCTATTTGTAGAGGTATAAATACCAAAATAGGGTTTTTCCAGAGGAAAACTCCTATATTGCCATCCCACCATTTATTTTATAGATTTATTGTAGGTTCGTGATCTGAAGACAAAAATTTGTAGAGCAAGAATCAGAGGGAAGACAAAGAGTTACATGATTATGTTTTTCAAATTCAAGACAATCCTATAAGGACATAGTCACCCAAGGAAACCTTTTCCTTTCAAATCAGCCCCAAACTCACATAATAGGTGCACAAAACTCTACCTTTCTTAGATCTGGTATGGAAATTTGTTGTTACAATTTCTCTGTTGTCGAAAACTTGCATTTATAGGTTAGATCATATAGTTTCACTAGGTTAATTAAAATAATTCAACTTCAATCAATTTGAATCAATTTCCAAGGCTCAAAAGGATGGAATCCAAGGCTGATTGACTCACCTACAAGGTTTCAAGTAAATCTAATCCCATTTCCAATTTGTATCCTAATTTTCTCTTAAAATAATATTGATGTTAGTGTTTTATGCATTATACCTAGGATCCCTTTTTCATCAAAATAGTATTATTAAATAAATCACAATTATAATATACTTATAGAGCCCTTTATAGAAGTATCACCAACCATATATCTAGAATATTTTTGACAACTTAATAATATCTATAAAAATCATAAATAATCTTCATCTCAAGCAACTACTATATAGGTTATACAATACATGAAACCATCAAATAGAAATTAGGAGACCATGAACTAAGACCACCCAAAAGTTGCACCCAAAATTATCCCCAAGCAAAGATGATTTATGAAGGGTCATAACATGCATCATAAGTTGTTCAACAAGTGTAACTCCCCTTTACATCTCTTTTATGTGTTGAACAAATTTTAAAATTTTCTATGTAAAATTTTGGAGGTCATAAATTTTGATTTGATGGGCTAATTGGGCCTAATTTTTTTAGTTAAAGATCTTGAAGATATATATACAACAAGAACCTTTTTATATAGTTCTTAAAAACCAAGAATATTATGTTGGCCAAAAACCAACTTTATAGCCCAAAAATAATTTTTTAAATTTATTTTAGATCTAAAAATTATGCTTTTTGTAATCTTAACACAAGGAGAAATGTTTAGACACATTTTGAGTACTTTTCCCATGTACATATTAAATCACTAGACACTAATTCAAACTAGTTTATCCTTAAAATATTCAAACTTTCAAAACTATAAATGAAAAGTAGAAAGGAACTTGGAGCCAAATTGAGAATGTATTGCTAAGGACACCTACAAAATGCATAAAATCCTATGTTATGTGATATGTAGCAATGCACTATAGGATACTAATAAAATGTATCTTTTCCCTCATAATCTATGCCCAACTACACCTCAAAAATAATGGCAATAGAGTAGTATTTTAAGGGAAACTATAAATTAAAGGATTCAATATTATCTATACATTTTGAGGAAAAAACTATAAACAAGAGGAAGAGAGAAGATGAAAACCCCTTAGTAATTGAGAACTCCAACAAAACCCATAAGTAAGAAAAAAATATTCATTAGGAGCTTGTCATGAATAGTCAAGACCTTACTTTATTTATTAATGACCTCCATGGAAAGCCAAGATAGATAACTAAAAAATAATTATGTGTTATTATCCTTGTAGTGTATAGAAACTAAAGAAACTTACTCTTAGTTCTACAAAGAGAAATAAACTAATGTGTGTTGAGTAGAGAAGTGGATGTGAAGATCAATAATTATAAAGAAATTAGAATAATTTTTTATATTATAAAATATCAAAAGAAGGCTAGATAACTATCACCTCAATAATTATACAAGTGTTTCTTATGTAAAGAAGCTATTGAGGATTTTTATCATCTTCTGGCTAGTTACAATTTCACTTGGGATGTGTGGGCTCATATTTTTCAGCAGTGGGATATTTCTTGGGTGTTTCCTGATTCTATCTCAGAAATATGGTTTCAATGGGTGACTCTTACTCAAAATCCAGCTCTCTGGATGCTATAGTCTCTCATTTTTCCACATTTGGCTTAGGTAGTGTGGAAGGAACACAATAATCATGTTTTTCGTCAATCGAACCTTTCTCCTTCTAGGTTGGCTTTCAAAATTTGTGAAGCCATAAAGTAAAATTTTCTCTCTGAATTCTTAGTGCTACCTTCTTTGGGTCTTAAGGCTATTGTCTCCAATTATGATTTGTTAGTGGGGAACCAATGTAATCTTTCTTGTGATCTTTCTATTCCAGTGAAGAAGATTAAATCCTCTAGGGAGGGGGTTTGTTGGAAAGGTCCCTGTCAAGGATGGGTCAAAGTTAACTTTGACGGTGCTGCTAAGGGAATCTGAGACCTGTTGGTTGCGGGGGAGTGTTACGTGATGAGAATGGTAGGTTTGTCTCTGTGGTGGCGCTCCCTTTGGGAATCTAGACAAACTACTTTGTAGAGGCAGAAATAACCTATCATGGCCTTTTTTTGTCTAAAGAAACAGGGGTTTCTAAACTTTGGATAGAAGGGGATTCCCTTAACATTATAAAGTGTCTTCTAAAGAGTAACATGTCGTCTTGGTCTATAACCCATCTGATTAATGATGTGATTTCTATCATTAATAATTTTGATGAGGTGAGAATTACTCATGTGTTCAGGGAGGCTAACTCGTTGGCTAATGGGTTAGCTAATTTAGGAGTGATGGCTCAAATTAATTGGAATACTTATGATTCCTTTCCACTTAATCTTCAAAACATATCTAATTATGACTAGTTTTCATGTCAAGGAAGTGGTTAAGAAGGGAGAAATGTTATTTTATTTCTTCCTTGGCTGGTTTTTCATGTTGAGTTCAATGCATGCTCTTATAATTATTATTTTTTAGATGTTCGTGAGATTATGGGCTAGGAGACAAGGTATGGTAGTACTTGGTTTGGAAGGCTCACACATTTTGTGGGTATTTTTTTGCTTTGCCTTATGGTTTGTTTGACTAACTTTTCCTATGCAGAAGATCAAAGAGTAGGTTAAGTGCAGTTTGTTGCATGTCGCCATGGGAGGTGCCTGTTCCAGAGTGGATTTGAGATCTTGTGAAGAGTATAGTAGCAATAAACCCGTCTAGGAGCTTCTAGAGAAGGGTGGAGTCTACCCCTATTTGTTGAAGCTCCATGGTCCTAACCCTAAGGTGATGGAGGCTTTTGTTAGTGGGTGGAACAATAAGGTTTTGCACTATCAGGGTGTGGAATTCAACATCAATGAGGACTTCATTGCTGAGGTAATTGGTCTTCCTTCTAAGGGCGAAAATTTTTATAGAGACAAAGTTGCATCCAAGATAGCCTTAGCCAATTTCTTTAAAGGCTCGGAGAAGTAGAAGCTTAAGTTTATTGGAAGCAGTGGATATGCCCACAAATCTATTAAGCTGCTTTAGAGGGATATTGCTTTGGCTATTATGCAATTTTTCACTCTGGAGAGGAAGTATTTTGTTATATATGGCTATCATTTCATGTTATTGAATCACTTCCACCATAATTCTTAGGTTTTGTTTCCTTTTTACCTCATGTCTATGGAAACTAGTATCGAGGATCATACGAAGAACCCTAGGAAGGTTATTCCTCATGAAGGCCTTATGAATCTCATTTTTTATCACATTAAGATGAAGGTGTTACCAGATACTCCTAAGACCCTGGCTCGTAAAAAGGGTGGAAAAAATACTAGGTATCATACTGGTGAGTCAGCAGATGAATGGGAAGAGGATTCTGAGGAAGAATACTCTGATTATGAGGAACCATCAGAGGATGAGAGTGAGTCTATTGATGATTTCAAGGATTTGAGATCTTGGTCTAAGGGTTATGAAATTGATAATGAAATGAAGGATGCTATGTTGCCTTCGGTGAAAAATATTGAGAAGGGGAAGAAAAGATTCCCCAAGAAAGGGAAGCGTGTTGTCAAGCAGGTTGCGAATGATTCAAGAGATGTAGTGATTTCCCTTGTTCCTGATGTTAAAGATGTCCTGGGTGATGACCTTGAGGGTAATGAGCATCCTATGGAGGATATTGGGCAGGAGAATGAGGGTATTGTGTGTTCCAAGGTGGCTAATCCTAGCCAAGCTAAATTTGATTCTCATGTTGGTGTTGAGTAGGTTAATGGGAGTGATGTTAAGGCAGAGTAGCTTGAAATTATGGCCAACTTAGTGAACATGCTTGATAAGCAACATGTGAAAGTGGAGGTTATTAAAGTTGAGGATTCCCCTACTGAGGAGGATTTGGAGGGCAGAGAGGGGGTTCGGGAGGAACATGTTGAGTATGTTGATTCTCTTGTTGTGCAACCAGTCAATTGGGAAGAAATTAATATATACATGTTCTGTAGAATGACGGAGGATGGAGTTCTCAAAATTTTCTCTTGCATGTGAAGTGGATTTTCTCAAAAGTGAAGGAGCTCAACTTCAAGCTTAAAAACTGGCAAGACATTTGTGTAATGTTAGCACATTGCAACCAAATGGAATGGTCTATTAAAGGTAAGGTCAAGACTATGAATGTTATTCTTGATAGACTTGTTGTTGGTGCTATAGACTTGGTAAAATTCATGAGGATAGGTTAACCTCCCTAGAAATTATTGTTCAAAATATTAATGAGGAGAGGTTTGTGAATATGGAGGAAAGAATTAGCAAGATTAGCAATGACCTACAGACTGTTGTTCATATTAGTAACCAGTCTTTGAAATATAGTGTTAAGGGTCTCTCAGTTTTAAATGAGAAAGCTATAAAGTGGATTGGAAATTCTCTAGATCTGGGAGATCATGAGAAGGCCATTGATGAAGTTAACCGTATGAATTTGGAGGAGAAGATTGAGGATAATGGCCTTGATGTAGAGAAGAATTTGGAGGTTGGCCCTTTTTGAGAACGAGGATCAAGACTAAGAAAAGGGTAGCCATTTCATTTGAGGATCTAAAGGATGTGATCGAGATGCACGAGGGGGCATTGCTAAAAATATGGCCTCGACCAATGTTCTAGTTTTCTTGTTGTTTTTGGTTGTTTAGCCTTGTAGCTAATGTTTTGTTGTTTGGTTGCTGACAGGTTCTCTATCTTTTTCTTTTGTCAGCATTTTTTTTTGTGGGCTACGATTATTAATGTTTGTCTTTTTAGCAACTTCTCTTCATTGTAAAGGGTTTTGAGGCCCCTTCAAAACCTGTTTTTCCTAATAAAAAACTATCACCTCAATAAATAATATAGATATGAAATCTACAAAACCCCAAGAGCAATATCACTTCAATAAATATATATAAGCTAAGGAAAACCCGTTTGGATGTAGAGTACTTCAAGAAAATTAGAGAATATTGGCAAGTGTTTATGTATTGATTCACATAAAATATTCAATACCAAAAATTGAGAAATATTTCAACATATGAGATAAAGAGTGTAAGAATTCTTGAGATTGAATGATATATTAAAAAATGGAGTTTAGAGGAAAGATAAGAGGGTTCAACGTCTCAAGGATTTGTTTGAATTTGAGTTAGAGTTGTTGCTAAATACCTAGAAACACAACAAGGTTTAAAATTCTAAAAATTGAGTATCTTGCAATAATATATCATGGGACATTGGTGTGTCTATTATTCACACTCATATTTGGGATGTTATAGCTTCTTAAACTTCTAGACACTATGAAAAGAAAGTAAGAAAATAAAAAGAATCAAATTTTACACAAAATGGACCATGGGAAGGTACAAAAAGAATAAAAACCTTGGAACCATGGGTGTAAATGATTAAGATAGAGGATAAATAATCCTAAGCTCATTCTAGTATATGAATAAACCAAAGAAAATCCACAATAAAATGTTAAATTACAAGAATATTCTATGTTACACTATGGGGTACTAGAATCTTCAAATGAAACTCCTAGAAGAGTATCAATAGAAACATAAATTATCATTAATCATGTCTTATTTATAAGGTACTTGGGGGTGTAATGATATGTTAACAATACAAAGGGAGTGGTCAAAAGGAACTATCTAAAATTTAATAATTCATACACCATGTCTAGAGTTTCTTGCTTGCTTGTATATTTTTTCTCTACAAATATTAGGTTTTAGCTAGTAAATTAAATTAGATGATTAGTTTTACCCTCACCTATCTACAAAATTTCTACCCTAACAGTCATACCTAACATGTGTATATCAACATGAAATAGATTATCAAATTACAAACTGTAATATGTGCACATATGTAAACCTCTTCTTTAATATATCAAAATATTTATGATATTTTTATAAATATAACGACTCATAATTAATATATCCTTAAGAGGTGTTGATATATGTGCATAGTTATTAATTAACTTTATATAATACCTAATATTCCCATGAAAAACATAAAATTTACATGATGTTTTTAATATCTCTAAGTGAAGGATAACTATGAATTTACATGGATCAAGAAAAATTTCATCCATCCATATTATATAGACTAAAAATTTGGCAAAAGGGCTATGTATATGTATTTTTAAAATTCAAAATAAAGCACAAGTACCTCCATATTTCAAAAAATAGCTAAAGTGAATCAATGCAACCATTTACCATCCCATAAATAGTCTAATTATCTAGACAAACCTAATAAGGATTGATGAATGAATCTAATTAATGAACTAATAATGATCCTAGAGAATATTATTTTCACACTATTTAACTTAAATGACATGATCTTATAAGAAGTTTCCATGATATTATAAATAAAGTTTACATACTCTATGGCGAATGTTTATTTTCCTATCTTATTCTTTAATAAACACTAATGAAATCTTATGAAACCATTAGTGAAAGTGAAGACATTGTTTCCTACAAAACATACCTAAATTTTTTTTTTGAATGATATATAAATAGTTCAATGATACATGATTCATACGATCTATAATAGTCTACATAGATCCTAATCCTAAAATCATTCTTTTCCAAAACGACCATAAAAATAATGCATTTTAATTCATAAATTAGGAATACAATCCATACTTCTAGCATATTCTCTATCTCCTCTTTATCCTTTATTCATATATTGGGGTTTAGGAAACATGACTATTTCTAAATAAATAACGAGCCTTGTTTTAATATAATCCATATCAATCCAAGAGAAGGGTATAGTTTCTTCATTTTTTGGTAACATATTGGGAATAAATATTGGTACTCATGCAAATAAAAAATTAAAAAATTAAAAAAAAAAACAAAAAACAAAAAACAACATTCATTCTTAATTTAATTCTCCCTAGTTATCTTCTATGGTGAACATCTTCAATGCCTCTTTTGAACTAAAATATTTGTACTAGATTAGTATATTTGGATGTGATGTATTAGCAATCAATAAGAAGAACAACTTTCCTTTTTTTTCTTCATGTTCTTTACATGTTATCCATGTAACCTTCCATTTATTTATTATTAGATAAATCTAGTTTACCAAAAGATTATGCATAGTTGTTATAATTTTAAGTTATTATAAAAATAGAGTAGTGTACAAAATTTTTACAGGTAATCCTACTTTATTATTTAGGTCACAAAAACTAAAAGTGTTAAATCTAGAAAAGAGATAATACCATGTGCAATTCTTCTAGTACTTCTCTTTCTCTAAGCACTAAACAAGTGAAATATCTAGAGTATCCATATGAACCTTTGTACCATTTTTCTATCATTGTTCTCCTCTAGAGTACCCCAAAAACCCTTGAATAAGAAGAAATGTGATCTCAAAAATACTACCCCATTATAATAGAGTGTATACAACTTTATAATCTCAAAAAAATTACATTTGAATAGCTCTATAAAACCAAGCTAAAATTTTAATTTGTGTAGATGCACCATCTACCATTGTACTTATATCTTCATAAAAGTGTAGGGAAAAATCATGAGGAATCATTCTCTTCTAAATAAGAAATTTTCATAGTTGTATAATACTCTTTAGGGATATATTCCATATTGAATAATGGTAGTTGTGTAGATTCTAAGACACCCATGCATCAGAGTAGATCTAGTATCTAACACCAATTTTTTTTATTTATGTGTATATTTTATTTCTTTGAATTTTATTTTTGCTTCTTATGTTTATAACTCTACTTGTGATTCCATACATATGATATTTAGGTTATATTAGCTAGTATTTATGAAACATGGCTAGTGATGGACCTATGTATACTTCACACACTTTCACATTAGTTCACTATTAACTCATAGTCTAACCATTTATCAATTAAGGCCTACTTCTAAATAAATGTCTAATGATCTTCCTATTTGAGAATATCATCTTCCATTAGTATAATTATTTATTTATGATAAATATTAATTCTATATAGCTCCTCAATGTTCTTTTCTACAATATAGACTAGTTCCACATATATTAAGCCATAAGAAGGATCTAAGGGAATGATGGAATTATTCTCCTTATTCTCAAAAATCATTGTGTGCTTTTAAAAATTCACATGTCTACCTATATTAATATAGAAATACTATCTTAGTAATAGATTTTTCTCTACTTATACCATATCAATAACCTCATAGTCAAGTAATCACAATAGACACTAATATCTACATCTTTGAGTAATCACAATAGATATGTGTGTTTTTTATCAACCATATAAAATTCTATAGATAAGGACCAATTTAGGTTTATCCATGGACAAAGAGGAATCTATTATTAGCAAATTTACCTCTAACCCTATATCAATAACTATATTGTATGGAAAATAACCATTCAATTGAAATTTTAATAATAACATCTTACCTAGGCTCCATTGCATGGATAACATAACTAGGCCTCAGGTTGGATGATTCCTTCCAACTATAAATTTGAATGATTCCAACAAATAATTTAAATTTGGGAACATACAGCCTAGCATAATAAACATAGAATGACACATAATTTTTACTCCCTCCTTTAGCCTGAACTTGGCCATAATCTCGTTTTTATAGAATCTTTAAATAGGTGTGCAACATCATGAAATATTTTGAACCATTTTTTTTGGTTAACCAACTTCTATTATTTTCTATCAATACCACCTTATCCCTTTGGGGGCCTTCTTTAAATATAGAATAACTTATGCATCACTTCATGTTATGATTTGAATACACTTGTCTAGTTGTGTTAAATTTCTTACCTTTTCATTTTCTATGTATATTATCTATTTAAAATTAGTGAATAAATTAAAAGTAATAAATGGAGTAGGGTTGTAATGACTCATGACAAACACCTACAACATTAACCAATTGATTTTTTTTTTGTAATAATAACACCAATGAACAAGATATAATAAAAACATTCTACACTACATGCTAACATACACACAAATGTCATTTAAAACATAAAACATGTAAACTAAAAATATTATTAAAATTAACTTTTTTATATTAAATGTGGTACAAGAGTAATACTTACAAATCATGGGATGAATTCACCATGGTGGATGTATGAGAGAGTGGAACAACACCTAAACAACAATTATATACTAACCCATGATCACACTCTCTCACAAACATAGCACAAGGGAAGGATGAGGTAATCTTAATATTGAGCCCACACCAAAATAACTTGAAGACACTAGCAACACTAAATGAAACCTATAAAAATGATAGAATGACTAGGAGATATCACATTTCAATTAGATAACATGACCACTAATTTCTTGAATAAGGAGAAATAAAAGGATAAAAACCACCTCCAATCCACTCAACCATGACTCAAAAACACCTAAACACAAGGGAAAACCTTCACAAGAGGTTACCTTACTAGGAGGTACAATCCCTCCACCAACTAGAAACAATGAGTCATTTTAAGAAACTACATACTTCCCAATAAAATATGTATCATAAATATTAAGGTATGATAGTTGTTGATAAGGTGAAAATATGGGAAGAATCACCAAGCCAAGAGAAAGCTTTCATTTAAAAAATTTCCCCAAGAAATATTTGGAAGAATCTACTATCTAACAAAATAGGGGACTACAACATGTTATAGGACTAAAATTCCTAGAAAGGACACTAGCAAAAAAAAGGGACACTAATGCAATGCATTGAAGTCTACAAAATACATTAAAGTGCAGAAATTGTAATAATTTTGTGCTATAGTATAGCCTCAAGTTTTAGTCCTAGTTAGAGAATGAATGGATGATTGTTTTAAATTAAGAGGCCAAAGGATAATGTTCAAGACTCAAAAAAGCAAGATAGCAACACAAATAGGCTCCAAAATGATTAAAAAAAATGACCAAGAGACTAAGAGGGACAACCTTGTTTGATCTTCAAAATGTCGACCAATAAAGCATACACTACTCAAAAAATGGGATGCCTACAAGAGATCCAACATGGGTCCAGGGCGTGAGGTACAAATGGAAGCATTCCCAACACACCATACTAGTCCTTCAACCAAGAGGAGAACTTAATGACACCACTTCATGGTGGGTTCTCTCTCACACATAAACCAAAAAGGAAGATGAACCACACAATATTCAAATCAAAATTTTATTTATATTTAACACCTTGAATTATTTGGAATCCCATATTCATATTTTCTCTAAGTTCATTTTACCATCATAACTAAAATGATGAAAATCATAAGTAATGGTTATAGAATTTGATACTGACACCAAAAAATATACAAATAATTTATATCTATCACCACTTATGTGGGGTGTTTGTATTTAAACTAATAAAATATTCCAATATAGCATCTTACAATTATAAGAGAGGAATACAAGTTCTATATTTATATATTTAACATAATATTATGAAAATGAGAAACTAAGGAAAGAAGTAGAGAACCTCCACTTGTATGGTAACCAAAGATCCTCCAAGAGAAGTGTCCAAGAAATTTGATCCCCATTAGTGGTTTCATGCCCCCTAACCACATGGAACTCTTAGGTCCACCCCACTATGCTAAGAGATAGTCACTTGGACACAAGCACAACACTCGTGCAAAATAAGGGAGCATAGGTCACAAATACACCAAATCAATATGAATAACCATTACAACATACATATGGAATCAAATGAGAGAAACCATTAGCATAGCATACATATGATACAAGCATAATCAACAATAAAAAATATCAAGCCAATAAGAAGAATCGTCCAATCATATAAAAAATATGCTCAAGGGGAAAGCATTACCATCAATAATCATAATATATAATCACCTGACTTAGCATAAACATGATTAAAATATAAAAAATAAAATAAATAAATGAACTCATGGTCTCATCCAATCATAACATGGCTAGAGATATGTCTCATATTGGACACCAAGTCTAATAGCATCAAAGACAAGGATCTTAGAGGCAAGGTAAGGAGTGTCATCACAATAGCTCAAAGTGATGGCTAAGTGGGATTGAGTATGCATCCTATTTTCACTATGAGGGTACTTAATTGATAATATCTAGAAAATCCTAGAGTGAAACATGTCCTTCATTCTCACACCAAGTATTTATAAGTGCTTCCAAATGTATAAAAAAACTAGCATCTTCAATCTTTTTATTTACCCAATGAAGTTTATTTATCTCTTAATTGGTAACTCCACCCATTTTTTCCTAGGATCCCTTTACAAGTATCCTAACAAATGTTAAGAGACATTCTCTTCCTACTCCATAGACCTCAAATCCTAGGTTCATCATGCCAAAACACTTATTGTTTGTGGCATGGATTTAAATGCATAAAATTGGGGTATAAAACTAAACATGGTCTCAAAAAATTATACTTTAAAAATCATTAATAAGACTTATTTTCCCACATTAAAATTCATCCAAAATCCATCATAATTGTAATTTTTATCAAAATATTTTCCAAAAGAAAAATAAAAATTCTATTGATGAAAGCTTCAATTTTTAAAATATTTTTTTTAAAAAGTAAAATATGTTGCAAGTATGCTACAAGTATTGTGATTGATGTCAACCATATGGAGATGGTTGGATATGGAGATTGTTGGAAGCTTTTGTATGGTACAAATGTTGTCATTTATCTATAGTGTGAAGAGATAGTTGAGTAGGTAGATTTATGAAGATTGATAAGCATAGCAATATATGGTGTTGTCATTGATGATAACCTATTAAATAGATGCAAAAGTGTTGGTCTAGATAAGACCAGATGATTTGGATATTTTCCTAAGTCCAGAGTATAGTTTATCAGTGATTAGAGAATCAGTCTTTTGGTTTACATTGCTCCACCATGAAGAATTAGATTATGCACTTTTGAGGCAATGATGGTGTATGTTGGAAGACTCTGAATCCAAAGTTTCATGATCTGATGTCTTTCATAGTCAAAGATAATAGTGACAGAGTGTCAATTTGGAAATAACAATGTAACTATACAGAGTGTATGATTAGAATGCTTTGCATTCCACTTGTGGAATGAAAGTTTGATATGTGGATTTGCATAAATTATTTAAGGATTCCTGTAGTATGTTTTCACCAAGTGGCAAGTGTTTTGGTTATTCATGTGTCAAGTTGTGAGTGAAAAAAGGGTTCATTCTATTATTACTTCACCAATGGTGTCGACCTAAGTATTTTTTGTTTTGCGGAGATGAGTAAAGATTGGAGTAGAATCATGGGAATAATTATAGGTCATGTTGACCTGTCTTAATGTGTTATATTTTTTGGTTCCCTTCTCAATACATTTATGATTGAGTTTTGAGCCAACAGGATGAAGTGTTGCATGATACATCAATTAGGCTGACCTAATTTATATTTTATGTTGATTGTGATATATATGCAAGGTTAATTCCTTATGTGATGAGGTAATTGAGATGTGAGATAATTAAGTGTGTGTGAGTTTTAGAGTAGAGAAATGTAAATTATTTTAGAGGTGAAGAATGAAGTGTGTTAAGTTGGTATTTTGAGCTTCAATGGAACTATATCTTCAACATAGGTTAGATGCATTATTAGGAGGCCATATCTACATGTGAGCCACCTTTCTTCTATATATTTCTATTCCAAGCATTGAGCCATTTTGCAGGGAGCCACTATTAGTGAGCCTTTCTTTAGATTTTGGATAGTGAGTCCTTGGACAATGAGTCCACCAATTGTATCAAACTTTGTAACTAATTACATAACTATATTGGCGGGAAAAGCTAATTCTCGCTGGTTTTCCCTTTTGGTTTCCACATAAATGCAATTGTTCTTATGTTCAACAGTATGATACATGCTTTATATGTTCCTTTCCATTACTACAAGATTAATGTGATGCATTGAATGAATATTTAACTTACTAAGAATATTGATTCACCCACCCTCTTACTATTTTAGGTGTTCAATGATGGGTATTAGAGCTTGGTTCCTTCAATTGGCTTGACTGTTGAGGTAGATGTTGGAGTTGAACACATGGATATAAGGAAATATCCTATTCCCCCGAAAGAGATTATACCTGAAGGATTTACTGAAGAAAATTGCATAGCGGACATGGAAGGAGAAGTCAAATAAACTCTTGATGATTTGGATAAAGCAGAAGTTAAGAACAAAGTTCTAAAAAAGGATCTTGGTGATG